>LPNX011067096.1:0-57917 GCA_001517045.1 Pseudotsuga menziesii | reverse complement strand
TAGTGTTAGATGTTTTTAATTTCTATTGCATATTGGGAAAGATTGATTTCTGGAGTCTAGCTGTCTGTTGTGGTACCCCAAGCCATAGGAATTTATCTCCGCAACAAGGTCGCCCCTAGTGGGGTTTTAGTCATGTCAAGATTAGTATAAATAGAGAACTAGAGTCTCTATTTATCACACAACTCATACACACTCAAGTGTAGCACATAGTTGAGGAAGGAGAAGACACTGGGGCTAGACAAGAAGAAGATTACTGCTGTCGGGAGATCAGTTACTGTTTTGTGATTTTATTATTTTGATGTTGATTCTATCTCTGAGGAAGTTGTGGGGTTTTCCCCATTTATGGTTTCCCCGAGGAAAAACACTGTGTTCATTGTCTCTTGTGTTTGATTGTTGTACTTATTATTCTCTCAATTAAAGATCCTAATAATGCTAGCTTAATGTTGAAAAACTAACATGGTATCAGAGCTAACCTGAGAAGAAGACATTGTGCAGCTGTGAGAACTAGGGCTTCCTACTTTCTGGATCTTTCTTTATATATTTTCAGCAAAATTAAGGCGGAATAAATCTCCTCCTTAGGGTGCATCTTTCTATCGAAGCAGAATCCAATTCTGAGGTTTTTCAGTTTTGGACCCGACACTACTGCCGAAAATTAAGGATTTTCACAGAAGAGGAATTTTTCAGTGAGCCCAAGCTTAGATTAATATCCTCCCAAAAAGAGAAGTTAGGGATAAATTTCAAGGCATTTGGTTGGATAGAACTCCGAAAAAGAAAAATTCTAATATGCTCCTGAACCAGCTCTGTAGGATTTCAGCTCAAGTTTCAGATCCGACATCTTGACCTGGTAAGATCTAAAATCTTTTGTATTTCCATTTGAGGTTCTTAGTTAAGATGTCTCATCATACCAAGCTTGATGAAAAGCTTGAGGGAGCTGATAAATTTCGATCCTAGAAGTATAGGATCTCCCTGGTTCTGGAAGAAAATGAGTTAGACTCCTACATCCATGAGGAGGTTCCCGTTCCATAGGAAGATGAGGCAAAGGCCTTACATAAGAAGAAGATGGTTATGGAAAAGAGGATCATTGCTGATTCTATCAAGGATCACCTTATCCCACAGGTTTCCTCTCTCAAGACACCTAAATCTATGTTTGATTCCCTAACCAAATTTTTTGAAGGGAAGAACATAAACCAAAATATGACTCTGAGGAATCAACTGAAGAATGTGAAGATTCAGAATGTAGATACCATCTAGTCTTACTTCACAAGGGTTTCTTGGATCAAGGAAAAACTAGAAGCTGTAGATGAAGAAGTGGAGGATGCAGAGATTATGATGACAACTCTGAATGGCCTTCCTAGGTCATGGGATTCATTCATCCAAGGAATCTATGCTAGAAAGAATTTATTCAAATTCAGCAGATTATGGGAAGAATGTTCTCAAGAAGAAGCACAGATAGTAGCTCGAGAAGAGAATATGGGAAGTGAATATCAAGCTCTCACAGTTCACTCCAAGAAAGGCAGAAGAAAACCTCATTACTCCAAAGGTAAGGATCCTCATCATAGAGATAACATTAGAAAGGACCTATCTAAAATAAGATGTTATACATATGATGAAAAGGGACACAATGCAAAAGAATGTTCTAAGAACAGGGTGCACTCTCATAAGAAGGAGGGGAACAAAAGAAGACGTCATCCAAGAAGAGATCTAGATATGAAAGTGAAGATTCTTCAAGCGAGGATGAATATGTTTTGATTTTTGCTCTCACAGGTAACATTACTCATGGAAGTGATGATTGGATTATAGACAGTGGGGCTTCCAAACATATGAATGGATTCAAGGAATCCTTTGTGAGACTGTCAGAACATGAATCACCTCATAAGGTGAAGCTAGGAGATGACTACCAATATCCAATAAAATCTAGTGGGGAATCTTCATATAAAATAGACTCTGGTAAGTCTCTAACAATGAAAGAAGTATTGTTTGTTCCAAGACTGAAGAAGAACCTTCTCTCCATATTAGAATTGGATGCAAAAGGAATGAGGGTTGCATTCATAGATGCTCAATTCATCATGTGGCCAAGAGGAAAGACTATCAATGATGCAGTGGTGATTGGAGAACAAGAAGGAGGTTTGTACAAACTGAAGGGCCATCAAGAACAAGCCTTGTTCCATGACACAGTAGAGCCAAATAAGCTTTGGCATAGAAGGCTTACACATGTGCATTATAGAGCACTACCTATTGCAAGCAAAGCCATTGAAGGTCTTCCAGAATTCCAAGCAAAACATGATGGAGTCTGCAAAGGATGCGCGAAAGGAAAGTATACAAAGAAGACATTTCCTAGCAGTGAAAGCAAAGCCAAAGGAATCCTAGAAATCATCCACTCCAAGGTATGCGGTCCTATGTCATAAAACTCACTAAGCGGGTATGCATATTATGTTTCTTTTATTGATTATTTTTCTAGGAAGACATGGATTTACTTCATGAAAAACAAAGATCAAGTATTCAGCAAATTCAAGGAATTCAAAGCCTTGATCGAGAACCACACTGAAAAGAAGATCAAGACTTTTCGATCAGATAATGGTGGAGAATTCACTTTGAATGAATTCAAAGAGCTATGTAAAGAATTAGGGATTAAGAGGGAGTTGTCCACTCCTTATAATCCACAAAAGAATGGGATTGAAAACTGGAAGAACATAACTATCATGGATGTTGCGAGAGCCATGCTTCATGATCAAGGTATTCCTATGCATCTTTGGGTGGAAGCTGCCAGAACAGTAGTGTATGTACAGAACTGTACTCCACATAGAGTACTCGAGAACAAGACTCCCAAAGAAGTCTTCTCCAGCAAGAAACCAGTTGTTAGCCATCTCAGAATATTCGGTTGTACAGTGTACATACACATTCCAAAAGAGAAGAGGACTAAATTAGATCCTTCAGGAAAGAAGGGTATATTTGTGGGATACTCTGAAAGCTCAAAGTCTTACAGAATATATTTCCCAGGATACAAGAAGATTGACATCAGCAAGGATGTGACATTTGATGAAGACACAGCTTACAACAAATATAGAAAAAGACCTACTGAAGAACCTGAAGAAGCAGAAGCACCCAAAATTCATGATACAACTATGAATGAAGAAATTCAAGAAGAAGATCGAGATTTTGAAGAACCAAAAAGACCTGTAGATCCACCTCTAGAGAAGAATCCTCATAAGAGGAAACCTAATTGGGTACAAGAACTTATCCAAGGTGTAGAGAGATATGGGGCTCTAGAAGAGAATCACAGAGAAAGACAGAGGACCAGATCCTACTCCGGGTATGTAGCTTTACTATGTGATTTCATTGATAAAGAACCTTCTAGTTATGAAGAAACAATAGAACAGAAAGAATGGAAGGATGCTATGATCAAAGAATACCAATCGATCATGAAGAATGATGTTTGGGATATTGTCCCAAGACCAGAAGGGAAGTTAGTTGTAACTTCCAAATGGATCTACAAGATCAACCATGCTATAGACAGTAGCATTGAAAAATATAAAGCGATATTTGTGGCTCGAGGTTTCTCTCAGAAAGAAGGAATAGATTATGAAGAAACCTTCACACCTGTAGCCAGATACACTTTCGTCAGATCAGTACTTTCTCTAGATGTAGTGATGAAATGGAAGATACACCAGATGGATGTCAAGACTACTTTCTTGAATGGTGTAGTGGAAGAGGAAGTGTGTGTATAACAACCACTCGGTTATGAGACACATGATAGGGAGTCTCATGTATGCAGATTGAAGAAAGCCCTGTATGGTTTGAAACAGGAACCCAGGACCTGGTATGGTAGAACTAACAACTTTCTATCTAGTTTGGGATTTACCAAAAGTAAAGCAGATTCCAACCTGTACTACAAGGTTGAAGATGGCAACCCAGTGATGCTTCTACTATATGTAGATGATCTATTTGTGACAAGTGTGGATGGGTTGATTGCTGATACGAATAGAAAGCTTGCTGCTGAGTTTGAAATGAAGGACTTGGGGATGATGCATTACTTTTTAGGTATGGAGGTGTGGCAGAGTACGAGGGAAGTATGCAGTAGAGATCCTGAAGAGGTTTGGGATGATGGACTGCAAAGACATGACCACACCTATGGCATTGAACATGAAGCTATTGAGTGATGCTTCATTAGATTCAGTTGATGTTACGATGTATCGTTGATGATTGGGTCCTTGATGTACCTGACAAACACGAGACCAGATATTTGCTTTGCTGTGAACACCTTGATCCAGTTCCTAATAGATTCGAGACATGTTCACTTGATTGTTGCAAAGCATATTCTGAGGTACCTAAAGGGTACAGTTTATTATGGGCTAAAGTATGATGTGAATCAAAAGATTAACCGAGAGGGTTATGTTGATTCAGATTGGGTAGGCAGTGCCATCGATAGGAAGAGCAATTCAAGGTGTTTCTTCAGTATGGGATCAGGTGTGATCTCTTGGTGTAGTGGGAAGCAATCTTGTGTGGCACTGAGTACATCTGAAGTAGAGTATGTCACAGCTTGTTCAGCCAGTTGTGAGGTAGTATGACTGTGGAAGCTACTGTTTGATATATTTGATCTCTAGTTGGATGCTACTTGTATACATTGTGACAACTAGAGTTGCATGAAGTTGTCAAAGAATCCAGTGTTCCATGACAAGTCAAAGCATATTGAGATCAAGTATCACTATATCAGGGATATCGTGCAGAGGGGAGCAGTGAAGCTCCAGTATGTTGGGACGGAGGAACATATAGCTGATGTATTGACGAAGCCATTGGCTAGGCTGAAGTTCGAGTACTTCAGGAGAAGCTTGGTGTTCTCCAAATCAAGATTTCAACCAAGAGAAAGTGACGAGACACATAGCCATTCTAACATGGTGAGAGGATTGGTTCCTTCCATGGTTAGATGTAAGGGCTGAGCCATTCTATCATGGTGAGAGGATTGGTTCCTTCCATGTCAGATATGAGTTATAAGCCATTCTGATATGACTGTAGGATTGGTTCCTACATGATTATATATAAGGGATATTTCCATTCTTGGAATGGAGGTGCCTGGTCATTTACCAGGAAAAATCAGTCTAAGGCTAAGGGTTCTTCTGATATGACTGTGAGATGTGTTCTCATATCATCAGATATGAGTGCATGGCCATTGTGATGTGATAGAGGGATGTGTTCCCACTTGATAAAATGTAAGGGCTGATACATTCTCTCATGGCTAAAGGATTAAGTTCCTTCCATGTCAGATGTGGGTTCTGGCCATTCCGACGAGTAGGTCAGATGTAAGGGAAACTACCATTCTCTAGGAGAATGGAGGCACCTGGTCAGTTACCAGGTAGCTTAGTTGAGGACTGGGTGCTATTCTGATATAATTGTTGGGATGTGTTCCCTCATGATCAGATATGAGTGCAAGCCCTTCCATCATTGTGAGCAGGATGTGTTCATGCCTAGATGGATGTGAGTGTTGTGCATTTTCACAGATGATAGTAGGTGTGTCCTATCATGCTGGTGATTGTAAGTGTAGTTCCTTTCCACATATGGTAGTGGGTGTGTCCTACCATGCTGGTGGATGTGAGTGCAGTGCCTTTCCATAGATGGTAGTAGGTGTGTCCTACCATGCTGGTCGATGTGAGTGTAGTGTCTTTCCACAAATGGTAGTAGGTGAGTCCTACCATGCTAGTGGATGTGAGTGCAGAGCCTTTCCACAGATGATAGTAGGTGTGTCCTATCATGCTGGTGAATGTGAGTGCTGGGCATTTCTGATATGATTATAGGATTGGTTCCTACATGATCAGATGTGAGTGATGGGCATGTCTTTTTGACGAGTAGGTCAGATGTAAGTGTTGGGTGGGCTATTCTAATGAGTAGGTCAAATATAAGTGCTGAAGAATACCTACATGGAGGATAGGTATACAACCAACATGAAAAAGGGCTGGCTCTATAGAACTTCCTGTGACGAGAAGAATCATGATATAGCACCCGTATTGATCCATATCGAGTGATGATCCAGATCCAGTGATGATGATCTAGCAGTAATGATCCAGATCCACTGATGATGCCAAATGATGATCCAAACCGAGTAGAGATCCAGATCTAGTGATGATGATCCAAATCTAGTAATGATCTAGATCCAGTGATGATGATCCAGATCGAGAGATGATCTAGATTTGAAGATGAAGATGAATTGAAAATGAAGAAGACTTGAGATGTAGATAACGAGATGATCCAGCTGATACAGAGAAGAAGACCAATACTAAAAATTGTGTTGAAAGAATACCTTCCTAGTTAAGAGGGAGTGTTGATGTATTTGTAACTTCAGAATGTATTCATCTATGTATCTTATGTATTGTAACATGACGTTTATTCTGAGATGTATCTATTATGTAATTGATTCATGTTTTCATGCCCTAATGTTTCGATCAGAAGGATATATAATGTAAACAAGTCATGTCAATTCATAGTGGGTAACCCTCTGATTGTCTAAGGGTTAAAGTCCCCGTAGTTTCGGGGCACTAGGGTTATTAGACTCTCCTAGTAGAGGTCAGCCCTAGTAGTGTTTTAGTCATGTCGAGATTAGTATAAATAGAGAACCAGAGTCTCTATTTATCTCAAAACTCATACACACTCAAGTGTAGCACATATTTGAGGAAGGAGAAGGCACTAGGGCTAGACAAGAAGAAGATTACTTTTGTCGGGAGATCACTTACTATTTTGGGATTTTACTATTTTGGTGCTGATTCTATCTCTGAGGAAGTTGTGAGTTTTTCTCCATTTATTGTTTCCCCGAGGAAAAAAAATGTGTTCATTGTCTCTTGTGTTTGATTGTTTTACTTGTTATTATCTCAATTAAATATCCTAATAATGCTAGCTTAATGTTGAAAAAATAACACAAAATTCATTACCCATTAATACCATTAATTAACCATTGATCCACCACACTCTTCCTCATTCCTTAGGGGGAATCACCCTCATTTTGGGTCTTTAGATCATCATCATCGAGGCCCTCCTCACTGTTAGAAGGTCACACAACCTCTGATTCTGACTCAGAATCCTTCTAGTCCTAGCCAAATATTTCCACTGCACCATCTAGCCCCATGTCTAGCTTAAATCCTAATCCTTTCTTTAAAGTGGTGGCTGGTAGCGACCCCATGTCCCTACCTCGCATCTTTATGAACATCTCTTCCAGCGGTCCAAGTACCACTGCACATGCCATTGTGAGTCAGCTAACCATTGGTAGTGGTCCCGTACCTACTCCTATCATTCCCACAGTACCACCATTCATACCTGGGGGTAGTATCCCTTCTGCGACCATCCCCACTATCCCCGTTGTGGGAAGTCAAACTCAGGTACCCCCAGTCATGCACAGACACCATACTTTGGAAAACTCAGGTGCCATCATTGATTCCTCCTGCACAAACCTTGGGTCTAACCTACCATTCATGTCTCACCTCAACTTGCCTGATTTGGCCAGGTGAACCAATGACCCAATTAGCCTTTAACCCCATTGGCCTCCCATGCGAACTAAACTCTCGTCAGACATTGCAAAGTTTGAAGGGAAGGTAGGTGAGTGTCCCCAGAACCACATTATTTCATTTCATCTATGGTGCCATCAAACAGTATTGTAGATGATTTCATCAGACTTAGGTTATTCGAGTGTACCCTCACAGACGCCGTAACAAAATGGTATCTACCTCAAGCCTCTTACATGGACTTCAATTCCCTAGCCTTCATATTCCTACAATACTTCCAACTCCTTGCAGATATGATAAGGGAATTGAGATCTTGTTGTCTTCCTCCAAAACATCGTGACCCACATAACCGACCACATACATGACTGCATGAGTGGCAGTGATGTCGTAGCCTGTGCAAGATTCAACTTGATGACAGGATATTTCTCGATTGGTTCTTAAAAAAATTTCTACCACCCATAGCCAAGGACATCACCTCTGAACCTCCCCAATCTGAGGAAGAGGCCATCTTGAAGGCCCACCAATTTGATTTTATTTATGCTTAGTCTGGATACCTATACACCGTCATACCAGACACTCCCCGTGCCAGCACCTCCCACCATAATACGCTGGGGGAATCCCATGCTGCGAATGGTGTCATCGGTTCTATATCCCAACACCCACATTACTATGCGGCACAACCTTTGATTCAACTGCACCTAAGCAACATCCCTAGTGTTGTGAAACCAAACCAAGCACTTGATTACTCAAGGATGATGTCTTAGTTCGGAGCCACTACCTCTTATGCCTAGCCCTCACCACACCAGCATGCCCACACACCTACTTGGATGACACAACCGTATTTAGGACCAATGACTGGATTCGTAGCCCCTCCAGCTTCTCCGACCTACTATGCGCCACCCATGTAAGATGCTTCGTCCCCTGCCCCAACTCCTCTGATGTCCATGAGTCAAGTTTTAGCTGAGCAAAATATTCCCAACCAACCATCCCCCAATAACCAACAAGGTCAAGGTAAGAAATACTGTGGAATGAACCAAGGTAACAACCAACCACAAGGAGGTGGCCAACAACCTAACCCTCCTAAAAACAATGGTGCTAACCCACTATCCCAAAACCCCCAACAGCCTAATTGACCTGGAATAACTACTCGGTTGTAGACTAGTCATCTATGTAAATTGTGTAATGTCTATGGTCACTATACTCATGAATTCCTGCACATGGACCATGTCAAACAGTTTCTCCAGAACAAAGCTCAGTGCAACACCCACGCAGAATCCCAGGCTCAACCCAACCCAACACCACCAGGTCCTCTAGCTATGGTGCTCCAAAACCCACTATCACTGCAAGGATTGGTTGCAACCACACCTTTTCCCCCACCTACGTCCACAGTTTCCAGCATGGCCTCGCCTACAGAGACAAGTTCCCATCACCTACTGACAATGACAACTAAATAAGTCAACATGCAGACTAGGTGCAATTAGTGTAGATCCACTAATGAAATCATTGACCCATTAGTGGCATACACATCCAACACAACCAACATACCCCTTCACCTACCCACACCCCCCGCTCATGGGGCAGCTAGAGGTATGTGATTCCCCATGCGGCGTATCGCTAACAACTCCATGGCTAGAGATTCTTTGAATTGTAGCATCGTTGAAGACTTGGCCCAATCACATATAGCCATGTTTTCTCTAGAATTGCTAAAAACATGCCCACCATAGTGGAAAGTGTTCTTATCCACACTAGGTTTCGTGGACCCCTCTGATTCCCAATTGATCACTTTCAATTTGGACATCGGAGAACCAAGAATGCCATCATCCATTTCCTTCAAGATTCCAATATCAATTCGGAATTTGGTCATACATCGATGTATCATTGATGAAGGGGCATCTACCTGTGTCATGTCAATGTTTTTTCTAGCGGAAACTTGGGTCCCCTACCCTCTAGCCATCCACCACTTCCCTCCCCACCTATGATGGTCGCTCCACAAAATCTCGAGGCATTCTTCTAAATGTCCCCATATCATTGGTTGGTAAAACGGTTCTGATTGACATTGAGGTTGTCAATGATTAGATTGATTACAGCCTCCTTCTCAGACATAGTTACATGTATTCCATGAGATTCATGGCATCCACTGTCTTTCTCCTTATGATTTTCCCTCACGATGGGAATATCATAATGGTATACCAATTAACTTACTATGACCCGCAGGGGCTGGCCACACCAGACCGTGTCATCCCTACTGTTGATACCTCCATCGACAATGTAGCCATCCCATCTTTATCAGTCATAGCCTTGGGATTGTTTTCCAACACTTCTATGATGACTTCCTTCCCTTCATTACCTCCTCGATAATAGTCAAATGACACTGCAGATTTGTGCATGCTTTCATCCCGCAACGTTACACCCAAAACCCAACCACAGCCGCAGCCTCAAATGCAATCACTGTTACGGAGAAAACTTCCTATGGATTGGGGTACCACAATAGATAGAGTAACCACAGAAATCAATCCTTTCCCATATGCAAGAGAAATAAAATATCTAACACTAGAGGATCTCGAAACATACCTTATTCCGGATGGTTGATGTAGATCCCCATTGAGCTTTTCCACTCTTGCTTGTATTAGTAATTTTCTCTCTCAACATTCAAGAAACAAGACAAGCATGATATATAATGGTGTTAAACATACTCTAGAATATATAATCAATAACATATAAGCATTTAAAAGCATCCATGGATTCAATACTAATTTAAATACACATCATTGGACAGGAAAAGATATTTCTATTAATATAAATAAGAGATTACAGTAGTGACAACCTCCATCAGCACATCTGCGAACTGGAGAAACTGAGTCCTCCACCTGGGCCTCCACCACTTCAATCCTCCATCTCTCGATAGAAAGCTCACAAGAAAAGGAAAGCTTGGGAAGAACACAAAATGCTCCAAGGAACAAAGGGATGTAGACTCAAGTATAAGCTCCGACAATAATGGACTATAGTTTTCTTGCTCTTCAATTCCTCCCCTTTCAATGTATCCAATGGGTTCCTTATATAGTGCTTCAATGGGGTAATGGAAGGTCAAATCCGAGTGATATCAAGGCATATGGAAGGCCAAGAGACAAGTGACTCAGATCCACATCAAGGAAAACTACAAAACTATTTGGCCTCTTGCACACATCCCGATATATGCGGGTTTGAGGGTCATATCCGCGTATATATGCTAGAATAGGTTTAAAAGTCACGTATGGAAAATAATGCATGATTTTAGGGATTATCCTAGAAACATCAAAGGTATAAAAATGGTCCATGGGGTCCAAAGAGTCTATAGAGGGACAGGGAAGGCCATAACTATGTGATCCACCATGTATGGTAAAATCATCTGTAACAGATGCCCTCTAATGTGTGAGGTCAGGGGGGTGATATGATGGCCGAAATACATTACAAGTCCATCCGAGAAGTGGAGTGATGAACAAATAGGTGGAACAACCATCCATCCAATAGTATAATACAATAATCAAACTCTGCACATAACTGCAAGTACATATAACAATCCTGAATACATAAGAGTACAATGGCCATGAATAGGCATGATACAAAATATGACATGTGTGGTCATCACCACGTACAATATAGATAGATCAGAACCTCCATGATGAAGATATACAAAGGATCATGATCTCCATAATGGCTGAAGATATCTGACATACACTGGAATCAAATCATGAGAGCTGAAATCTCATGAACACTGGCACAATCAAGGAGGAAACATATATGAAATACCACCAATCTAAAAGGTCTTCTACACAATCTACTATGAGTACATGTCCTACTATGTGAATAAAAGTGTCGAGATCAAACATAGTATTCCATCATCTGATTACTGATCATTGATGTATACTGTTAACATGTGTGAGATCACCCACTAATAATGAAAATTGGAATCAAGGTACTAGAGTGAAAACTAACAAGTGTGAATAAATGTGTTGAGGTCGAACATTTGAGATAATCCTTTGATCAGGGGACATTGATGTATTCCGAAAACTATCGATGGCGAGAGAACCTACCACTGATGACTGCAAGTCTCAAGGTACTCAAAATGACTCTATATTCCTATCCCAGAATAAATGATCTAAAGTCGATGGGATGGAATCCATTAGAAGGAGGGCATTAAGGAATCCCTCATCATCCAATACGAGGTACTCAGCAAAGCTGTATAATGTGGAAGGACTCTATCATAATGCGCATGAACTAGTATCAGTACCGGGAATGGTCAACATGCAAAGTGAAGAGAACTGAGGAATGGTCGGCTCAGGTTTCAACTTCCTTCGAACAAGAGAATAAAGGAAAATGGTGACTGAATGTAGGTAGCATAGAATCAATACACAAAACTGGGACATCTCTATGATGCAGGAGGCATCGACAGAGGCTCCATAGGGACTAGAATCTTAACCAGTCGGTGGAGATAAAATTAGATAAATGCGTACAGCTCCTCAAGTCAAACTATTAACCCAACCAATGGACATGATATACAGTGCTCTATTCGAAGGTGACATGACATGACTGCTGCCAAAGATAACATCTTTTCCTGTCCAGATTTTTTGTTTTTTGATTTCTTTGGACTTTTTCAAATATTTTGAAAAGCTTGAAAAAGAATAAAAGTGCTTTATAGTTACAGACTAGGAGGAGACGACTGTCAAGGGGAAAACAAACTAGTTCCAAGCAGTGGAACATACCTATGCTCAATGCAAGGACACATGTGTAGGATAACAACAATTGGGGGAAAGTCCCCTCCCAGTAAAAAATGGGGAATCAAGCTACAAAGGATATGTAAAATGGCTCTGTGTGGCTAGACATGAGACAAGCTCAGGCTATATAGCTGATAATAAAAGTCAGGGAAGCCGACATAAGGCTGAATAAGGCAAGCAAAACTCATGATCATGCAATTACGACTTGACATAAGGGAGTCTTTGGGTAAAAAGGCCAGGAAAAATATCAAGAGGAGTATGAGGCTCTTGTGAAAAGTCATGGCGATACTATACAAAAAACTCCCACACCCTAAAGGAAAAATGTCAGCATGGGAACCAAATGCAAAATGGGAACTAACTAGGGCACCCATATATGGTCAGGCTCTACCATTCACATCATGTCACTTCTAAAAGCAACAAGAAGGTTCCATGACAAGATAGAATGGGTTTGTAACTAAGGTTATAATGAAATGGACATAAGGTCATGCAAAGTGAAAACGGATTTGAAACGTAACCTATATGCCAGTTTAGACATAATACCTGAAATCAACATGAATGAGTCAAAACCACGGTCAAAACGACGCTCAAAATGGACTCCTACATCATGAAATTAGTCCAAAACGGTCCAAAATGGTCAGAAACAGTCCAAAACTATAGAAAGTGGGTAAAATTTTTTGAAATTTTGAATTTTTTTTTATAAATAGTAAAAAATTCAAAAATTCCATATCATTTGAATTTTTTACCCATTTTAGCTCAAAACTTCCAACGCAAATTCCGGGAGCTTCGTCTAGCGAAATTCGACACCGTTTGTTCTAGGTAACTACTTATGTCCTCCTCTTCCCATTTCATGCAAATTTTTTTCAATTTCCATGGTCAATTTTAATTTTTAGGCCAATCTAAAATAGGCGTTTCGGCCCACGCAGATATCGACATTTTTTCCGCGTATAGGGTTGGCCATAAAAATGTCTGTTTGTGATATGCTTATGAAAAAATTTAATGAAATTTTTTTATGATGATCGATTTTATTTATTTACATGTGTGTAAAAATGTATGTTTGTGATATGCTGATGGTCCATGAAACAAATGCCAATCTAACACATAGTTAACATATGAGTCAACAACTTGATTAAAAATTCTTGAAACATGTATGTATGTTATGTTCTCAAATTTTCATTCTAGCAATCTCACACGTAAGAATATTCATAATAATGTTGGATCCCTAATATGATACAAGCCATTAAGCTGTGAAACCACTAACTATGAATCAAGATGTACCTCAAGAGAGAGAACACCATGTGAAATGGCATCCCGCAATAACTCAATAACAACACTATATTCAGCAACATTGTTCTAAGAAGCTTGTAAACATATGCCTCTTGAAGACAATACCTGACCCGTAGGAGTATAAATCACCCAAGAAGCAGAAGCTAAGTTTTGAGTGTGGATTCTAGCACCATCAGCGAATCCTATGTAAGTAGAAGAGTCAATCGACATCTACCATAAGCAACGAAAGCTAATCAACAAACCCTATCACCATAAGAAAACCTAACTATGCAAAAAACTATACAATAATATACAATAATCAGCTCTGGATAAAGATCATGCATATTATTTTTTAAGATAGAGCCCATTTCTAGGCTCCGCCAAGGCTATCCCTTCATAATCCACTAGCTCATAGGTTCCCTTCTCTAACACATGTTTGACTATGTAAGGACCATGCCATATGGGATTAAAATTCCCTACCCCCAAGGGTTCTTTAGCTTAATCCCATAAAAGGACCAAATCACCTTCACTAAACCTCCTCGGATGGATAGACTTATCATATTGGACCTTAACGCGATGCAAATTTACTTCTAGAACCACTAAGGCATCCTAGTGTTGCTCATCAAGCTACTCTAAGTTGACCAAACATTCCTCCAATGTGAAAGTGTCTGGTAAAAGCTCTATAGCTAGCTTCAAGGAAGGGATTTCACATTCAACTGACAAGATAGACTCCACCCCATGTATGAGATGATCTGGAGAGAAACCAGTGGTAGTCTTAACCGCTGTCTTATAGGCCCACAAAGAAGGATATAACATGATATTCCAATTCATCTTGCTTTGTGCGATGGTTCATTGGATAATGGACTTAAGTGATTTCTTGACTGCTTCAACCTATCCATTCACCTGAGGGTAATAAGAAGAGGAGTGCTCTTGCTTATACCCTAACTTCGAAGCCAACTCTTCCATCATTTATTCTAAAAGTGACAAGCTCTTTCGAAATGCCGAACCGAGTAATAATTTGGTGGAAAAAAAAATGTGCAACTGTCTCACCATCATATTTAATCATGGGCATAGCCTCAGCCCATTTCGTGAAATAATCGACAGCCACTATAATGTGATGATGCCCCCCTGCTAAATCTGGGTTGCAATCCATGAAGTCAAGCCCCCACTTGGTGAAGGGACTGGCGGTTATAATAGGATATAATGGGGTAGGATGTGAGCATATATTGCGTGCAAAAACCTGGAAAGGGTGACACTTTTTGACTGCATTAACACAATCTTTGAAGATCGACGGCCAAAAATATCCTGCTCTCAAGATTTTTTGGCTGCAGAAAGCTCAGATAAATGACCACCAGATGCCCCTCCATGGCAATCATTCAGCACAACCTTAGCCCCATCATGGGTTAAACAATGACGTAAAATGGAATATATCCCATGGTGGTACAAAGTGTTATCCACGATAAGGTAGTTCTTAGATACATGATGTAACCGTCGTCGCTCATCCCATGAAAGGTGATTAGGGACCCTCAAAATTTGCAAATATATAATGATATCCCCATACCATGGGTCCAAAGTTGAGATAAGGAAAGTATGCTCATCGACAAATGTATCCTCATAAACCTCCTCCTCCTCCACACTTGGAAAATACGAAATGATCTCCGCAAAGATCAACGATTTCTTCGATTTCAGCGAAACGAATTCAAGATCAACTCTTGCAAAATAAAACTCCACATATTATATTTTCCCTCAATCATCCTTCTAGTGAGGATGAACTGAAATATATTGACATGAGCTACCACCAAGGTCTAGCGAAGGAGAATGTAATGTCTCAATCTCTGAACCACATGCATGGTGGCCAAGGAAAGTTTCTCCACATGAGAATAATGAATTTCTGCATCAATAAGGTTTCGACTCAAATAATATATGACATGCTCATGGAGATCCTCATCTTCTTGAACCAAAACCATACCAACTGTATCCATGTACATGGCCACATAAATAAAAAAATAAAGGCTATAGTTAGGTGGACTAAGCACAAGGGCCAATGCTAAGACTCGCTTAAGAGAATCAAAGGACTCCTGGGCATCAAAAAGTAGTTTCCTTCTTTAAAAGATGCATAAATCCTTTAGACAAATTGGAAAAATTAACCATGAATCTCCGCAAGAAATTTTCCATGCCTTGCAAACACTGAAGATGTCTAATATTATGTGGGGGAGACAATTGAAGTATTTCCTCAAACTTTAAGGGATCGACTCTTATACCCTCCTTGGATACAATGAACCCTAGCAAGTGACCAACCGTCATGAAAAATATGCACTTATGAGGATTTAACCTAACCTGGTAATGATGGCATATTTCGAATACTAATATCAAATGGTATGGATGACTCACTCTCAGACGAGAATGAGTAGCAAGATCATCCAAATACAATTCAATAATCATTTTGAGATCATGAAAAAATAAGGTCATAGCCTGCTGAAATGTGGTTCCGGCGTTTTTAAGACCGAAAGGAATATTCCAATATGCAAACGTACCCCAAGGACAAATAAATGTAGTTTTATGTTGATCCTTGGGTTTGATCTGAATCTGATTATACCCAGAAAAACCATCCATGAAGGAGAATACCTTGCTTCCCGCACACTCATCCAAAATCTAATCAATAATTGGTGTGGGAAAATTATCCTTAGGACAAGCATGATTTAAAGCATGAAAATCAATGCATATATGGATCACTCCCTGCTTCTTATCAACCAGAACAGGATTTGAAACCCACTTCGTCAAGGGAACGGGATAGATAAAATCGGATTTTAACAGTTTCTCTATCTCAGCCTTAATAGCGGGTGCTTTTCTAGGATTCACTGCACGTAAACGTTGTTGAATGGGATTCACATTCAGATAGGTATTAATTTCATGTTCAATAATACGAGGGTCGATACCTAGAATTTACTCATATGACCAAGAAAAGATGTCATGAAACTCTTTAAATAGCTTGTTATACTCCTTGATCTCATCAAGGGAACAGTCCACCCCAATGTAGATGTTTTCAACTTTGCTAGGATCGCGAGAAATATTGATAGGAATAGTAGGTGATATATTTTCCATGTTCCAATCAGCCATCTGACCAGGAGAGCTCAATGGAACCACGTGACTACCAATATTCTTGATAATAATCTCCCTAAAGTCCTCATGCTCCATACGATTAAGCTCGGGAAGAAAATACGATCTATGATGTAACTCTGCCCAAGGTGGCTCAACCCTAGACATGGCCTCAATAATGGATTCATCTAATGGAAAAACATCATCAAGGAAATCATGTGCATCAGAGGACTCAATTGCCCATACAGGAAAAACATATGGGTTCTCCTCCTCCGTCCGTAAAAAGGAAGGACTAAGCTCTGTAAGACAATCAAGATTCGCTTGATATGTTATCATTGCTGCAGGCAACGACACATCCATTTCAACAAGTCCATTTGAAGGACTCGGTGAAGGAAGAATCCAAGGATATTCCATATGGTTAGTGTGAAAAGACACTAAATTCAACAAATATGAATCCCCACCAAAACTAGATCCGATCATAAGAATGGGCGCATGACAACTAAAGGTCCTGTTGCAGTTGCAACTGTTTCCCCAAATTTTCAAATTTTGGACCCCCTTGTTAATTTTTAGCATTTCCTAGAATCATTAGGATCCATGAACTCTTTTTTGTTTTGCTATAATTTTGGACTATCTTGAGGTCAACTCTCTTCATGCTTTTCAAAAAATTGCTTATGTTTGAAACTGCTGTGGGTTGCAGAATTTAGAGTTTGGATTTTGCCCTTTGAGCTGCGATTTCTTGCTTTGTTCTCGAAAGCTTATTTCTCATGCTAGCCACTATTTCGAAGGCCATTTAAATAATGTATTAGAGCCATGTTTCCTTAGGGATCCTCCATTGCAAAAACTGAATGATGATTATTCTATAGGAGGATCTTGACTTCTCCGATGTCGCGTCATATCGTTTGACTTGTTTATATGATCGAAGGCTATAGTCTATTTATTTTCTACCCTTGCAACTCCCAAACAAACTAGGTATCCGCCGTATAACTGCTCAACCCACTGATGCTTTTCTGGTTTTTTCCATGGTGTCTTTAGACCGGGGGGTCTGTAGTCTTTTCCTCCTCTGCCCTTATGGCTGTGTAACGCACTAATTTTCTGACGTTGATGTCTTTCCGCTCACCGACTGGGAACTTTTTCACCCAGAGTTTGGGTTTTAGCTCTTCCAACTCCGATAAACTTAATGGTCTCATGGAGCCCGTTGCCTGTTTGAGACCCGCTGATGCAGCTATGAGTGAGACTACCCGGCCAATGTTTTAATGTTTTAAGCTACCGATAAGTTTTTCTCTTCCCATCGTTTTGTGAGTTTTTTAAACCCTTGTGTGGGTGATAGTGGTTTTGGTGCTTTTTAAGTTTTTCATGATGAGAGCATAGTACAGGGCCTCTTTTGATGACTAGTCAGTTTGTTAATGTAGTTTGATTGAAAATATGCAGTCCTAATTAATGATAAATTTTGCTTAATTGCAGATGGACTCAAAATACTTTTTTCAGATTACTACTGCGAGAAGGCATAGCTGGGAGACAAAGCAGCAGAAAGTTGGCTGGGAAGTGTTAAGCAGAGTTCGTACTGAAATCAATGGGATCTCAAGGAGGACAAATGAAAGACAAGGTAGAATCGATGGTGACAAAATCCCAGGCTTGGAAAGATCCATCAGTTACCAAGCAGATCCGGTTTTGTTAAGTACTCATAAGTTGAAATCTGAAAAATGTAACGCATGAAGTGAATCATGAGTACTCACAGAAAAGACAAAATGGTGATATTAGACGGTTTTGAGGATCCCAAAGGTCACACGGTTGGGGCAGCCCAAGTGGTTGGCTGATTTGGTTTAAATATAGGAAAGTTGGAGTTTACAAGGGCTTTTTCCCTGGAAAAACTTGTGAACTATTGTTTGTAAGAGGAACTACTTCGTTTTACAATAAGAAATTGCAATTTTTGCCTGTTGGAGAAGGTGCTGTGTGGAATGTTCAAATGTGATAAAATGAACAATGTTGAAGGGGAACTATTTTGTTTTCAACTGTGTTTCATTAACTGTGAGAGTGTTCTAACTTTCTGAACCTATGTTCTTTCCTGAATGTTCTCTAGTATATTCTGTGATATTTTCCACTATGAGTAATGGAGGTTTTAATTGTTGATGAGCTATCTTGTCGTGTATATCTTTATTCATGATTATGTGTTTGGTCCTAGGAACAACTATCTATCATTTTCCATAACATGTGAACAGTATTACATTACTCATGAATTAATATCTAGCTCTCTAGAGATAGCTTAGTTAGTATTTATTTTCTAGTTGTGTGTGATTTAGATGTGAGAGAGTTTAAGACAAGAGGTAAGAACCTGTGCATCACATTGTGAACACTCCTTGCATTCTCAATAAATTTGCATGTTAGGTAGGCACTTGCATATCATACTTACAATAAAAAAATACAAAAATATATATGGTGGACCAGGCCGCAACTGGTAACACCTTTTATTTTTGTTACTTGACCTACGGTAGCCGGACCACAAACCGGATGGATTCCCTACACCAAACAGTCACAAGCTAGTTGGGAATGTTGACTAGGGAGAATCCCTTACTGTTGTTGCCTATGAATTTCCATCCCTCAATAGTTTCTGGTGCTAGAGGGAGGGCTACCAGTGCATGGATGGATGAGGAAACCCTTTTTCCTGAGATCATTCCACCGGTAACAGTTCAGGAGGTAGTTTGTTTTCCAATCCAATTCCTAAAGAGGGGCATAGAGAACATTTGTATTCTGTCGACAACGAAGTTGTTAATGATCTGAGAAGACACACTAGGGCATACATGAAGAAGATTGGAGGATTGCCGATTATCCTTGAATTTCCTAGAAGAAAATATAAAAGGAAAGATCGTCCTATATTGGAAGACTCAGTGCTGGTTGGGGATTTGGAAGAACTTGTAGAAACAACCTTACAGGAAGTTGTATAGCCTTTGAATCAAGTAGGCTTGGATACTCCTCATAGTTCTCCTGTTGATACTCCTATTCATTCACCACCTCACTCTCCACCCAGACTCATGGCAGGCGTAAACGCAAATCAACCACCCAACCCACCGAATCCACCATCTGCCTGGAAAGCTAGATCACCTTTAAAACTAACACCTCCTTTGCATGATTTACCTCAATCTTTTGAAAAGATGCTGCCCAAATTTGACCAAAATGAGAAGATGCTAGTAGATGACCACTTGCCAAGTTTCTATTTGGAAATAAAAGGATTAAGGGCTGGGGAATATGAGGATGTAGTTTGTATAGTTTTCCCACGCACCCTTAAAGGAGCAGCAGCATTGTGGTACTTTGGTTTTCCTACAAATTCTATCCCTGATTGGGATACCTTCGAGAGGATTTTTAGAAGCAAGTATGCAACCCAAAAAACTCATGCAACTCTCATGAAAGGACTATGCACCTTAAAGAAAGAAAGAAAGGAGAAGGTGCATAGTTTCACCCAAAGATTTGCAGCCTATCTTAAGAATTTTTCTGAAGCTGATAAACCTTCAGATAAAGTCCTAATTGGATATTATACCTCAGCTCTAGGACCCAACTAGGACGTGTTTGCCAAAAATAAGGCCAAGCCTATGCTAGCGGAGACCTATGAGGAGGTGAAGAGAGTAGAGGCTGAAAGGGAAAGTATCAAAGATTATCCCGAATGGTCAAGAGAAACAAATGTGGGGAGTAAATCTTTGTTGTTTACCAATCCTGAGGGAGAGTAGTCACTAGATTTTGAAGGAATGGCAAAAATGATGCAGAAGCTTTCTAACAGAATCATAGATTTGGAAAAGGAAAAGGAAGCCCAAAAGTTCTACAAGCCTTATTACAAGAAAAGGGAAGATAACAATCAATCCCAACCCCCTCCACACAATCCTGCATCTATGAATTTAACAGAGGTAGGAATGGAATTTTTTTGCACTTTCCACCAACAACCCCACTCTGAAAAGAATTGTCCTCAATGGATAAACTCAATGACGTTGGTTATGAATCAGCTGCTGGATTCTAAATTGACAAAAGATAAAGATGAAGAAAGGAAATACAACAATACATCAATGAAAGAACAAGAGGATGAGACCATGGTTTTATGGGACTGTGTTTCATTGTGTGATGCCGAGGAGGAAAAGGTTTTGAGGCACGAGGGCATCCTAGAAACAAATGTAACACCAAGAAGCCAAAGGTTGGCTAAAGAAAACAGTCTCATGCTCCCAAAGATTAAAAGACTTCAAAGGAATATTAATAAATTTCAAAATAACTCCTCAGCTAATAAAATTCCAGAATTTAGCATCACCAGTCAAGGTCCTAGACAAACTAACATGTTTGCCAAGCCCAATGAAGAAAAAATAAATAATGGTAAACAAAATCCCACCGAACTTAAAATGGATTATGACATTGTGGAAGATATAAAGAAGGTAAGGGCGAATATCTCATTATTTGAAATATGCAAGGTGGCGTAGCAGAAAGAAAATCTATTGAAAGCACTTGAAGCATTGGAGGAGGGGCTGTCCACTAACAATCAGCCCAAGGAAGAAGAAGAAATTGGGGAAGCAAGTGTAGGAGGTAAGCCTAAAAGCAAGAATCCACCTTTTCTCCTCACTTTTGAAATTTTTAACCACAACGTACATAATTTCCTGGTAGACTTAGGGGCATCGGTTAACGTCATGCCGCTGTCGGTCTACAAAAAGATAAATGGGTAGCCTAAACCATACACCTGGAGGGTTGTTCAGTTGGATAGAATGAATGTGAAGGTAATTGGGGAAATGGAGGATGTTCTAGTCTGCTTGTCTTCAAATGATAAGGTGTGTCAATTTATTGATATTGTGGTGGATGACATACCAGAAGCTTATGGGCTTGTTCTGAGCAGGGACTGGTCGGAAAATCTAAATGGATATTTTTCCTCAGACTGGTCACATCTATGGCTTCCGTATAAAGGAAGCCTAAATCAAATTAAAATTTTGAGGGAGCCCCACATGAAACACAATGTTACTCAGTTCGAAGAAAAAAATGAACCAGTGGATTCTGTTTTGGGAAATTACTTTATTGAGTTAGAACTAGGAAATTACCAAGCAGAAGAAGCCAGTGACACATTAGATGCTCAGTCTGATCTCCTTCAGTTTTCACAGGATGATGAAATCGATTGTAAAATAGTAGACTTAGCGGTAGAAGTAGATGTAAATTCCTGCACAGTAGTTAGCGATTTCTGGACACCTTTTTTTACGGTTCTAAAACGTTAGAAGGGTCAGGAGCCAACTGTGTCCTGATTTACCCTAAGAAGAACAAACATTTTCTTTCATGTAGGTTAGAGTTTGAATGTACAAATAACACAACTGAATATGAAGCATTGGTTCAAGGTTTAAGGAAAGCAATTGAATTAAAGGCAAATAATCTGAAAGTGTTTGGAGATTCTGAAATAATTGTAAAACAAATTCGGAATCAAATACATTGCATTTCTCCTCATTTAAAAGCTTATCAAAATGAAGTATGGGATTTACTCAAATGTTTTAATGCATTTAATATTGTATCGATTCCAAGACTTAAGAATGCAGCAGCTGACTTGTTGGCCACATCAGCTACGAGGCTTGTGCCCTCTAATAATCGGTGCTTTGTTGAATTGTTTTTCAGGCCCTCAGTTCTGGATATGATTACCAAACCTACGAGTGTTTGATGACGATCAGCAGATTATAGAATGCTTAATGAATGACGAGGCATTCAAAGGGGTGATTATTGATGATGAAGAACATCAGGCCAAGCTGAAATTCAATAATTTCATCCCTAAGGGAGTCAGAACTTTAGAACGGATGTTTGATTTAAATGAAAAATTTAGAATACCAGCAAATGTGAAGACTCATAGCTCATCTCTACAGTTCGAATTGATTAATTTGGGGACTGAGATGAAGCATAAATATGTGAATCTTGGAAAATGTTGTTCTCTAGCTGAAAGAGATAAGTTCATCATTCTTTTCAATCAATACAAAGATGTCTTTTCCTGGACGTATGAAGATTTGAAGACATATGACACCAGTATTATCCAGCATGTTATCCCCATCAAATCTGGAGTAAAACCTTATCAACAGCCTTTAAGGAAAATGCATCCAAAATTGGAACCTCTAATCCAGAGTGAAGTTAAGAAATTATTGGATGCTAGAATCATTTTTAAGGTTAGACACTCGGAATGGTTTTCAAATCTGGTACCAGTGAGGAAGAATTCTGGAGAAATCAGGTTATGTGTGGATTTTAGAAACTTAAATCACGCTTCAGATAAAGACAATTATCCTGTTCCACCCATGGAGAAAGAACTGAAAATGGTTTCAAGTTCTTAACTATTCTCTTTATTAGAAAGATTTTCAGGCTACAATCAAGTATTAGTAGCCGAAGAAGACAGATTTAAAATGACATTCAGGACCAGGTGGGGAACTTTCGCTTACAGAAGAATGCCCTTTGGACTTATAAACACTGGAGCCATGTTCCAGAGGGCTATGGACATAGCTTTCCATGGTTTGATTGGACATAGTGTTGTAGTATACCTCGATGACATCACGATATTCTCGAAGAAGAGAGAAGGACACACGTTTCATCTAAAGCAGATTTTTGAATGCTGCCGAAAATATGGTATCTCACTAAACCCCAAGAAGTGCGTGTTCGCTGTTACGGAAGGTAAGTTGCTGGGTCACGTGGTTCAAAATAAGGGTAGACCTAGAAAGGATCAAATCCATTGAATAGATTCCCTTGCCTCATAATAAAAAGGGCATGCAATCATTTATGGGGACAATAAACTTTGTGCGAAGGTTTGTGCCAGATTTCGCTCAAATTGTTAAACCTTTGCAGCAAATGGTAAAGCAAAGTGTACAATTCAAGTGGAATAATGTTGAGAAGAACACATTTAGTAAGATTAAAACCGTTTTTGCGCATGCACCCTCCCTCAAAATCCTGGATTTTGATAAAGATTTTATCCTGTACACTTTCGCATCTGATGATTCGCTAGCAGCTGTGCTTACCCAGAAGGAAGATGGGGGAGATGAGTTCCCCATATAATTTATGAGCACTGGTCTACAAGGGGCTGAATTGAATTATCTGGCTATAGATAAACAATATTACATAGTATTCAAAGCGATGAAACAATTCAGGCCATACATACTAAAAAACCGGACCAAGGTAATCATCCCACACCCAGCTGTGAGGTCTCTTTTCGTACAGAAGGAGTTAGGAGAAACAAGGGGCAATTAGGTAATAGCTCTTCAGGAATATGACCTCGAATTCAAGGTAGCTTCTATATTTAAAGGTCAAGGATTGTGTAGACTGATGACTGAAAGTAGAAACAATGAAGAACATGCCTGGGAAGACAAAGATGAGTTACATTTGATGGATGTATGTCCTCTTTTCACAGCCCCGGACTCTTGGTATCGAGACCTTGTGCATTACCTTCAGACAGGATCATTACCAAAACATTGAAATTCTAAGAAAAGAAGAGCACTGCTCCATAAATCAGCCTCATATCAAATTATTGAAGGAATATTATTCAGAAAAAATTACGATGGAGTTCTTCTTAGATGCTTAGAGAAAGAAGATGCGAAGAAGGTAATGACAGATTTACATGATGGGCCTGCTGGGGGACATTTTTCTGGAGATAACTATAGCTCATAAAATTCTCAGAGCCGGATACTATTGGCCCACGCTTTTCAAAGATGCACACGCCCATGTCAAAAAGTGCGACATTTGTCAAAGGTGTAGTGGAAGGCAAGCTAAAGCAGCAGGATCGTTGAAGCCTGTGATGATAACAGAGCCTTTTGAGCAATGGGGGTTGGATATTATTGGGGAGATAAAGCCAAATTATTCCCTGCAACACAAGTATATTCTGACAGCAACCAAGTACTTCACTCGCTCGGTCGAAGCCATTATGTTGCGCAAAATAAATGAGGATGCAGTCATAGACTTCTTGCAAGACCATATTATGACCAGGTTTGGAGTTCCAATTTCTTTAGTTTTTTATAATGCTACTTACTTTTCCTCGATTAGATTAACTACTTTTTCTCATGAGAAAGGAATTAAGTTGCATTACTCTGCTAATTACTATCCACAGGGAAATGGTTTAGCTGAATCTACAAACAAGAATCTAATTAGGATTTTAAAAAATACGGTGATAGAAAATCAGAGGAGTTGGCACTCAGTGTTACCAAACGCTCTTTGGGATGATAGAGTCACCCCCAAGTCTTTGATAGGGGTGTCTCTGTATACCCTTGTGTATGGTAAAGAGGCCATTCTACCCCCCAATATCATGCTACCCTCTTCCATAATAGCATAGGAATCCAAAGGATCAGATAATGAAGTCTTGCAAATGAGGACATATAATCTCCTGAAGGCAAAAGAGTCTCGATCCAAAGCCATAGAGCGCTTTAAACAACAAAAAGAGGTAGTAAAGAAATGGTTTGATAAACACAAGGTTGGAACAAAATATTTTGAGGTGGGAGATTTGGTTCTCAAATGGGACCACCCCCATGATGAGAAAGGAAAACAAAAAAAAATTCAACAGTTGTGGGTAGGTCCTTTCCAGATTACGGCAAAGCTTGGCCCCTTAACTTATAAATTTTAAGATTTACAGGGGTGGGAAGAGAACTTACCAGTAAATGGTTTAGTTCTCAAACCTTATTTTTCTTGAGTTTTGTTTGTGTTCTTTGATCTTGTATATAAATAATTTGACTTGGCTGTGTACTTTGATTTATGTAGTTCTGTTTTTTTTTTGTTTAAATTTTGATTGATTTCAATAAAGGAGGCAAACTCTTGGTTGCATGGAGAACATCAGAACTTTGGAATGATTAAAGTTCTTGGGTATAAGACTATGTATTATTGTTTATCTAAAAGAATTTCTTCTATTTTAGAAGTTTTCCTGAGTGGTTATGAACACATTGAAGTCCTGCTTAATCCTTGTAAAATAAACCAGAATCAAAAGGTCTGGAATACTATTTTGAGGCTTAGTCCATATTACATTTAAAATGTCCTAGGGAGTGACAGCAAAGGGCCCATGGAAAGGAAGCAGGGTAAACATTATATTATATACAAATGATCCCATGCCAAGAATTGAATTCCAAAAGGAAGATAAGAGTCGAAATCTCCTATGAAAGCATTATGTATCAAAACAAATACTGAACCATATAAGTACTAAATCTCCAAAAGTTCCTCTCCGTTCGTGAGCTGAAAATTGAATACATCTCTCACACAAAAGGACACTATCGATGGAGGAGCTTGAATCAAAATTTAGAAAGAAAGGCATGCAGGAGGACTCATATGAAAATGAAAAAAGTTCAAAAGGTGCAAAATGGCATGGGAATGAGGAACAAATGGATATTTCTATTTACCATATGCTACAATCCTGTGGTGTCCAAGCTGGCAGCTTCCTGAAGACAGAGGTAACAAATGAAATTCATCTTCCTAGCCTCAAAAGAGTTATCTTGACTTGAAAATCCTGGTTTCCACTCTCCTAAATCAAACTATCATTAATGATTAAAAGTACATATATTTGTCATTTAAGAAATCCAGATATCTGAAAGAATTCAACAGGTTCATTTGTTGTTAAACAATCTGTTACTCAAGAAATAATCATCTAGAGATCTAAGTCCACTAGGTAGTCACCAATTGTTGCAGCTACAACTGTTTCCCCAAATTTTCAAATTTCGGACCCCCTTGTTAATTTTTAGCATTGCCTAGAATCGTTTGGATCCATGAACTCTTTTTTGTTTTGCTATAATTTTGGACTATTTTGGGGTCAACTCTCTTCATTCTTTTCAGAAAATTGCTTATGTTTGAAACTGCTGTGGGTTGCAGAATTTAGAGTTTTGTTTTTACCCTTTGAGCTGTGATTTCTTACTTTGTTCTCGAAAGCTTATTTCTCATGCTAGCCACTATTTCAAAGGCCATTTAAACAACGTATTAGAGCCATGTTTCCTTAGGGAGCCTCCATTGTGGAAACTGAACGATCATTATTCTGCAGGAGGATATTGACTTTTCCAATGTCGCGTCATATCGTTTGACTTGATTATATGATCGAAGGCTATAGTCTATTTATTTTCTGCCCTTGCGGCTCCCAAGTGAACTAGGTATCCACCGTATAATTGCTCTGCCCGTCGATGCTTTGTTTGGTTTTCATCATGCTGTCTTTAGACCGGGGGGTCTGTAGTCTTTTCCTCCTCTACCCTTGCGGCTATGTAACACTAATTTTTCGACGTTGATGTCTTTCCTCTCACCAACTAGGAACTTTTCTGCCTAGAGTTTGGGTTTTAGCTCTTTCAACTCCGATAAACTTAACGGTCTCATGGAGCCTGTTGCTTGTTGAGACCCATTGATGTTGCTGTGAGTGAGACTAACTGGCCAATGTTTTAATGTTTTAAGCCACCGATAAGTTTTTCTCTTCCCGTTGTTTTGTGAGTTTTTTAAACCCCTATGTGGGCGACAATGGTTTTGGTGCTTGTTAAGGTTTTCATGACGAGAGCGCAGTACAGTGCCTCTTTTGATGACTAGTCAATTTGTTGATGTAGTTTGATTGAAAAGATGCAGTCGTAATTAATGATAAATTTCATTTAATTGTAGATGGACTCAAGAGATTTTTTTCAGATTACTACTACGAGAAGGCATAGCTGGGAGACAAAGTAGCAGAAAGTTGGCTGGGCAGTGTTAAGTAGAGTTCGTACTGAAATCAATGGGATCTCAAGGAGGACAAATGAAAGACAAGGCATAATCGATGGTGACAAAATCCTAGGCATGGAAAGATCTGTTAGTTACCGAGCGGATCCGGTTTTGTTAAGTACTCATAAGTTGAAATCTGAAAATGTAATGCATGAAGTGAATCATGAGTACTCATGTAAAATACAAAATGGTGATATTAGATGGTTTTGAGGAGTCCAAAGGTCACACAGTTGGGGCATCCAAAGGGGTTGGCTGATTTGGTTTAAATATAGGAAAGTTGGAGTTTACAAGGGATTTTTCCCTGGAAAAACTTGTGAACTATTATTTGTAAGAGGAACTACTTCATTTTACAATAAGAAATTGAAATTTTTTTCTTGTTGGAGAAGGTGTTGTGTGGAATGTTCAAATGTGATAAAATGAAAAATGTTGAAGGGGAACTATTTCATTTTCAACTGTGTTTCATTAACTGTGAGAGCGTTCTAACTTTTTGAACCTATGTTCTTGCCTGAATGTTCTCTAGTATATTCTATGATATTTTCGACTATGAGTAATGGAGGTTTTAACTGTTGATGAGATATCTTGTTGTGTATATCTTTATTCATGCTTATGTGTTCGGTCCTAGGAACAACTATCTGTGATTTGCCATAACATGTGAACAATATTACATTACTCATCAATTAATATCTAGCTCTCTAGAGATAACTTAGTTAGTATTTATTTTCTAGTTGTGTGTGATTTAGATGTGAGAGAGTTTAAGACGAGAGGTAAGAACCTGTGCATCACATTTTGAACATTCCTTGCATTCTTAATCAATATGCATGTTAGGTAGGCACTTGCATATCATACTTATAATCAAAAACTACAAAAATATATACGGTGGACCGGGCCGCAACTGGTAAAACCTTTTATTTTTGTTACTTGACCTATGGTAGCCAGACCGCAAACCGGACGGATTCCCTACACCAAATAGTCATGGGCTAGTTGGGAACGTTGACTGGGGAGAATCCCTTGTTGTTGTTTCATGCAAATTTCTAGGCCTCAACAGGTCCCCATAAGAGATGGATACATACCGACACCCACACTCTCAGTTGCCGACTAAGAATGATCGATGATCGGGATAGAAACTCTCGATGATGCACTAACACTTGGATTATGGAATGATGTCTGATCAATTGTAACAATCTTCCCATTTAATGGAAAGCACAATAGTCGAAACATAGAAGAGGGTACGGCTTGCATACTATACATCCAATTCTGACCCAGTAAAAGATTGTAGTCAAGGGGTGCATCAACCACCTCGACCTCGATTGCAATGGTCTTCCCTCCCAATTGGACCTTAAGAAAAGTAAGAATCCCAGGCAGTCAAGTTTGGCACTTGTACAACCCACAATGCCATCAGCATGTGGTCCAGGCTTGTTGGCTATTTGGGCAGACCCAGGTTTACTAATATACATATAATAACAATACCCCTAGCTCACTAGCCCTTTCAGAAAAAGATCGCAAAACGGCCTGAAGTCTCACCCGAAGTGATCTTATGGGTTGGCCGAAGACTCAAGTGTCCTCAACCAAGTTCTGTAGCATCCTGGGGTCTCACGGTTTCTCTTAGCCAGCGAGATCTCTCTACAATGCACAATTCTCTCTTACTCGTAGGTTATGATAGGGGAAGGACTCCTATCGTATTGCAGCAACTCGGGCGGTGCACATCTCTCCATTCCGCTTAACCCATGCTCTGCGATATCTCACACTGTAGCTCCTCTGATGGTGCGATATCGCCTACTGTCAATGCAATATCTTCTATAGTACGGCCCACAGTGACCCTCACGGTCCAAAGGCTATGTCACTGTGTGAAATGACTTGGCTAACTTTCAACAAGATAGTAAACACTCAGTCTTAAACTTTTACAGTTCAACACACTCTACCTCACTATACTTAACTGGCTGAATAAGTATACTGGAAACACTTTAACAGAATGACTTATTATTGTGTGAAACAAGCACTGATAAACTCATATGCAGACGCTTGATACATGTAATTCCACCTTTAAACTTCAATAATGCTGTAACTGAATGAGGACATACAGAAATTTACTAACTGAGATACAACATCCATGTAACAGATAATAGATATCAACTAAGTAAAGCATAATCACATGAAATAATCACATAACACACTGGTTTTACATGGTTCACTTCCAGGGTAGAAGCTACGTCCACAGAACTGTGTTTATTATATCTTGAGAGAGTACATAGTTCTACTGCAACCTATTGTGTAGTTAGAGATCTTCTGGGTAACTCTGCACTCACTGCCAAGAGCCTTTCTCTCCTAGATCTCTTCTCTTTCTCTATATTGCCTTCTTACAATATTCTCTCTCTCTCTCTCTGTCAATCCCTACGGATTGTTACATACATACTCCTGGAATCAGCTACTGGTTACAGTAAGGTAACTATGGATTGAATAGTAGAACTAGAGCTCGATTGTATTACAATACACAATAACTGTGAGCTAACAGACTACTGGACTCTCAGATGGGCTAACTGTCTGAGTAGCTACAGGTTATCCGACTAGATAACCTTTTACAATATAGTTTACATCCCTTTATAGGCGGCCCGAAGGTCTCGCCTTTACAACACTATGGGCCTATCCCAACAGTAACCCAAAAACCCTAACTGTGACAGTCAGTCTATCTGTACTCGAACTGCCGCTTTCTGTCACACCATAGCTCTCTGCAGTATTCCACACTTCCCAGCGCTGATCATGGGTATTGGGCGCCGCTTCCTTTTCTGTCCTTCGTCTTCAATACCTTGGCCTCGTTGCCCCTTTTCCTTTATGAGGGTAATCAAGCCATCTTTTCTTTGCCGCTTCCTTGAATGTAGTGGGTGAGCTCTCTCTTCTCAGTCGCTTCCTTGAATGCGGTGGGTGAGCACTCTCTTCTCGGCCGCTCAGGTACTGCCGTCTTCTTTGACTTCTCTGCCCCGATAGTCATAGTTTTCGGCTCTGATCTGCAGCTAGAAACATGCTACGGTGTCGTATCTTTACTTTATCTCTTATATCTTTGCCAAAACTGTCTATCTGCCAAAATGGCAGCTTCTCCTATAGCTGTGAGACCCTACTCCAACAGTCCCCTAACACTTACTTGTGGCTCGTCCTCGAGCCACTAACAACGGGCTTCTCCTACTATTCTTTCTCCTTGGCTTCCTGCGAAGTCTTCGTAAGTTTCTGCCGAAGTCCTGCAACTTCTTTCTCCATAGTTTCTGTAACTGAGTTCGTTGGTTCCTCTTATCTTTCCTTCCCTTATTGTCATGCTCTCGCTCTCGTTGCTTGTGAGACCTGATATACTTTTAGGTTGTATATAGGTCATTTCATGGATGAGTAGCTCTTTGAAGGATCTTAAGCTTTTGAGAATCCTTCCACAAATATCCTTTCCTCTTTATCTAGGTTAGAACTTTTATCACAAGGAAAATCTGTTTCTTCCAGCCTTCTCAAACAATTCATTCAGTCTGGATCCTTTCGTACAAACTATACAGGCCTTGAATTCCATTCCGAGAACCTTTGTTCCTTTCCCTTTTCCTTTTGTTTTTCTGTGTCCTAGATGCCTATTTTTTTATCCTTTTTTTTCCTTCCGTGAGATCTTCTGGGAAACTCCACATGCACAGCCATCCGAGTTGGCCTTCTCTTTTTGTTTCTCACTTTTACTTTCCTCCTTTTCCTTTTTCATTGTTCTAGGCCGGACTTGTATATTGTTTGAGCTTGACTCCTCATCCTTGGTAGCTGCCTGACCTGTGATGAACTTGGTTTCATACCCTTGGGTGGTGTCCTCACAGTGGACACAAGGCCTCCATGCTCGAATTGTCTCAAAATGTCTTTTAAAGGTTCCTCCTTGGACATAACCCACTTGGTGCAATACTCTAAATTGGAAATGGCTGCGAAATAGGAAAAGCATAGCACTCTATAACGAAATTAGCTCTGCACAAGGAAAACTTAACAACTTACTCTATAGCTCTTGGATCTTGCAAAAGTAACCGTCCTGAATGAATGATCTCTGCTTTTATGCTGAAGGCTATAATCCCAGACGCAACAGTCATCTAGGCTGAACCCGTCGGTGGTATTAATTGTATGGACGAGACCACACCCATCATCTCAATCCCTATTAAATGCTAAAATCCGATCAAATTTCCCTCAAAATCTGTGTGCAGGCACCGGTCTCGTCGAAGATTTACTAGATCTGGAAAATTTATGATGCTGTTGCCAAATCTACGATAAGGTATACCGATCATTTCTTCATTAACTGCCTGTCAGAAGGTGAATTGACTGGCCCTCTGTGTTTTTTTGAAAGTGTCTATGTGGCATGGGGAATCATCGCCTTACCGCGATGTCACACTCCATCACCTGTGCAAAACAAACTTTAACAGTTTTTTTTTTTAACTCTCCTAATGTGAATGCTTTTTACCTGTCGGTGTAGACTAACTACCGGTGCGATGCCTCCTTTCAACTACACTAGACATCTGCACTCTCATATCTGTCTGAGTTAAGGCTGGGATATGGAGTGGCTAGCACTATAAAGCTTAATCCTACTGTCATTAATTAAAGTGGGAAGAAGCTCCCCGTTTAGTTTGCTAAGATGAATGAAACCTCCATCTGTAACTTGTTGAATCTGGTATGGCCCTAACCAATGCATCTTGAATTTTCCTGGAAACTTCACAAACTTACTGTCGTAGAGGAGGACTAGGTATCCTATCTGAAAAATTTTGTTCTTTACATGCCTGTCATGCCAAGCTTTCTCTTGTGCCTTCTGCACTTTCTAATGGAATCATGTGATGAACCTGTCTTCCTCTAAGGCAAGCAACTGCGCTAGCCTTTCATTCGTTGTATCTATGTCTGTCATTCCGGTGATCTGAGCAATTCTTAGACTGGGCGTAATATACTCCATAGGCATAATAGCCTCTTGTCCATACACCAAGCTGAAAGGTGTATGTCCTGTAATTTTCTTGCATGTAGTCCTATAAGCCCATAACACAGCATTAACCCTAAGGTCACAATCATTTCTTTGGCTGTTGCAGATCTTAGTAAGAGAGTTTTCTAGAATCTTGTTAAAGGCCTCCACCGTACCATTAGCTTGTGGGTGGTAGGGAGTGCTCTTATGGTGCTGTATCTGGAATTCTTCTGTCAAGGCCTCAATAGTGTGGTTCAAGAAATGGGTGCCTTGATCGCTCATCAAAATTATTGGACATCCAAATCTACTGATGATTTTCTCAAAGAGGAACTGTGCAGTTGTATTAGCATCACAATTCCTTACTGCTTTAGCCTCCACCCATCTGGTGAGGTATTCTATTCTGGTGATGATGTATCTCGCACCAGTTCATTTTCCTGGTGGGTTGATAGGACCCACAAAGTCTATATCCCACTTGTCAAATGCCCGCAGCGTAATCTGTGGTCGCAGCAACATTTCATCTCTCCGTGAAGGTTTTCCTACCCTCTGGTAGATATCACAGCATCTATAAAACTCCTTACTATCCTTATGAAAAGTAGGCCACCATAATCCTACGGTCAGGATTTTCTGCGTAGTCGGCTTTCCTGCGAAATGACCTCCTATGGTACTGGAATGTGCTTCTCTGATAATGGACTCTTTCTCGTGCAGCATGACGCATCTGTGCAAGACTTAGTCTGGCCCTAACTTATATAATTGTCCTGCAATCAAAGTGAAGTTTGCTGCTTTGACAGCTAGCTGTTTCTTTTGCTTCTTGGTAAACTCAACAGGTGCCCATCCTGTAGTGAGAAAGTGAATAATATCAGCATAGTACTCGTCTGCGATCTGAATAGAAAACAACTGCGCATCAGGAAAGTTGTCCTCTAGGTTACTTGGCTCTTCTCCTGAGTCTATCTATGACAGATGATCTGGTCCGGCATTTAATCTCCCTGGTTTGCCAATAATTTCAAAATCATACTCCTGAAATATGAGTAACCATCTGTAGATTCGTCCCCCTAACACTGGCTTATTAACCAAGTAATTCAAAGTGGAGTGGTCAGTGCACATATTGAATGAGGCACCTAGTAGGTAGTGCCTGAATTTCTATAGAGCATACACGATGGCTAATCCTTCTCTTTTCGTAGTGGTGTAGTTCTTTTCTGCGGTGGATAGTTTTCTGCTTGAGTATGCGATAGGGTGATCGATACCTCCTTCTCCTGGCTGGGTTAAGATGATCCCCAGTGCAATGCCAGATGCATCCACATGTACATGAAATGGCTTGGTCTAGTTTGGGAATACTAATATGGGTGTTGTAACCATATTCTCTTTAAGGGTGTCTAGACTTTTTTAGCATTCCTCGGTCCATAGGAATTTTACATCTTTCTTTAACAGCTTTTCCATAGGTGCCATGATCTTTGCATAACCTTTGATAAATTTTCTATAGTACCTAGTATGACCGAGCACTATCCTCAACTGCTTGACTGAGTTAGGTGCTGGAAGATTTACTATGATGGCAATCTTTGCAGGATCTACCATCAAGCCTTGTCTACAGACAATCTGACCCAACAAAATACCAAATGGCACACAGAATATGCATGTCTTTAAGTTTAGAGAAATCTGGTATTGCCTACATTTCTCTAACATCAGTCTTAAATCACCTATATGTTTGTCGATTAATCCAAATATAGTCCAATCGTCAAAATAGACTTCTAAGAACTTATGGATGTATTCTTTAAATACAGCAACTACTACTCTAGAAAAGATAGCTGGTGCATTCTTAAGACCAAAGGGAATTATCGTATACTGGAATGAGCCCCATTATGTCACAAAAGTGGTCTTAGATCAATCTTCTGGATGGATTCTGATTTGGTGATAGCCTAAAAATCCATCGGTGAAGGAGTAGACCTCCTGTCCTCCCACATTGTCTAGAACTTCATCAGTAAAAGGTGTCGGAAATGGGTCATGAAGTGATGCATCGTTGAGTTTGCACAAATCGACACAAATTCTGATTTCTCCTTTGGTTTTCTTCTCTTGTACGACCATGGGACTAACCCATTCGCTTTCTTCCACTGGCTCAATGATGCCTGCTACTAGCATCTTATCGATCTGATCCTTAACTTTTTCTTTGTGCTGAGGATTTAATCTGTATGGATGCTGCTTAACTCATCTAGCATCCTCTTTCAATGGTATCCTCATTACTCCCAAGTCTCCAACTATTCCCTTCATTTCTGTGAACTTAGTGGGGAATAAATCTTGATAGTCATGTAACAGATCTGCAATGTGTCCTACCGTTTCATTGTTCCAATAGTCTCCAATGGATGCAACCTTTGATTCTGTGTCTGTGCCAATGTTGATCTTCTTAATCTTGATAGGCTCCATGATAGTTGGAGTCTCTAGCTTCATTCCATCAACATCGTGAGTTCCTTCTGACTCTGGGATGTTGATGTTGCAAGGATCCTCATCCTCCTCCTCTAGTTCTGATGCAAAGTTATAGCACTCTAGCGCCTGGTCCAATTGGACAGCCCAATCAGGTTGAGCTGACACTGATAGGGTACAGTCCTCAAATATATTAATCTTTATAACATCTAAAGCCTGATTAATGCTTGGGTACTTAGATTCAAAAGAGAAAGTGAGTTCAAAGCTGTCTATCATAAGTGGCCATGTAGTTGTTCCTCTGCGCAACTCTGTCTCAGTGTACCAATTCTTTGGAATTTCATCTAAAGTGTCAATGAATCGGTGAATCCATTCATCCTCGGGAATGTCTAACCAATTTTGTTCACAACTTTGAATGTGTGACCTGGGGTCACTTTCTCCTATATATTTCTTCTATAGACACTCTTTGTCATTAGAAAACTTGATCGTCGTCAATCTCTTGAAGTCATCCCATGATGCGATATGTTGCTTGTGTGCATGCCACCATCTTGCAGGTGTGGCTCTTACTGCAAGGTCAATCGCTGACATCCTCTGATCTTGAGGAATTTCTTGTTCAAACTGGTATAAAAAGTCATTGACATCTGCTAAGCCATCAAACAACAGAATATCCTTAAGCTCTGCTCTGATCCATCACAGTGACTTATTCAGATATGCACATCTGTGAGTTGAGACTTCATAAATTCTATTCTGCCAGTTCTCTAGACCAACATCCAAATCCGATGCGCATGAGTTGTCGCATCGCCAACTGATATTTCCTTCTGTGGTTGGGTTGATGTAGTCACTCTGATTGGTGGTCATCTGATAGAGGCTCTCCATATTACACGCCTCATCCTTTTCTTGGATAGGTTCAATATATCTAAAACCCTGAAAAGGATCCAATGGTGCGATGACCCGGATCTGTGTATCCTCAAAGGTCATTTGTCTTTTCTTTAAATTGATAACAACCATGTTATCGATTTCCCAATCAATACCTAGTAGAGCTAGATACGGTCTACTATCGCCAATGATTTCTATAAATTCAAAGTCTGCAAAACTGAGAATTCCATCAATGTTAACTGGCACTTGTGGTAATCGACCCAGTGGTGATACCCTCTGTTGATGGGCTAGTCGCAAATGGATAGGCGATCTGGTTAACTTGGGTCTACCCATCTGTTCCCATGTCTGCTTAGTCAAAACATTTACCTCTGATCCTAAGTCTAGGATTACCTCATCCATTTCAAATTCTCCAACTTGTGCTGTGAGTCACATCTCTCTTCCTGTTCTTGTATGGCCCATAATATTATGAACAGCACGCTGCGCACTGCTCATAGAAGAAGATGGTAGGTACTGATCTATGATGCACTGAAGCTCTCTGATAGCTTTCTCATTTATTACAAGTTTCAAGCAACTCTGCAGAAAGGATTGTATGCTTCATGTCGACTCATCCTCATCTCATCTTCCTGATGTGGTAGCCTGCGATGTCTCCACAGGACTAAGGCCACAAGTTTTTTGCTGCAGTATGCCCCTAGATAGCTGTACCTGGGGTCCTAATTGTATAGGTTCATTAAAGAAAGTTTTAGCTTCCTGAAATGTTTCTTTATTCTTCTATAGGTTGAGTGGTGTTGATTTATTAGTATCTTTGTGCACCCACTCTGGTCCTATGTTCTCTTGAGTATCCTACGATGTCCCACTAGTGGAAGCACCGCTGAGAGTCACAATGTTGACTCTTGGTTCTGGCTCTTTCTGCTCCGCAGCGATAAGCTGAATGTTCTAGTGTACTGCTGTCTTAGGTTCCCTGATCTTGGATATCAAGGTAGGACATTCTTCTATAGTGTGATCGTAAGATTTGCAATAATTACATGTCGTAGTAGGGCTCTGACAGTCCCTAGCATAGTGTCCTACAACTCCACAGTTGTAACAAGTAATTGGTCCACGGCCACGGCCAAATCCTTCACCACGGCCAAATCCTCCTCCACGACCTAGAGGAGCCGGTTCATGTTGTGGTCCTGCTGCTGGACCCGGTGTCTCTAATTGGACTCTGTACAAGTCATGTTTTCTATCGACCATGAGATGGTAGGCTCTGCAGGTATGGTCTTCGTATCCTACTGACTTACAAAAGGTACAATATAAGTTCTTAGGTGTCTGTATATACTTCTGAAGTAAAGGGCATTTCTAAGGTGGATGTCCTCTTATTTTGCATAGTTCACACCATGGCCCTTGAGTTTGTGCTAAGGGGTTAGGAGCCCCACTTGCTAAGTATTCAACAAATACTGGACAGTTATCTTTAGTATGGCCTTGTGCTTTACACTTGATACACCATATGTCTTGTTCAATCTCTTTTCCTTTTCTAATCTCATGCATCTATAACGTGAGATTTGCTAACTGGTTTTGAAGGTTTGTCATACCTGTACTAGTCTCAGCTAGAGGTGATGCCTCCAGTTTCATTTCCATCTCCAACGCTTCATCCAGCGTATGGAATCTCTGCTGCATCAGTGGATGTCTAATATGCGGGAGCAGTGCTGCGATGAACAATTCCTTATGCTGCTTCGGCGCAAACTCAAAGCTAACTTGGTCTATGAGAGCTTTGAATTTTTGATCAAAGTCCTATATTGACTCTATAGGTAACTGTTTAATGTCTTTGAGCTCTGTGATACACTGCGATTCAAACTTAGGCTTCTTAAATTCTTTAATCATTGCAGTCCAGACCTGTATAAGTGTTCTGGGTATCGCTGAGGTATACTTCATATGCCATGTTAAGGCTCATTCCCTAAGTGTGGTGACCAACTGTACAAGTTTAATATTATCATCGTGGATTCCTTTAATGGTCCACACAGCTTCACATAGAAACCAGTGCTTCTCTGGGTCTTCTACCCCTGTACCCTTAAAGGTAGGTAACTTCATGTCATCCCCCATTCTATTTCTACGTGGTGGATGATGATTTGCTGTGTTACTACCACTTGGTGGTGTAGATGTAGGTGATGTAGCGGTAGTATGTGCTGTGGGTGAACTACTAGATGGAGTTCCTACAGGATTGTTCTGAGTCCCGGTTGTTTTCTGTGGGGTATAAGGGTGGTAAGGGATACCCCCTTATGTTCTTTCTATATTACTATGACTCTGCTATCTAGTATTATCTGAACTCTTTTCAAATATGGAAGAGCTGAAATCTACTTTATATTTCTTGCCACTACGTGTACATCCAATATCATCAAAATCACTCTCAAAGTCTTGTGACATCACACTTTCTTAGCTTACTAGTCTGAAACTATATCTATTACTCCTTTTTCATAAAATAACATCTTAATGGACAAGTTTAAAGATTTTAGGTACTTACCGCGATATCCTTTGAAGAAGTACCACTCAGCCTCGCTGAAGCTCTTTGTCTGTTCAACTGCAAACTCTGTAACAAATCCTTCTAGCACACTCGCAAGCCAGAAGTCGACTGCTCGTGTAATGGGATTGTCTATGCTCTTCACGGTGTGAATCCGCTCTGGTGTCCACATGATGTTTCTTTTCTTTCTGAATATATTCTGATCAGTCAGCTTTGATAACCAGTTGTACAGCTCATTTCCATAGGTCGCAAAAAATATCGTATGCAGGTCTGTTAGATATGTTTTTGCAACCAGTCCTCTATACTCAGTCTAGGACTCTTGTTCTCTTGTTTTGCAAACTCTTTCTCCTTAGATGTAAGCCACTGGTTGAGTTCATCTCTAGTAGGATGCCAACAGAACATTAGCTCTGTAATGTGTTCAAATCCGGCAACGGAACCATTTGTTGGCTATCTGGGCAGACCTGGGTTTACTAATATACATATACCAACAATACCCCTAGATCACTAGCCCTTTCGGCAACAGACCGCAAAACGGCCTAAAGTCTCACCCGAAGTGATCTTATGGGTTGGCCGAAGACTCAAGTGTCCTCAACCAAGTTCTGTAGCATCCTGGGGTCTCGCGGTTTCTCTTAGCCAGCGAGATCTCTCTGCGACGCGTAGTTCTCTCTTACTCGCGGGTTCTAATAGGGGAAGGAATCCTATCGCATCGCAGTGACTCGAGTGGTGTGCAACTCTCCCTTTCGCTTAACCCACGCTCTACGATATCTCACACCACAACTCCTCTAACGGTGCGATATCGCCTACTGTCAACGCGATATCTTCTATAGTACGGCCCACTGCGACCCTCACGGTCCAAAGGCTATCTCACTATGTGAAATGACTTGGCTAAATTTCAACAAGATAGTAAACACTCTGACTTGAAATTCCACAGTTCAACACACTCTACCTCACTATACTTAACTAGCCGAATAAGTATACTGGAAACACTTTAACAAAATGACTTATTACTGTGTGAAACAAGCACTGATAAACTCATATGCAGAGGCTTGATACATGTAAATCCACCTTTAACCTTCAATAATGTTGAATGAGGACATACAGACATTTACTAACTGAGATACAACATCCATGTAATAGATAACAGATATCAACTAGGTAAAGCACAATCACATGAAATAATCACATAATACACTGGTTTTACGTGGTTCACTTCTAGGGTAGAAGCTACGTCCATAGAACTATGTTTATTATATCTTGAGAGAGTACACAGTTCTGCTGCAACCTATTGTGCAGCTAGAGATATTCTAGGTAACTCCGCACTCACTGTCGGGAGCCCTTCTCTCCTAGATCTCTTCTCTTTCTCTATATTTCCTTCTTACAATATTCTCTCTCTCTCTCTCTCTCTCTATCAATCCCTACATATTGTTACATACATACTCCTAGAATTGGCTACTGGTTACAGTAAGGTAACTATGGACTGAATAGCAGAACCAGAGCTCGACTCTATTACAATACATAATAACTATGAGCTAACAGACTACTGGACTCTCAGATGGGCTAACTGTCTAAGTAGCTATAGGTTATCCGACTAGCTAACCTTTTACAATATAGTTTAAATCCCTTTATAGGCGGCCCAAAGGTCTCTCCTTTACAACACTGTGGGCCTGTCCCAACAGTAACCCAAAAACCCTAACTATGACAGTCGGTCTATCTGTACTCGAACTACCACTTTCTGTCACACCATAGCTCTCTGCATTCTTCCACGCTTCCCGGCGCTGATCATGGGTACTGGGCGTCGCTTCCTTTTCTGTCCTTTGTCTTCAATACCTTGGCCTCATTGCCCCTTTTCCTTTATGAGGGTAACCGAGCCCTCCTGTATTTGCCTCTACCTTGAATGCAGTGGGTGAGCTCTCTCTTCTCGGCTACTCAGGTACTGTTGTCTTCTTTGAATTCTCTAGCCCGATAGTCACAATTTTCGGCTCTGATCTGCAGCTAGAAACATGCTACGGTGTCGTATATTTACCTTATCTCTTATATCTTCTCCAAAACTATCTATCCGCTAAAATGGCAGCTTCTCCTGTAGTTGCGGGACCCTACTCCAACAAGGCTTGATCTTCGGATCGAAACTAGAATGCAAAGCATTAGGTATGATCTCATACAAAAGTCTGGATTGAGCATAGATAAAATCCAAATCCTGTGCCCTAAATATTTCTTGTTCCTCATTTTGGACTCTAGATGTAGAAACATCCTTCACGATGTAAGGTAACAACGATTTGAGGAACCACTCAAGGAGAAATTCTGGTGGTATGAAGGCTTTAGTCAAACTCTTCCATCTATGCCACTCTTGGATATGATCCAATATATGTGTGGTTTCATCTTGTCGAAATGTCGACAAGAGTTCTGTACCAATGTCGTAACACACGGGTAATTGAAAGTGATTGAGGAAATTCATGGCAAGGCCATCGAACAAAACGAATGCCCCCCTTGGTAGCTCTATATACCATTTTGCTGCAGGCCCAATGAGGGTGTATTGAAATAGCCTTAAATGGATTGAGTCATCATGTAAGGAATTGGAATATCACCAAAGGTGAAAAGTAGTGACATGTTCACTAGGATCTTCTCCTACTTTTCCCTCGAACTCGGAAATTTCCGAGGGAAGCTTGTTAGGGACAGCCGGCCAAGTCAGGTCATGAGATACCAGATCATTCATAAGTCTTGATAAGTCACATAAGTTCAACATTGTGAGGGAAGGGAACCTAGGTTTAGCCGGTTTATACCATGCTCCCTGATAGTTCTGGTTCTGTTGCAGCTGCAACTTTTTCCCAAATTTCTAAAAATTTTGGACCCTCCTTTTGATTTTGTCTAGCAGGTTTGTTGATTTCTTTTGTTTAATTTCTTTAAATTTGTTTTGGAAGTATAGTTTTCTCTGCTTAATAAATTGATCGTTTGAATTCGGAAGCTCAGTCAACTATTTTTTTCGTCATTTCGGGAGTTGAATGATCTAATACTACTGTCTTCCTCACTGACACCGTGAAAACCATGGAGTTTATGTTTTATTTGAAAACTTAACTTTTGATTGGTTCATGATTTTTTCTTATCTCTATCGGAAGTCTGTTGATGGTTGAGTCAGGGCATTAGTTATCTATGCCACCAACGTTTTGGAAAAGAAATGATGAACGTCCTGACGACAAGTTCTTATTCTCGCCGATTCTGTGGTCTTATTGTTCAAACCTATTTCGATGAATTTGTTTTTATTTTTTCTATCAGACTATTTTTTGTTAAGCGGTCTGAGGTTTAGTCTTCTATGAAGACGCCATTTCGAAAGTCTTATCATTTGTATTGCCGACACTATGGAGTAGATTGTGTCTTGAAGTTCTGATGTCCCAATCTCTGGCATATGAACATCACAATGATAGTGCTTGGAATAGCCGACACTATGGCGATGCTTAGGATTATTTCACTGATGTTGTGGTAAGTTTTAGGTTTTTCTCACCGACTCGTAGCGTGTAAATTTTCCGATTGCCAATGATTTTCTGTTGTCACGGAACCCATAGTCCTTCTACTACCTATCGTTGCAGCTGCTTAGTGAACTAATGCCCGACGTATAGTGCTTCTGCTTTCTGATGAGAAAATTTTCACCTATAGTTATAGAGTTGTTGATCGTCGATGATTTTATGTTATTGTAGGATCCATAGTCTGTCTGCTTCTCACCATTGCGGCTACCTATAGCACTATCCTTCTGATGAATAGTGTGTCTGATTGCCGATGCTATAGTGGTTAATGGTTATGATTTCTAATCGGTTGTATTTTGTCATGGAACTGTAGTTGTTTATGAATCCACCGGTGTCGCTGTCTTGTGAACTACCCTGCCAATGCATTAGTGGTTTCGACCATCGATAGGGTTTTTTTCCCGTCGATAAGGTTTTTTCCTGTCGTATTTTTCATTGAAAGGTTTATATATTGGGGCAGGGTATTATTTTATTCTTACCCTTGTGAAAAATCATGTCTGCTCCTTCCTCACTGATCGAACTGTACCACCGTGCCCAACTGTTTGAATTTCATTTGATTGGTTTGCTATCGTGGAGGTTCTTTGATCGTCCCACTGACTGCACAACATTTTTTTCCAGGTAGGCCAACCATGGATTATGCTTTTCTTGATTTTATTGGTCGTTTGGGAACCAGGGTCTTCCCCTGGTTAGGTTTTCTCACAGTTATGTAGATCAACCATTTAGAATGAATATTTATGCTCACAATAGGTTGGTTTGACAGTTTTCTTTGACAGTAGGGGTTTTGTGAGCCTGACTTTTTGAGCCATTATGGTTTTTTCATCCTTGCCTAAAAGATTCGGTAGTCAGTGTGGACAAGTGTTACGCTGTCCACACCACCTATTTTGGGGTTTCTTATGGCCATCTGTGGGGGGTGGTTTTCAGTTTCGATATGATTTTACCCTATTTTCATGGATGTCGAAGGTTTTTTATTTTTCAGTCGATTTGGGGTTTTTGATGATGAGGATCTGTATAGGGTCTTGCATTTTGAGAATTAGCCTTTTTTTTATAGTGTGGTTCATGTTATTGAAGAGTTATATTTTTTCAATTTGAAGTCCAGATTGCATGATGCATTTTCTATTAGGGTTGCGTTTTAGTTGCAGACAGTGGACTAAGAAGATTTATTTTTTCTTGTCATTTTCTTTTATGCATTAATACTCTATATAGCTTATCTATGAGAATGCATATGGAAGAGGTAAATAGGTTTTTAGATTTTTTCTTCATTATTGAAACACTAACTAAAAGCTCAAATGGTCTAAGAACATGTGGTGTTTATGACAGGTTAACTATTTCAAAGGAGATATGTCTAAAAGACAAAAGAAGAAGGCTCATGTTGCAGAGGGAGAATTAGAGGTGGAAATCATCACCAAGGTACAATAAATATATGAATATACCAAGGATACCACCGGAGTCAAACCAGACTATAAATGGGGTGAGATATACAGAATGATTGCAAATCAGAATGTGCTTGATGTAGGATTCGAAGAGCTGAATATATATGCAAACATCGAGAAATTGGCTCTGATGAAAGTAGCCATGAGACCTAAGTTGTTCCCATGCTCAGAGTTGATCGGTTGGATTCAGACTAGGGCAGATGTAACTACGATGATCCTAGAAAATACTTCCAAATAGGGATATGCTGCATACAACCGTGCTTATGTCTCGATGGCATATCATCTGCCTCCTGCTCAAATTTACTTAACTAAAAGCTGGTTGAAAGAGACAAATTTGGACTTGCTTGAAACAATTAAGAGAATGATGATACCAGGGAAAAAATTTCAAACCAGGCCATCAGGAGAATATGATACATCCACTCTCTAGAGCCCTTATATATTTATAGCACTGATGCCTAATAGAATTTTTGGGAGAGCTCATAGAAAAAGATTCAAATTGGGATGGATACCAATTATTTTTTATGTGGCCACTCAAGGAACCATATTCAATTGGGAAAACATAGTGTCCAATAGCCTCTCAGCATGCATATCTTCATCCTTGGGAGGAGTGTCATAGAAGAAGTCAGAGTTCTACATGAGCTCTATCTTGGTTGATTGTATACTATGTACCCAATATTTTCCATCCTTGAGGTGTAATTGGGATAGGGATAGGACCCCGGTATACACTGCATACAAATTATTGTGGGCACACAAATACTATAGCAACTACAGAGAAGTATGTGAGCACTTCATCATGCCTTTGTACACTCTAATTTTCCTGACAGAATGCAAATATATGCCCGAAGAAGCATTCAAAGTCATTGAAGAATATGGGAGTTAATATTTGACTGAAGAAGGAATGTATATCAGAATGTATGGTGGCTCCAGGGCACCATTTTCTATGACAAAGAGAAGAAAAGGATTGTCAAAAGAACCGAGAAAAGGGTTGAAATAGGAGGACAATCAGGAAAGATGATCACCGATAAGACTGTGGTGTATGGAAAAGATGTAGATCTGAGATTGAAAGTGAGAGCTAGGGTAGCACTAACCCAAGCTACTAAAGATAATGTAGATAGGTTGATGACAAATCTTGAGAAGTCCAAAAAAAATGCAGCTCAATTAAAAGAGACACTGAAGAAAGAGAGAGATGAGGGCCATAAGTTGAAGAGGAAATTTGAGGACATGCAGAATGAAGTGAGGGCTTCAAAGACTGAACTTCAGACTCTGTAGGCTAATAAAGAGGATTTAGAAATTTATATAGGAAAAATGGAAAAAGATGCTCAGAATAGCTTAGCAGAATTACAAAGGCTATAGTTAGAGCATCAAGTATTCAAATCTGAGAAAGATAACCTCCAGGTGTCCTACGAAACTCTAAGTGAAGAGAAGGCCCAATTGAAAAATAGGGTTATGGAGTTAGAATCAAAGAAGGCTTCCACTGAAGAAAAAGAGAAACAATATTAAATGTAGGGAGTAGTTTTGGAGGGACAGAATGCTTCATTAACATCATCACTGAAAGATGCTAGTGAACAGAAGACAAATGTCCAGCCTTTGAAGGAACATGTGCTAGCTCAAAGAAGAAGAATCCACCAACTGGAAATGTGTGTTGAGGAAGAAATATGTAAAATATTATAGATGGATAGTAGATTAGGAGAAATCTTGGATGCCATGTCTTATTTTGTGGACAGATCTCAAGAGATTATGGAGATTATGATAGGAAGAATAGTGTGGATAGAGACAAATGAGGAACCCCCAGTGGAGCTACCAGTTAAAGATCGAAAAAGTTTATAGTAGGACTATGATTTGTTAGAGTTTGCAATCAATACTACAAAAGAATTTAAGAAAATAGTAAAGAAAACGAGAGGAGCATGTGCGGAATATTGTAGAAGAGTGCTGATCACATACAATAGATGCCAGGTTTCTGCTGAAAAAAGATTGGATATGATACCAGAACATGAGTTGTTCATTGAACATCGACAGAATAGGTATCGGGAAGATGAGCAGGAGTTCCAACAAGTCAAGGATCTAGATGAATAGATTATGAAGAATGTAGTGGCTCATGCAGCTGTAGGTATTCACTTACTAGAAGACCAGCTGTGCCTGAGTCTGGCAAGAATAGAAGTAGTTAAGAATCACGCTACTAAGTATGAGATAAATATCCATTTTCTTGAACCCTGCGATTATGAAGGCATAGCAGCAAAGGCCCAGGCATGGAAAAAGTTCATAAATGATCAAGTGGGCCCCTCTTCATAAAGGGTTCTCTTAATTTTTTATTTTAAATGTAAAATATTGTATTAATTATGAGAACTTACTACAAGACAAAATTTTGGGATCGAAAGGTTGGGGAAGCCCAAAAGTCATTTGGGAGCAGCCCAAAGGTTTTTCTTTTTTGTATAAATATAGGAGAGTTAGATGTAGAAGGGGATTCTTTCCCAAGCAATTTTTTAGAGTATATTGTAAGAAGAACTATTTCCTTTTGCAATAAAGAATTACAAGTTTATGTTGGAGAAAGTTTGGTGGGATGTTTCAAATGCTTTGCTATGGATTAGTTGAATGTGAACTATTTCATTTTCAGCTTATGTCCATTAACTATGAGATCGTTCTAACTCATTGCATTACTGTTTATGTTATGAATGTCTTATAGTTTATTCTGTGAAATTTCCACTGTGAGTAATGAAGGTTGTCATAAACAATAAGCTATCTTGTTGTTCATATTTTTATTTATGTTCATGTATTCTAAAATAAATAACAACTATCTGTAATTGTTTATAATACATGTGTAGAAATGGATTACTCATTGTTAACTATTAATTTTTCTCCCTAGGGATAGGTTAGTTAGTAATATTTAGTTTCTTGCTGTGTGTGATTTAGATATGAGAGAATTAAGACGAGAGGTAAGAACCTGCGCATCACATTGTGACACTCCTTATCTCTATCAATCTGCATTTTTAGATAGGCACTTGCACATCATACTTAAACACAAAAAACTAAAAATATACACCATGGACCAGACCATAACCGGTAAAACGTTTTAATTTGTTACTTGACCTACAATAGCCGGACTATAAACCAAATGGATTCCCCATACCAAACAATAATGGGCTATTTGGGAACATTTATTGGGGAGAATCCCTAACTATTGTTACCGACAATTTTCCAGGCCTCAACAGTTTTTGGCGCTAGAAGGAGGGCCACCAATGCATGGCTGGCCAAGGAAACTCATTTGCTCGAAATTACTCCACCAATGATAGTTATGAAAGTAGTTTGTTTCACACATCCACTCCTGAAGATAAAGAGAAAGGGTATATGTATCCTATATATAACGAAGTGGTTGATGATTTAAGAAGAATCACTAGGGCATATGTGAAAAATATTGGAGGATTACCTATCATTTCTGTCTTACCCAGAAGAGAATATCAGAAGAAAGATCACCCTAAATTAGAAGATTCAGTGTTGGTAAAAGACCTTGAAGAACTGGTAGAAGAAGCCCTACAGGAAGTTGACCAACCTTTGAATAAATTGGGTCCAAATTCACCTTACTATTCACCTTGTTGAACCCTCGTTTAGTCACCACCTCATTCTCCACTCAAAATCATGGCTCATGTAAATGTAAACCAACCGAACCCACCACCTGCTTGGAAGGCTAGGTCACCTTTAAACCTGGCAGCTGCCTTGCATGATTTGCCTCAAGCTTTTGACAAAATGTTGCCTAAGTTTGACCCAAGTGAAAAATTTTTGGTAGATGATCATTTGCAAAGTTTTTACTTGGCTATAGAAGGAATACGAGCAGGAGAGCATGAAGATGTAGTCTGTAGATTGTTTCCACACACCCTAAAAGGAGCGAAAACCTCATGGTATTTTCCTCTTTTTGCAAATTCAATCATAGATTGGGACACTTTTGAGAGAATAGTTAGAAGTAAATATGCAGTTCAGAAAACTCATGCAGCTTTAATGAAAGGGTTATGTGCTTTAAAGAAAGAAAGGAAGGAAAATGTGCATAATTTCACTAAAAGATTTGTTGCTTATCTAAAAAAATTTACTGCAGCTGATAAGCCATTTGAAAAAGATCTGATTGAATATTATACTTCAGCTCTGGGTCCTGACTTGCCCATGTTTGCTAAGATATCATTCAAACCTACATTATTAGAAACCTATGAAAAAACTGAGAGGGTAGAGGCTGAGATGGAGAGCATAGAAAATTATCCTGTGTAGTCATAAGAATTTTTTTTTGGTAAGAAACCTTTATTACTAACTAAACCTAAGGATGAGCGATCATAGGATTTTGAAGCAATGGTGAAGATGATGCAGAATCTATCCAATAGAATAATAGATTTGGAAAAAGAAAAGGAAGCTAATAAATCATATAAGTCTTACTATAAAAGGAGGGAGGACAACAATCAATCTAAACCACCTCCACACAGTCTTGCAGCAATGAATTTAACTAATGCATACATGGATAATTTTTGCACCTTTCATCAGTAGTCGCATTCTGAGAGGAATTGTCCCCAGTGGATAAATTCTATGACATTGGTAATGAATCAGTTATTGGACTCCAAACTAACAGAAATTCATAAGGAGGAAGAAAATGACAATCAATCCATAGAAAAACAAGAGGAGGATGCTCTGGTTTTATGGGACTATGTCTCAATGTTTGATACAGAAGAGGAAGGTTCTCTGAAACAAGAAGAAACATCAGAAACCAATGTGACAACAAGAAGTCAGAGTTTGTTAAAAGAAGACAATTCAGTAGTTCCGAAGATCAAGAAACTTCAAGAAAATATGAAGAAGGTAGAAAAGAACACTACAACTGATAAAATACCTGAATTTACCATTAAAATTGAATATCCTAAGAGAATTAACATGCCTTTTAAGCCTATTGAAGACAAGGTTGATAATGTCAAGAAGAATCTCAAAACACCTGAGATGGGGTATGATATTGTGGAAGACATTAAAAAGGCTAAGGAAAATATCTCATTATTTGAAATGTGTAATGTACCTCAGTAGAAAGAAAAATTGTTAAAAGCACTTGAAGTACCAAAGGAAGATTTTCCCACTAACAATCAACCTGAAGAAGAAGTGGGTGAAGCAAGTGTGGGAGGTAAGTCTAAGTTTAGAACCCCACCACTTCTCCTAACTTTGGAGATTTTCAACTATAATGTGCACAACTGTTTAGTAGACTTAAGGGAATCAATCAATGTTATGCCACTTTCAGTATGCAAGAGAGTTAATGGATAGCATAAACCATCCACTTGGTAGGTTATTCAATTAGAGATGATAGCTATGAAAGTAGTCGGGGAAATGGAAGATGTCCTGATTCACTTATCTGCAAATGAGAAGGTATGTCAGTACATTGATATTGTAGTTGTAGACATTCCATATGATTATGGACTTATTTTGAGTTGAGATTGGTTGGCAAGGCTAAATTGATACTTCGTATTAGATTGGTCACATCTGTGGTTACCTCATAATGGAAGTCCCAATCAGACAAAAATATTAAGAGAGCCTCAAATGCAGCACAATGTTACTCAGTTGGAGGGAAAAAATGAACAAGTGAATTCTGTGTTGGGAAATTACTTCATTGAATTGGAACTGGGAAATTACCAAACTAAAGAAGCCAATAGTTTATCTGACACCAAGCGCGATCTCCTTCTATTTTCACGGGCTTATGAAATTGACTGTAAAATAGTAGATTTAGTTTTAGATGAAGTTTTTAATTCAATTCTAGTAGAAGTAGATAGTTTTTTGGCCCTTTATTTTGATGGATCTAAAACATTGGAAGGATCAGGACATGGATGTGTCCTGATTGATCCAAAGAAAAATAAACCTTTTCTTTCTTGTAGATTATAGTTTGAATGTACGAATAATACAGCCGAGTATGAAGCACTAGTTTAGGGACTGAAAAAGGCAATAGAACTGAACGTGAAAAATTTGAAAGTATATGGAGACTTTGAAATTTTTGTTGAGAAAATTCAAAATAAGATACACTGTATTTCACCACATTTAAAACCCTATCAAAATGAAGTTTGGGATTTGCTTATAAACTTTCATGCATTCAATACTGTATCCATTCATAGATTAAAGAATGCAGCAGCTGATTTACTAGCTACCTCAGCTGCAAGGCTAGTACCTTCTAATAATAGATGCTCTATTGAATTACTTTTCAAGCCTTCTATTCTAGATATGATCACCAATTTACGGGTTTTTGACAATAATCAACAAATTTTGGAATGCTTGATGAATGATGAGACTTTTAAAGGAGCAATAATAGATGATGAAGAACATCAAGTAGAATTAAAATTTGGGAATTTTATTCCTAAGGGAATCAGAACCTTTGAACGAATGTTTGACTTAAACAACAAGTTCAGAAAGCCAACGGATGTCAAGACTCATAGCTCATCCTTGCAATTTGAGCTAATTAATTTGGGGACTGAAGCTAAACCTAGATATGTAAATTTGGGAAAGTGTTGTTCTCTAGGTGAAAGGAGTAAATCCATTAGTCTATTCAAATAGTACAGAGATGTGTTTGCCTAGACATATGAAGAGGTTAAAACATATGACACAAACATTATACAACATGTCATCCTGATTAGAGCTAGATTCAATCCTTACCAACAGCCTTTAAGGAAGATGCATCCAGAGCTAGAAATTTTGATTCAGAGTGAAGTAAAAAATTTGTTGGATGCTAAAATTATATTCAAAGTCATACATTCAGAATGGGTTTCGAATTTGGTGCCAGTAAGAAAGAAATCTAGAGAAATCAGGCTCTGTGTAGATTTCAGAAACCTCAATCATGCTTTGGATAAAGATAACTATCCAGTTCCACCCATGGAATATATATTGCACATGGTTTCAGGTTCTGAATTATTTTCATTATTAGATGGATTCTTTGGCTACAATCAAGTTTTAGTCGCTGAAGAGGACATGATAAAAACCACATTCAAGACCAAGTGGGGAACTTTTTGCTTACAGAAGAATTCCCTTTGGACTCATAAATGCTGGAGCTACTTTCTAGAGGACCATGGATATAGCTTTCCATGGTCTGATTGGCTGTAGTGTGGCTGTATATCTTGATGATGTCACGATATTTTCAAAAAAGAGAGAGGAACATGCATTCCATTTGAGAAAAAATTTCGATCATTGTCAAAAATATGGTGTTTCACTGAATCCTAAGAAATGCATGTTTGCGGACATAGAAGGAAAGCTATTGGGTCACATTGTTTCTAAGAAAGGGATATCCATAAACCCAAAAATGATTAAAGCCATAGAACAAATCCCTTTACCCCATAACAAAAAAGGTATGCAATCATTCATGGGGACAATCAATTTTGTGCGAAGATTTGTACCAGATTTTGCTCAAATTGTCAAACCTTTGCAGGATATGGTTAAACAAAGTGTACAATTTAAATGTACTGAGGTGGAAAAGAATGCATTTAGTAATATAAAAAAAATCTATTGCTCATGCACCATCACTCAAAAATCCAAATTTCAAAAAATATTTCATCCTGTACACTTTTTCATCTGATGATTTATTAGCAGCACTGCTTACGCAGAAGGAGGATTGGGGAGATGAGTACCCCATATCATTTGTGAGCACTAGTCTGTAGAGAGATGAATTGAATTATCCAACTGTTGATAAAAAAGCTTATATATTTTTCAAAGTGGTAAATTAATTCAGACCATACATACTTAAGAACCGTACTAAGGTAATAGTTTCACACCCAGCTGTAAGGTCTCTTTTCATACAAAAGGAATTAGGAGAAAGAAGAGGCAATTGGGTAACAACTTTACAAGAATATGGCCTTGAATTCAAACTAGCATCCATAGTTAAAGGGAAAGGATTGTGAAAACTAATGACTGAAGGTAAAGATGATGAATAAAATAGTTGGGACAATGAAGCTGAGTTACATATGGTGGATGTATTTCCTCTATTCACAGCTCCAGATTGATGGTATCGAGACCTTGTTCATTACCTTCATGAAGGATGTTTTCCAGAACATTGGAATTCCAAACAACGAAGATAATTACACCTTAAATTAGCTTCATATCAGATCATTGATGGATTATTATTCAGAAAGAATTATGATGGAGTTCTTCTTAGGTGCTTAGAACAAGAAGATGCAAAGAAGGTCATAATAGAATTACATGATGGGCCTGTAGGAGGTCATTTTTCTGGAGATACAACAACCCCTACAATTCTTAGAGCCAAGTATTACTGGCCCACACTATTTAAAGATGCTCATGCTCATGTCAGAAAGTGGGATGTTTTCCAGAGGTGTGTTGGAAGACAAGCCAAAGCAACAGGGCCTTTAAAACCATTGATGATAACAAAACCATTCAAACAATGGGGGATTGATATCATTGGAGAGATAAAACCAAATTATTCCTTGCAGCACAAATACATTTTGACGGCAACTGACTACTTCACCAGATGGGTCGAGGCCATTCCGTTATGCAAAGTGAATGAAGATGCAGTCATGGATTTCCTACAAGATCACATCATGACCAGGTTTGGGGTTCTAATTTCTCTATTTTTTTATAATGCTACTTATTTTTATTCTATTAGATTAACTAAATTTGCTAATGAAAGAGGAATTAAGTTGCATTATTCTGCAAACTCTTACCCACAAGGAAATGGTTTGGCAGAGTCTACAAATAAGAATTTGATTAGAATTCTAAAGAAAACTGTGATAGAAAATTAGAGAAGTTGGCACTTAGCATTACCTAATTCTCTTTGGGCTGATAGAGTCACACCCAAGAATACCTTAGGCATGTCACCATACACCCTTGTTTACGGAAAAGAAGTTATTCTTCCTCCCATCATTATGTTACCTTCTTCCATATTAGCTCAGGAGTCTAGAGGTATCAATAATGAAATCCTACAGATTAGAATCTATAATCTTTTGAAGTCGTAAGAGTCTAGGTCCAAAGCCAGAGAATGATTTAAGCATCAACAAGAAGTAGTGAAACATTAGTTTCATAAGCATAAAGCTAGAAACAAGGAATTCGAAGTGGGAGATCTGGTTCTTAAGTGGGATCATCCGCATGATGAAAAGGGGAAGCACACTAAGTTCCAACAGTTATGGGTAGGCCCTTTTCTAATTACAGCCAAGCTCAGCCCCTCAACTTACAAGTTGCAATATTTATAGGGGTGGTGTTATGGAGAGAAATTCCTATGGCTTGGGGAACCACAACAGACATCTTAACTCCAGAAATCAATCCTTTCCAATATGCAAGAGAAATCAAATATCTAACACTAAAGGATCAAAACTCATACCTTATTTTGGATGATTGAAGTAGATCCCCATTGAGCTTTCCAACTTCAGCTTGAATTGATGAATCACTTCCTCAATAATAAGTAAACAAGACAAGCATACTAAAGCTTGGGAAGAACACTAAAGTGCTCCAAGGGACAAAGGTATGCAGACTCAAGCACAAGTTTCGACAACAATGGACTATAGTTTATTTTCTCTCAATTCTCTTATGCCTTCAATGTATCCGAAGGGTTCCTTATATATCTTTACAATGGGGTAATGAAAGGTCGAATCCGAGCGATCTCAAGTCATATGGAAGGCCAGGAGACAAGTGAGTCAGACCCATGTCAAGGAAAACTCCAAGAGGATTTGTATTTTGTACACATCTCAATGTACGTGGTTATAGGGTTCAAACCCACGTATATACGCGATAAAGGGTTTAAAAGTCGCGTATATCAATTTTCACATGTTTTTAGAAATGGTCTAGGAAACATCAAAGGAAAAAAATGGTCCAAGGGGTCTAAGGAGTCTACAGAGGGACAGGGGAAGGCCATACAAGTGTGATTCACCTGGTGTGTTAAAATTTTCTATAACAGATGCCCCCTAATGTGTGAGGTTAGAAGGGTCATACGATGGCCTAAATACATTATAAGTCCATCCCAGAAGTGGAGTGATGAAGAATCATAAAGGGAACACCAACCACCTAATCGGCATAGTACAATGAGACAACTCTGTATATAACTGGAAATACATAAGAGTACAATGGCCATGAATAGGAATGACACAAAATATGACATGTGTGGTCATATCCACGTACAATATACATAGATCAGAATCTCCGTGATGAATATATACAAAGGATCATGATCTCCATGAAAGCTGAAGATATATAACAGATCAAGATCTCCATAATGGCTGGAAATGACTGACATATACTGGAATAAAGTCAAGAGAGATAAAATCTCATGAACATTGGCACAATCAAGGACGTAGCATATATGAGATGCCACCAATCTGGAAGGTCTTCTACACAAACTGCTACGAGTACAAGTCTTACTATGTGAATAAAGGTGTTGAGGTCGAACATAGTAGTCCATCATTTGATTACCGGTCATTGATGTATCCCGTTAGCAGATGCGAGATCACCCACCGATAATGATAATGGGAATCAAGGTACTAGACTGAAAACTAACAAGTGTGAATAGGTGTGTTGGGGTTGAAAACTTGATAGGATCCATTGATCAAGGGACATTGATGTATTCCCAAAAATTGTTGATGGCGAGAGAACCTGCCACTGATGACTGCAATTCTCAAGGCACTAAAAAATGACTCTAGATTCCAATCCCAAAATAAATGATCTGAAGTCGATGGGATGAAATTCATTGGAAGGAGGTCATTAAGGATTCCCCAGTCATCCAACATGAGGTACTCAGCAAAGATGTATAATGTGGAAGGACTCGATCATAAGGTGCATGAACCAATAACTGTACCGGGAATGGTCGACATGCAAAGTCAAGATAACTGGGGAATGGCCGACTCAGGTTTCAAATTCCTTCAAACAAGAGCATAATGATGAATGGTGACTGAATAAAGGTAGCATAGACTCAATATACAAAATTGGGACATCTCTGTGACATGGGAGGCATCAACAGAGGCTCCATGGGGACTGGAAGGTTAATCAGTTGGTGGAGATAAACTCGGATAAGCTGGCATAGCTCCTAAAGTAAAACTATAAATCAAACCATTGGATGTGATATATAGTGCTCTATTTGAAGGCGACACGACTCGACAGCTACCAAAGATAACATCTTTCTTTGTCTGTCTTTTTGGTTTTTTAATTTTTTTTTTGGACTTTTTCAAATATTTAAAAATCTTGAAAAAGAATAAAAATGCTTTATAGTTACAGACTAGGAGGAGATGAGTGTCATAATGGGCAAACAAACTAGTTCCAAGCAGTGGAACATACCTATACTCAATGCAGAGATACATGTGTAGGATAGCGACACTCAGGGGGAAGTCCCCTCCAGGTAAAAATAGGGAATCAAGCTGCAAAGGATATATAAAATGGCTCTGCATGGCTAGACATGAGACAAGCTCGGGCAATATGGCTGAAACTCAATGTCAGGGAATCTAGCATAAGGCTCAATAATGCAGGAAAAGCTCATGATAATGCAATTACAACTTGACATAAGGGAGTCCTAAGGGAAATAGGCCAGCAAAAGATCAAGAAGAGTATGAGGCTCTTGCGAAATGTCATGGAAATACTATACAACAGACTCCCACACCCTAAGGTTCAAAAATGTCAGCATGGACACCAATTGAAAATAAGGCTCTAACTAGGGTACCCATGTAAGGTCAAGCTCTACCATTCACATAATGCCACTTCTAAAACAACAAGAAGGTTTCGTGACATAATAGAATGGATTCATACCTAAGGCTATAATGAAATGGTCATAAGGTCATGCAAAATGCAATCAGAGGTGATCCTAACCTATATGTCAGTTTAAACATCATACCTGTAACGAGCATGAATGAGTCAAAGCAACGGTCGAAACGACGCTCAAAATGGTCTTCTACGTCATAAATTAGTCCAAAAATGGTCCAAAAGGATTAGAAATGGTCCAAACTATAGAAAAAGGGGGTAAATTTTTTTAAAAATTTAAAAAATTTCTATAAATAGTAAAAATTCAAAACATTATATAACATTTGAAATTTTTACCCAATTGAGCTCAGAACTTCAACAGCGAATTCCAGGAGATCCAGCCGACAGAATCCACTACCGTTTTTTCCAAGTACTTACCCATGCTCTACTCTTTAATTTTGATGCAAATTTTATCAATTTCCATGGTGTATTTAGGATTCTAGGCCCATCTTAAATGTGTGCCTTGGCCCATGTGGAAATCGAGGGTTTTTTTGTGTATAATTCTAGATATACGCAGAAAATGCCCTCAAAGTCGTGTACATACGTAGTTGTTTAGCAAACAGTTGCGTATGCAGCGGCGCTCAATGATTTTTAAGTATTCTAATGGATCAAACTCAAATTTTATGTGTAGGATGGTTCTAGAATGGAGAGAATGTGACCACGATGATGTAGAAGGGGCAGTAAGGGCAGATCTAATGGCTCAACAAGCTTTGTGGTCATGTGGGCTCTACAAGTTTTAGTGTCTTGGGGGTATATGGGCCAAACCAAGACTGTTGTAGATGCTAGTAGATTATTGGGATCCATATTCAGAGTCATTCCAGATAGATGGGATGTCCCTCACCATAGAAGTGGAGGACATATACTTTATTACTGGACTTTCTCGATGGGGGGAAGTGGTGAACCTACACTCTCGCGGGCCCGGAGGTGGTCTGACTATAGATGAATACATTGCTATGTACTGCTACCCCGACATGGAGAAGGTGGGGAGTAAGATCCCAACTAACTCCATACAGGTGCTAGGCCTAAAGGCCATTCTACTGACACTGGGCAGGATAGTGGTGCTAGCCTCACTCCACCAAGCCTCATGGCCATTGATGTTCTATGTCATCGAGTGCATGAGGCCCACAATTTATGACTAGAGTAGGACATTGTTGTGCAACATGAAAAAACAACTCAGCAACTGCAAGATGGATAGGGTGCAAAACTTCAGTTTCAGCAGCATACTAAGCATGCTCTTCTTCGAGCATGTTCCGATATTGAGCCCTAGAGTTGATGTTCCTCTACACGAGTTTCGAGATCTGTCCCAATGGTGTTGGGCGGATGCGATGAGCAGACTGGCTGGAGGTAGGGTTTCCAACCCCTATCCAGCTGATTTCTTTCCATGGTGGCAATGACAAATAGTTGCCATCAATGACTACCCCTATGCAGGGATAGATTTTTGGCGAGACCCAGACATGCCGCTACCACTAGGATCAGCATACGGTGACATTGGTAACGAATCTCGACCCTCTTTTTAAATTTTTTGAGTTATTTATTTTTTTTTGTGTTTTTTGATTATGTGGAATCAAAAGACATGTTTTTGGGTGATAATACATAGTGACATCTACCATATGCATGCAAATGTGGGACCACGGTGGCCTAAAGGCTTCCCTCGCACTACTACATTTCGATCCAAAATCCGACGGTTTTTTCCGACGGCGCGTGGATTTTTTCTTTTAACCGTGCCAAAAATCAGGAAGATAATTTTTTTTTTGAAATGGTGGTGATAAGCGTCGCTTAATCGACGGCTAGGCTTGATAAGCATCACTTAAGCGGCGGCTAGGCTTGCAAGCATCGCTTAAGCGACGGATATCCTCCTAAGCGTCGCTTAAGCAACAGCGCTTAAATTACTCATTCATTTAATAATGTCTTATCAATCATTTAATAATTTGTTGTAATTGGTTAATTATTTAAAATGGAAAGCGACGCTTAAGACATTATCCCACACACATTAAAATGGAAAGCCTAGGTTCATTTTTCATATAAATAGATGTACGGCTAGGTTCATTATCTCACACACTGAGTCTCGTACTTATCTCTTGGTTAAGAAGTGCGAAATTCCTAAGGGTTTTTTGTTGGCGTTGCTCTTTTGTGGGGATCTTCCCATTTGGTCTTGGATTTTGGCGTTGCTCTTTTGTGGGGATCTTCCCACTTGGTCTTGGATTTTGGCGTTGCTCTTTTGTGGGGATCTTCCCACTTGGTCTTGAATTTTGGGGTTGCTCTTTTGTGGGGATCTTCCCACTTGGTCTTGGACGATTTTGGCCTTGCTCTTTTGTGGGGATCTTCCCACTTGGTCTTGGATTTTGGTCTTGCTCTTTGGATTTGGTTCTAACCCTTTTGGAAAAGAAGACTCATCATATACTTGGGTTTGCTCGTACTTTGTTCTTAGGGTTTGAGTAATAAAATATCACGTAACAATGATGTTACAGGTCATCAAGATCCGGCAGAACAAAATCGACAATTGCTTGCTAGGTTGTGGGAGGGAGTGGAAAGAAGGGATGATGGAAAATGTTATTGTCCTTGCAGTCGATGTAGGGGATTTAATATGAGAAGGTTACTAATCAAAACAGCTAAAAGACATTGTAGAGAACATGGACATGTTGAGGGGGGGCATGAATATCATCCATTGGTAAGTCAATATAATTCATGATTATATATCATTCGGTCTTTATATTGAGAGTTTTTGTAATTGTATATTGTATCATTTTTATTTTGGTTACTTAATTGGCATGACTAAGGTTTGTTGTTTGATGTTTTAATTATAATTATAAATCAAGGGCCTCCTAAGGCTGTTCCGAACATGGAGAATGTGGTAATTATGCAGGAACAACTAGTGCAGGAGGAACATCAATATGCAGGTCATGCGAATACTGATCATGATCAAGTTAATGATGACATGGAATTAGACGATGATCATGATGATAACATAATTGAGGATGATGGTGCAAATGCATTAATCAATGATGCATTTAATGTTAGAATGGACGATGATCAACCTCATGCACCGCCAATTGATGACTTTGAAGATCTTCATGATTTACCTACACTTGAGAAGGCAGACGAACTGATTTTTGAAGGCTCCCGCATAAGTGTTCTCTCTGCTGTGTTGCTGATAATGAAATTGAAGGTTAAGCATGGTTTTTCAAACACAGCCATCATGCTGGTGTTAAAGTACGTATGTGATTATATGTTTCATCGATCGCATATATATGCTTTGATTTATGTTGCTATAATATTTGTATTGTTATACGTACTTCATGATAAAAATAAA
>LPNX011067095.1:30855-86117 GCA_001517045.1 Pseudotsuga menziesii | reverse complement strand
ATATATATATATATATATATATATATATATATATATATAGACATATTTGACATTCAAGTAAAAAATATTTAAAATAGAAATTGACAAATTTATTAAAGTATACAGAAAATTACCTTCTCTAACTAGATCAGAAATTCTATCACGATGCGTTGATATTGCAATGTATTTTGATTCCAACTCCTCAAAGCTTGCGAGTGGCATTTTTACTTTTAGATTAATTTTGTTGTAGTTCCAAGGTTTAACATAATTGTCATTGATTTTTTCACAATTGTGTATTGATTATGTGTCCTCCATGCAAACAGGACAAAATCATGTTAGCTTCCTACTATCAAATCAAAACAAATTTTGGAAGGTTTTTGTTTGGATTGAGTGTTAATCTTGAGTTCCATGAATAGTGCTAGCATCATATGTGATTAATCTGTCTATATATTGGATTCCAATATGCCAAAAAAACCTATCCAAGATAAACAATTTCTATGTACATGTGAGTAAAATGTTACTATATGTACATATTAAAGTCATTCCAAGTTGAATAATTATGTTTTTAAAACAAATTTCATAATTGTGCACATCCTTTGATTGTTGATTTCAATCATGGTTCATATTTACACTACACCATTGAACAACTTGATTAACACACACAAATCGATCAACAAAATGGTTCATTTGATACCTTCGAAGCGCTCATTTTACACACGCCCCTGCACCATCGTGCTCCCCTTTTCCATGACCAGTTTAAAAAAACTCCAACGATGTTTAATATTTATTTTTTTATGAAAGCGACATAGCGAGAAGAATGATCATGAAGATTTAAATTTCGGTGCACATCCATCTAACCATATCCAATGTTCATTCATTATAACTCCATGTGTTTTCAATGAACCATAAATAATATCAAAACAATGTTGTACATAATTCGTATCTTTCGTGTGGTCATCGCTAATATAGAAATGATATTCCTTGATCACATGTTGATTTTCCTTCGTGCTTTCTATGTCATATACATTTTGTTGATCATGTCTATAGAGAACATGGACAAATATAGAAACTTGTTTAGAATGATAATATTTACTCTGTATTTCTTTTTGTGCTTCAAATTTTTAATTCTCTTCGAAATCAACCATAAAAAAACAGTTCCCACTCTAAAAACATCACGAGATTGTTTGAATTGTATGTGTTTCCAGCATTCTCTATGTGAATGTTTGATGTATTTATAAATTTATTTTTCAAACTTCTTCAAAAACTTTGTAACATTGATTTTACCTTCTTGTAAATATATGCTTTTTGAAAGAGCATTTGTAGAACTTGTAGAATTGTGGGAATAAGTGACACATTCATATCTCTTCCAATAAACTATTGTATTTGAAAATCACCAATCATTAATATAAATAGGATATGTATGGTGGAATAAAGATATATTTCCACAATGATCACATTTCTTTCCACCGACACATATTTTGTTGTAAAATATCTCATGACTATCTATTTCACATAGAATTTCATATATAAAAGCATGAATTGTGGAAGGAGTTGAATACAGCCAAATTTTTTTACCAGACCGAAGGAATGTGTAATAATATAATTCAAATTCAAAATGATAGTGACAACAATATGTGTCTCAAATAGTGATAGGTCTAACATACCATGGATTCTATTGTACAAATGTATTGATTGACAAATTGAATTCTTTGTATTCATATTTGGATTTATTGAACAATTGCATTTGAGTCATCTCCAATATATGTTTTGGATGGACTCCATACTGATTTCGATATATTCTTAGTCATATCACATCCCTTGCATTTGGTGAAACACGAGAATTTTCCACCCGATATTCCTACGTCGTAGCTTTAATGCTTTCACCAACCCTATGTTTATAGGGTTGTCTACGAATATTTGCCTAATAAGCAAGCTCATCATTTGCATATTTTCGCAATCAAATAATTTTATATTTGTACAATGCTTTCTAGTAAAACGATTTTATCTAGTACTAGATGGAATAATCATTGTTTGTATTATTCTATGTGCAGCACTATCATATTTCTTTCTATATTTTCCAATAGTTTTATTGCATTGGCTATATTTTCGAATATATTTTTCTGCACCTTTGAATGTTTTGTATTATTCTGAATACTATATATATATATACACACACACACACACACACACATATATGTATACATATATGTATATATTTATTCAATGTACACCTTCACCTTAGAATAAATTTCCCTCGAGACAATATTAATCATCAAAGAAAAAAATTCACCTTAAAAGACTTGTCCATAAAATATTGCTCAAAATAATTAAAAAAAATACATGATAGAATAAATTGGTCCATAATTTTTAAGAAAATTTGTACCATAAAATATTTCCCAGAAAAGTCTTCAGTAAAGAAAAAAATTCTCCACCTTAGAAGATAATTTCTAAAAACACTTTACTATAAACATTTTACCCTTAAAAATAAGATCTTACCATAAAAAATAAGATTTTACCATAAAACATTTCCCAAAAGATTCTTTACTATCAAAGAAAAAGATCCTCCTTTTGAGAAGATATTTTCTATGAACATTTTAGCATAACAAAATTTCCAAAAGAATGTTTGCTATCAAATAAAAAGAGCCTTCATCTTAGAACATAGGTTTTAAGAACACTTACTAGAAAAATATCATTCGTGTGTAACTGTGTAAAATGGCAATCTTTTAAAAAATACGAAAATATGTGTATACTTTATTATTGTAAATATGAATCGAAATGGTTTTTAAAAAAACGCTTCAAGTTTTTTCTGGCCGACATAAAAATTGAATAGGAATTTTCGGTCGAGCTATTAGTTCGACTGAAGTTTTATTCATCCGTTAAAACTAACTTTCGGCTGGAATATTAGCTTGGTCGAAAACCCATAAGTTTTTAGAAATTGAATTCCATCCCATTTCTGACTCTTCTTCCAATTTCAGAGAGATCAAATCATATCAAACACTTACAATTTCTTTTCACAAATAATACCATTAGTTGCATAATTCAATCTACTTTCTATAAATGTGAATTTTGTTGAATTTGGTGTGATGCACTAATTTTATTTATTATATTTGTTAGAAGGTGTTTGGATTGCTTCAAAATTTAATATAATTTATTGAAATGAAATTCAATAACTTCTTAAAGACACAATGAATACATTTCAAAAAATCATAGTAGAAAAAATTGATGTGTTTTCTTCAAAATGGTACTTTTAGTTTTGAATTTTAAATGAGGGAAGATGTTGTGTCAAAATAAACATGTCAATTTTATGCTAGTTTTTTAGATTGGTCCACTTCAAAAAATTATAAATTATTGCATGCAGCCGTTGGATACAAATTTATAGACAAATTTTAGAACAATCTGTCTAGATCATCATAACATATTTTGTTTTTAATGAACAATAGTTGAATAATGAATGAAATCGTGTCTAAAAACATGACTATTTATCATAATTTCATTAATTAACATACTATCAAACACTTAAAAAATGACATATCAAATGCTAATAAAAAAAATCTAAAAAATAACTTATGGAAATCTAACACAATTCTGTACCACTTTTGTTTTTACTACAAAATGAGAATCGAAATACAAATGTAAATTTTCTTTGCTCGAAGTTGACAAGATTGCAAAAACAACACTTCTTTTCTCATAACCCCCCCACCCCCAAATAGACACCCACATTCATGATTTCACCCGTATATATATATGAGAGGAAGTTTGGTAAAGGTTTAATGATCATTTAATGATGTTAGGGTCCCTCTTCTATGAACTTAGGATTTAGGTCATAAAAAAAAGATAATTATCATGATGATATGCTACAAATTTCATGAGGCGTGATATGGTGTATGGAAAATTTTATTAGTCTACATGATGTTCAATCAACTTAATCACACTAGAGAAGTAGAGTGCATCTATTTATTGTAAAGGTTTTGTAACCTCATCAGATGAGTGGTAAGAACCATAACTGATGGTAGAATGAAGAATGAGGAGAAAATTCATGAAAGACACAAATATACTTTGGAAAAAACCCAGTTTGAAGGGAGTGGGTCTCTTTGGGGTGGGGGTAGTATTTTTGCTGATAAGATTTACTAGTAGTGGAGATTGCGATCGAGTGGTATGGTTTATTATGCATGAGTCTCTTATAAAAGGGGTTAGCTACTTGAATTCATGTTGAAATTGTTAACTCTAGTGTACAAAATACGTTTTCATTGAGGATGAAAACCACTATGAAAGAAATCTATTGAAATAAATAAATTAATTTATAATAATGAATGATAGTAACAATATTCTTTCTCATATATATATATATATATATATATATATATATATATATATAACAATAACAATAATAATAAAAAGGCTCTTAAGATAATAATAACAAAAAAGATCCTATAATCAACATTCACCTTTATCAAGATGTAGTCTATATGAATTGAGGAGATAACAAGATGGAAAATAGTGACCAAAGAAATTATGAAGTGACTACATCACATAGTGATCCTTTAGCAATATCATTGTAAATGTTCCTAGTCATAGGGAAATGTTTACTCGAATAAATGGAATTGTAGAGAGAAGTATATAACAATATGAGTATAAGTAGTGAATGTCCTCATAATATGGTAAGGAATGATAGTGCTCTATGTGACTAAGATAATTTACCTTACAAACTTGTGTATGAGTGACCAAGTAGTTAATACAAAAACATGCATAACAAGTGCAATAGCTATATTATTCACCTAGAATACATGTATATAAATGTTATAACTTGAAAATAAAAGGATAAAGGAAAGCAAATAAGGGTGTAACAATTAACAAACAAGAATTATAAATCATGATAATGAATCACTATACCAAATTGATCCTCAAACATTTATGTGTCGTGTGATAATGTTGTTGACAAGAAGAATTCTCTCCCTTAGCTACAACGAAGAACATCCTAGCCTCACCTTAAGTGTGTTTGTATCTAATCATATTTGGTAATAGTGAAACAAAGTCAAAAGTTTTTACCGTGAAACCAAGAAGTATATATATTCTTACATCATAGTTAATAATATTTTAGGAAATATTCCTAGTTGGAGAAAGTTGTAGTATGACAATCCCTTGAGGGCCAGTAAACACATAACATGAGTCAAGATATAGTGATAATTAAAATTTGAAGCATAAACTCACTATAATTGTTAAGACTTGGAATAATGAGATAAGGTCATGGATAGTGGACTATCGAATGAGCTCTACTTTAAAATACAAATTAGAAGAGGAGAGCATAAATGAAAACATGGCCTTATTTAACTAAGTTATGAGTAGATGGATATTCACTTTGTACGATAATAGTATTTGAGCAATACCTTGGGATTAATAGAAGGTTAAAGGGAGAGAATGTGATAAATCTTAACAAAGAAACATATAGAGTCTAGAGAGGTCAAGAATCATACATAAGTAATAGTGTCATGTAACATACACAAATTCCTCAATGTAAATCTAAGAATTTGGGGTATGATTTTTCTCTTTTATCTTATCTACACAATCAATATTGTTAGTCCCGTTTATTACATGACGAGGTTATTGATAGAGTTATACTCCATAATCTTATGCTTACTTAAGGAGACACATGATATAAACTTATCTATTGAAATAATTTAAATATGTTACCCTTATAAGGACATATCATAAGCTCTCTCTTTCCAATATTAGTCAAAGTCATAAGGGAATTTTCTATAAATATTTTACTTGTAACTCTAAATTAATTAAAGGTTAATTCAAGAACATACTTATTAATATTAATATTACATACTATAAATGAAATTCTTTTTAAATTTACTATGCCAATTAATGTTAAAATAGATCATTTACCAATCTATGTAAGGTCAAACTAAGATTCTTGAAAAAATATATAGCTTCAAGACAAATCCCACTAAGGATAACTATTTGAAAATAATATTGTTAAGAGTTTGTCGAATATGATCATTCATTCATGTACATACTAACTTTATAGGATCAGTAAATGTATTACCGTTTCTATAAAAATATCTACTAAGATAGTATGCAACTATAAGGAATATGTCCTCTATGAGTAGATCTCCATTTTCAAAATATACAATTGATATTAAAGACTAGTTTAACAAATGAAATATTCTTCCTATCATAAAATTTATTTCATTTAACTATAACCAAGGCTAACTAAGATTGATCTTGAAAGAATTATTACTTTAACTTACATTTTCGTCCTACTTTATACTCACTAAAGAAATCTAAGTACAAAGGAGATAAAAATATAATTTAACAAAATAACATTCACTTACCATATTATTGTGAAGCATTATTCCTTGAATGTTCATTTCATTGAAGTATAACCTCATACAAGGTAATGTCCCCAAAAATCAAAGAAAAACAATTATAGACTAGCAAAAACTACCTAGACGAAACATTATTCACATGCGAAACTCTATTGTACACTTCATGTACCACTACTTATCCATAAGCTATTCTTATGCTTTGTATTTTACTTTGAGTTATGAATTTTAATGTATTTTACTTCTAATGTCGTACTACTGTTTGCTTTTTTTGTATTATGTTTATACTTTTGTCGTATGTGTGTCGTTACTGGTGTAAATGCTTCATCCTTTTTGCATAGTCGTATTTTTTAACTATAAGGTCCTAACTTAACTTTGTTTGTGGAAAAAAAAGTGGGAGGAGTGGCGAGACTCGTTCTCCCATGACGGTTTGAGAGGTAAAGGGGTTCACTTGTTTGCAGGATTACTTAGTTCTCTGAACTAAGGTACCTGTTCTATTTCACAAGCATTTCATACCTTGTGACGAGATCTAAAAGAACATTTTGCATAAATCCAGGGTTTCCTTCACCGCCTTCGATTTATAATAGGTATACATCCCATTCTTGTCAATTTAATTACTATTGCTAAAGCTCTGGTTTAGTAATTATGCTTCCTTATGGTCTTGTAACTCTTCATTTTACTTCATGGTATTAGTTATGGTTATGTTTAGTTTATTAAATATTAAACCTATCTTGTGTTTTTATATGGGCAGGTTATTAACTTGAACTAGATTCATATCGTGATTCTCTTACAAGGGAAAAAATGAAAAACATGGCATATTGCATATGCCATGTTCACTAAGCCTCAGTCTAGCGCTTAAATGTATTTGTATTAGGTTAAGGTTCTAACTTAAGACTCATATGTTAAAAGGTCTTAAACCTTTGGTACATACATTATATTAATACATAAGTCTTGGGTTGACTTAAGGCTAGCGTAGACCATATATGGAATCTACACTTAAACCTTATCTTTGTAATATCTTAACCCTGCTATGATAGCTACTTTTTAATGTTGCATGGTGATAGGAGATAGGGTGGAGAAACTATAACATATGGTAGAAACCATATGATAGCAAGGTTTAATCCTTCATGTGGGAAGTGGACATACATAGTAATGCAATGAAACTTAAACTATGGAGAGTGGGTTTTGTATGGAGTTAATGGTTTCTAGCTAGTGCACTCAATGCTTTTGGGAGAATGTGACAGCGTTCCCTTAGGCTTCGCTCACTATGGTTACAGTGCATTGTGTTTGTCATTTGGGGTTTATGCATTTTGGCTCTGCGCAGGGAGAAAACCATGGAGGCGACCTCTAGACTGTGAGGTATGATTCGTATGGTTCATATGCCTGCACATTGTTTTGGTTTAATGATTTTAACATGGACATACTTCTCATCCCCAATTTCACTTGTGTTTGTAGGTGTCGAAAAGTAATGAGGAGCAGCATGGCTCCAACTTTGTTGGATCCAAGCATTTGCAATTGTGGCCATGGTAAGCCTATGAGCAAGTCTATACTTGCTACCTCTCAACCCTCTTGGGAAGACTGCATTTAGATTTGTTTCTTGGTTGGGGTTTTAAGTTGTCAGTTTCGATTTCACCTTCAGGCTTAATATTACAGACTTTGGTTTTAATTAGATGTTTCAGTGGCTTTGGCCATGGAGTGAAATCACAATTCTTCTGGTTCTATGTATAATTTTTTGGGTTTGTAAATATTTACTCATTTGGGCCTTTAAGCCATGGGCTGCACCATTGCTTGCAATGGTGCCATAGCCCATTGGCATGCCCGTGTAGGGTTCATTTTGGCTTCGGAAGCGACTGTGTGGAGACACTACAATTTACCATATTGTGTATGATGTCTATACCAGGGATGATTTTAAGGAACTATACTTATTTAAAAGTGTATAAATGTTGACGAATCTTACCAATTCTTAAAGATCCAACTATAAAATGTTTGGTGATATTTTTCAAAAAATATTTTAATTTCCAAGGATTTATATCGTTTATATAATAATTTGGCGACTTTTAGGGTGAAAAAAGTCGACACCATCAAAATTGGGCAAAATAAGGCTTCAAAAAATGCAAAATGGTGACCCTTTTTTTCTAGAAAACACCCTAAAAATAGCCCATGGGATAGATTTCGCCCCTAAAATTATCCCTGGTCTATACTTTGCATTTTTAATAAAAGACTCATGTCGTTTTGCTTACTATGTTGTGTAAAGTGAATTCTATGTTAATGGTTTAATACGGCGATTTTAGAATAGGCATTTACCTTTGTTTGAGGTCTGTGTTGTGAGTATTTTAATGGGCTGTAATGATGAACAACTTGGCTGTTGAGAGACGAAGTCGTGAATGGCTTGAGCCTTCCCCATCATGGCTGCGATAGTCTTGTTGTTAATTCATGGTTTAATAATGTGACTGTGTGTGAAACTTAAGCTGCGACAATGGTCTAAATAATTGTGTTTGGATGAGGCACATGCCTTCGTGGGTGCTCTGTGTGCATTTATAATTATTACCTAGTTATGTTTTAAGGGAAAATAATAAGTGAAGCGATGACATGTATGGCCTTGGCTCACGACAGGTTCACTGTCCAATCTTGAATGCTTATGTTTCTTATTAATTTTTTTGGTTTATTATGTAAGTGGGGGTATGTAAAAACCATGGGAAAGCATATGATTGCTATCATGTTGTAGGTTCCTAGGTGTGGACTGTATATAAAAGAAATAATTGTGGTCAAGGCCGTAACATATATTTGGTCTATAACCCTCATTGTAGTGAATGTAATGGATGCCAACAACACTTTGATGTTTCTGTTGGAAGAACTGTGAATATTAATAATTGTTTCCTGCATACCTAATGTATAGCGTTGCCTTAGATTAAGAATATAAATGACCTACAGGAATAAATCCTAGGCGTTACCATGTGTAAAGAGTATGGGTTATTACAAGAATTGGTTTCTATGCATTATGTATTATTTATGGTTCTTAATACTTTAAAGAACACCATCATGGTTGCATTATTCGATTATTGTTTGTAAATTTATGCTATGGTTATTAATTTGTGCTTTGGCATTGGGTCTAGGACATCCATGGGAATCGATGTTGTGACCTCTGTTGGATATTAAAGAGTTTTAATGACTATTTGGTTAATGTTCTGTGCTTAGGGAAATTTAAATAGGATTTTGGATTATTATGTATGTAAACATAGTTTTGATAAAGGACCACATGGATGGTTACGATGCCTTCTCTCATGATTTGAAATGTTGTTTTATTTATGTGGAGTATTTTAATATTAATTTGTAATATGGAGAGAGACCTTGGAAGGTCCTTAATGATTTGATTAGATTTGTTTTAGACATAATTTGTTCTTAGTGGATTTACTTTATATTCTAGTTTTCTTACTAAATAGTCATATTTAGCATTCTGGTTTATTTACTGTTGAACTAGTTTTAATTTAAATCTTGAAATAAGCCTCTGCTGAGAAATGTAATATGTCAGCATAGTACTAAAACCCAAGGAACAAATAATTATACTACTGATAGAAAAACCTAGCTATAGTAAGCATAAATTAAATACTTGGAATAATACAGAAACAATCTTAAGGATACAAACCCTGGTAATAGACACGATATATTAAAATTGACAGCCCAGGGTTAGCATTTTAAGAATACAAAACCTAACAGATTATTAACCAGAGACTCAAATCAACAAGGTTAGTATATGAATTGAAATTCATCTACCTAGTATAAACAACAATTATTCTAGGAAAATAGAATAGGAAGTCAAGGGTTTCATACCTGAATTTGAAGGTATGTTAATGGTTGAATATGCACACTCAAATAATCATCATTAACAATTCAATGCAGATCTAGCCTCTATTTGATGACCAAATCACTTGGGAACTACCACGTTCCACCCAACCATGACCCGAAACCGTTCCTGCTTCTAATATGGATCCCCCCAAGCTGGACTCCGACATGCAAGTAGCTTAGAGATCCTATGGTAGGGTTTCCTAACTGGTATTCAGTTCTAAATCAATCCTCTTTTTCTTGCAAAAAAAAGTTCTCCAAGAAAACACTTGAGAGCCAAAACAAGCAGAATAATAATTCTCCAAAGATAAAAGTCAGAACCCCCAATCCTTCGCTTGGCTTGAATCTTTATAGATAGACTTTTTAGTCAAAGGGATAGTTAAATCAAGAAGTCCTTGATTTCTTGATTTAACCCTTTTTTAATTAATCAGGTCATTTTCAATACTTAACTTGGGAACTTTTAACTAGTTCCTATTTAAACTTTCATAGGCATTATACTATTTATTAACCTTTTAATAATAAATAATAATTACTGGAGCTTCTTTTCTTTATTTTATTTAATTAGATATTTAATCATAATTAATTCTTTATACATACTATGTATAAAATACATAGTATTATAACACTTGTTAACATTTTTCTTTGGGCATCATGTACCATGATCCCTAGACTTAATGACACTTCTTCGTTAAGTTCAAGTAGATAGGTGTCTTAGATCTATTAGGCTGGGAAACTCTAAACATCATTGCATGTCGGATTTCCCTCGTATAGCGTGGTATGTCTTTAGTACTTTGATGAGAATACAGAAATTCAAAATTTCATTTCATCACTTATAAATAAGTATGATGAGCTCAGTATTTTTCTCGAGTCGTTTTCACTTGGAAGTTAGTAAATTATTTTTAGAAAACCCTAGCCCTTACTAGAGCCCATACTCAACACCTATAGCAGGGATTTACAAACACAGTGCAATTCCAGAGCTTTCGCTCAACACTAAATGCTAGGATGTACTTGTACGATACACCTAGGGATACAATGGCCAAGGATCTAAATATTATGCTCAACATCAACATGAAAGGATTCAAGGATTATGCCCAACACTTCCAAATATTATCTTGTCATGTGTTCCACAGCTTCTTGCTTAACACAAATGTAAGTACTCATGTGCTCCAGAGCTCCTTGCTCAACACAACATTAATCACTCAGGTGCTCCAGAGCTCCTCGCTCAACACCAAAAATTATTCACCCATGTGTTCAAGAACTCCTTGTTCAACACAAATCATTACATAAATCATGTGCTTCAGGGTTCACGCCCAACACAAAACATCTCATCAATCATGTGCTTTAGGGTCCATGCCCAACACAAAAACAAATAGCATATATATATCATCAATAATTGGCTTACACCTAATATATAAAATAAATCATCATGTTCATATGCAATGGGGTCTTTGACCCAATATATAAAAATAAAACATTAAGATAATCATCATAATCAATAGGCACATGCCGATAAGTGTTAGGTCCAAAATTCAGGATATTACATACAACTTATAAACTTGTTCGCATATTGAAATTCACATGTAAACATATCAAAATAAGGGTTGAAAGTGTATGAAACATAACCAATAATAACAATTCAATATACAAGAATCCTCAAACAATAAGAACATCTCATCAAATTTCATCATCTCACTCTATTCGGCATGTGTTTTCCCACCTAGAGCCACCAACTAGCTCGGAATGAATCCAATAGGACAATACAAGTGAGAAGAGTCCTTTTGTAAAGACTTACACGCTTTTTTTAATGATATGTCTCCATTGAAGGCCACCTTCTCAAGGCTATCATCTAGTAAGGATTTGCAATCATTAAGAGTATAGATGAAGATTCTTTAGATATTCAAAGAACATAAATATTGCTTATGTTAAAACCTATAGGGACACACCTCTTCTTAGGAAAAATAACATTTATCTCAATATGTAAATTATTTGCAAGNAAGGACTGTGCACCTTGCCCATTCCTATATATATATATATATATATATATATATATATATATATATGCACTTCTTGTAAATGAATGAAATGCAAGAATTGGAAGTAAGCCCCATCCTACAAATATTTGTACACTTTAATAAATTTCCCAATGATTACAGGGTCATGCGTTGTCCATATATTCTTTTCCATGCATTTTGGGTTATCAATTAAAGAAATAAGATGCTATTCACTTGTAACATGGAGGCATATCTCTTAGAGTGTAAAATGGAGGCATATCTCTCTAAATGATACATCTTCAAAACAAATATTTATCTTTGTAAATAAATATAAAATACACACAAAAAGAACAATGGCCTCAGTCTCCAATCCCTTCATTTGTGCAAAGTTTCACTATGCAAAGATGAGAGATATTCATTGTCAAAAAGAAAAAAAGAAAAAAAGGTGAGATGCAAGCAAAAAGGATTTAATAGGTGATTGCTTTATGTTTCAAACCTTCATTCTTGGCAACACCAATTCTATGAATCAAAGGATTTAGTGGTTGATATCTCTCATAAGACAACCCATCTTTGTTCATTTAAGACTTAATGTAACATAGCATGACACATAAGAGATCAAATTAACGAGTAGTCCATTTACTTTATTCAATCTCTAGTGGCGCTTAAGATTACACTCGTCATCTAGTGACATAGCTTAAAATCCATTCAACCTTCCCCCTAGTGGATTAATGCCCTTTTCGTTTAATTGAGTTAAGCATTTAATATCTTAGTTCTACATAATATAACTATTACTAGGTAAATCACAAAGGAGTGGCTTACAGTTCTTTACCGACATGGTCGTCAGCTTAATCCATTCGTCCTTGTATCTAAGGTTGCAATATACGTGAAGTAGAAAAGAAAATAGATGTCACATGTAAAAATGAAATATCACAAAGTATATTGTGAGGAAATAAAACCTTAAGTCGTGAGGGAGTGTATGTTTTGAATGGACCATTATACTCAAGATAGTTTGAGGTAAATGTGCTAGATAAACTAGATGTGACAACATGGTGTTTTTTGCTTAGATGATTGTTTTATAAATGTTTTGTTGATAGAAAGCATGAGTTCCCTAGGCTATGAAAGAAATGATACTTCACTCAACATTTAACTTATCGAGATTTTATCCTTAAGACTTAGAGAAGAAAATGATATTGATAAAAATGACAAATGAACTCTGAAGTGACTACATTAAATAATGTAGGTAAGCGGTGTTTGTTAAAAAATTGTCAATGGAGATAAGAACCTTTAAATGATTCATAATAAGGCATTTTTGACATAATGAAATGTAATATGGGAGAAAATAACTTCATGTGAATCATGATATATAAAATCCATGTAATGTATGAAAGTATGGTAAGTATTTGGGGATAAAATGTATTTAATGGACCTTGATTAAAACTCACCAATTCCATACAAAATGTGTAATATGTAATATGAAACACATCCCATGTCAGAAAAGAAGTAAACATTTATAGAAATGACATCATGATCATGTGAAAGTCATATGGGACCGGTAAGGGTAAGGTCTTCTAGCAGGAAGGCATAAATATATTCCATCAAAATTTTCCATTAAGATTGTGAGGACCATAACTTTAGGATGAAGTTTCTTGAAGGGTGGGTGTATGTAATGCCCCATAATTTGACATTTGTTAATTAAACTCTAATATAAATTAACTCAACATTTTAATTTCTTATTATTTTTTTGACTCGGTTACATTCATTAAGACATTATGATATGAACATATGGACTCCCTAGATATGTGGATAGTAAATGAAATTTATCATTTTGTTCTATCAATGTTATGAATATGTTATGTCATTTGAACATGCAATTAATATGGAATATTAATATGTGAATGTGAGTTGAGGTGTACTTTCAGATAAAACAAGTACACTATATGTTTCAAAGGTACTTACATGATTATATTAAATTTTGTTTTAGTGACATGGATTAACACTTGGAAGAGTTGACTATATTTATCCATGAGATTTATGTGAGTGGTGAACTAAACCACATGTTGATTGGCTATGAGATAGTCATATTCTTTTAATGCCAAGGGGTATGTGATGTATTGGACATCACGAGGATAATTATATTATATCAATTTTTCATTTTGTTTAATTTTGAATATCAATATCTCTATACTTGTGGGTGAGTGTGAGTTTTGATAGGAACTACAACTTTCCAAAAGTGGGTTTTCAATGATGAGACCTCTTAGAACAATGATGACACAGTAGAGTTGATGTAGGTGTTAACCCTAGTACTATCATGGGGGTGGAGGAATTTCCCACCATTTATCCCCTGAATCCTAGAGTCATGGGAGGGATGTAGTGAGCATGATATCTAGTGGGTGCATGCTGGGGAATATTGGCTAATTTGTAGGAATTAACACTTCTAGTTTTGGTTCTATATGTGGTTAGGCCAGTGTAGCCGACACCACAGTTTATTCCAGCAGAGGACGAGATGGTGAGTTTGGGAGATGGAAGTAGTGGTGATTAGAAAATTCAAATATTGATAGGAATGGATGGGACCAATAAAAAATTGGATGATGTTCTTCATTAATAAAAAACATGATGATCATATGCTTGATGCTTCATTATGTTTATGTAATTTAGTTTTATTACTTTTGTATAAATGATTATGAATGGGAAATGATGCATTGATTAAGTTGGCTTTTATATGTTGTTTGCAAAAATATAATAATGATGCATTAAGGAATTAAAAATGATTATTAATACGCACGCTTAAGATGTGTGGGATGGCCATGTATATGTCAATTATTGAGTGCATTGCTATGATTGTTTAATTCATGGATAAGTTAGCATGGTCATATTAATTTTTAGTAACTTGGTTGGTGAATTAGTATAGTATTATTTATGCATTGAATGTATAAATAAATGTTGAAATATGTGTCTGTGTGTGTGTGTGAGAGAGAGAGAGAGAGAGAGAGTTTGTTGACTTGTTCATTATCGTTTAGATTTAAATAAAGTAATTGCATTACTAAATGATATACATAATTATATAAATATAATATGACATATAAAATAATATAATATACTATAGGGAAATATCTTATTTGACTTATGTATGACAGGATAATGTAAATAAATGGATAGATAGGGTTGCATAAAGTTTAGAAAGGAGTACTTATAGTTCCATTTAAGATAGTAGCATGACAAATGAGAGTTTGCAACCATGTTTATTAATATTTTATTTACTTAAGTCAAATTGTTATTTCTTTGAGAAAACAAACTTATTGAATGTGAATATTATTAAATTAGATTTTATTGATGGATAAGATGGAGGATGAGGAATTTCGGGTTATAAATAGGAAACCCAATTTTAGCATAAAGAGAATACAAATAAGTGTATTGTTATGGTGAAAGGTAAGGATAACCCTTCGCATGAGGCCAATGAAGAAGAAACAATTGTCAAGGAAAGTTTGGGGATGATAAGTTGAGAAGAATTGAAAGACTTTCAGATCCCTTTGAAGAATTTATATATAGCTTACGGGTGCACCATTATTATATTTTTTGGGTTCTCCGGCATAGAGGTGTGATACACCCATAATTAATTTTTCCTAAATACGATTTTCTATCTTGGAATGTAATTTATTACTTTATAAAGTAAGGCGAAACAAGCCTAAAAGTTTTTCTTCTACTCAGCGGGATAAAAGTTTTGTTGGTTGGTTTATTGTTTACTTAGTTGTGGCTAACACCAATAATAATTTGTTGATACAAGTGTGACTTGACGTTGGGATGCCCACAAAATATACTAGTACAAGTACAAGTATAAGGTCCACTTTATTAACCCAATCAAAATTGTTTATTTTGCTTCCATATTCACCATAATATTATACAATTTTCTAATGTTTGTTGTGTGTAGTTTTCTACAAAATTAAACTCCCCAAAACAACCTTTGGTTTGCCTATCCAGTAACCAAAATTTTACACCCATGATTTGATACATGGTGTCCTCACCACCTTGTTCCATAACCACCTTGTTCCATAATAAATTGTGGTTTTTAGTTATGGGCCTAATCCGAGGTTGTTCCAAGACGACTAAACCTAAGTTACCAACTAAGGATCTCTACTTTTGGAGCATTGTTTAAATGAAAAACCCAAAGGTTTTGAACTTCGAGCAACTCACTATACTAGATGTTAAGCTGGTGCCAACCTGCCTCTCGAGATCTGGGTAACTGCCATAAATAATTCTATGAAATCCCTGCAATGCACCATCCCTTTGGCTTTTGGAAAGACTATTTCCATAATTTCTCTGAAGATTGACAATCCTACTCAATCAATACACTGGTACCTCACGGTGGAACCCTTATAAGACTGCGAAGGCATGAACCAATTTGTTTAATGATTCAGTTCACCGTAGGTTTTTAAGAAGAAGTTACTGCCAGTTCTGGCACAAGGGGTGAAGGGTTTTGGGTTCCAAACTTAGACGCGTTTTTGGTTCACAAAGAGTCCACGAGTCGCCAAACTTTTGGTTGGACAGCTTGGTTTATGCAGGAGGAATATATTTGTCGTCTGGAATCTTTACAGGTCTGTGATATGTGCTCTAAATGCCCTTACTGTTGTCTTTCTAGCCGAAAAACATTACTGTGATTTAACTAATATTTAATGTTGGTTGTAGGTTTCGTTCCATATTTTTCTGAGGCACTCTGACACATCCTGTTTCCTCCAGGTAGGAAATACCCCAGTGGCCAACCATAAACTGATTTCACCAGTTGGTAAGAGAAAATCATGGAAATTAAGATGGGGCCTCTATTAAGGTTTTCAGGGAGTGGTCGTGAACTTATTTGGTCTTGTGGGATTAAAATGGTAGGTACATTATTTGTCTTTTAAGTTTATGATGGCATTCACCCTCTGCTTTGGAGGAAGTAGTTTTTAACGATTTGTTGGGACCTTTATTTCTCACACGACATGTAAATCCTAATGTGGAATATATAAGTTTTCTAAATCCAGGCCTTCCCCATGTTTGAACTGGGTCTTTAATTTATAAATGTTACGGTGATGTAGTAATTTAAATCTGGATATTTCATTTCTTTTTGTTGTACATGCCTTTTCTATTTGAATATATTAGTATCTCGACCCAACAATAAAAATCTTAGTTTAGAAGTTTTCGCTGCATTCTTAAGATTTTTTTTGAAAACACACTCTATTTCTTAGTTGATAAACTATAGGGATTTGTTTTCTGAGCGGAAGTTTCCATCTTTCAGTGTTTATTCAATCTCTTTTTGGGCCCGTGATTATCCCCTAGGAAATTTCATGACTCCCATATCGTTTTGTTTACTGTTTCATCATTGTTGTTCTTAAATATTAAGAATTCAGAAATTAAGTTACGGCTTGTGATGTTATATTGTGTTAAACACTGCTTAGGTATGAATCCTAATGCAACATAGATATTTTGTAACTGGTATCTATGTGTTATTATGCTACCATTGCCTGGTTATGTGAAAACTCATAGTTTTTGAGTTGTTTTTCTTAATGTATTGACTCAATATAAAACCCTTCTGTCTTTATAGAGGTTAGTACATCTGTAGATCTGGTTGGTAGGGTCCTATCAAATACCCAATCGGGCGGCTACGATCGTAGTGGTTCCCTTTGTTTAGGGTCGTGAAGTAACCGATGGAGAAAACCAATGTAACCAACCTAAACAAAGACATAGGTAGAAATAGATCTTAGCGCCATCTCTATTCTACCTCCTATGCGTCCGGAGAAAATAGACCCTACAACATTTAAGGTTGTAACTTATTAACCTTACTTCTATGCTTTGATACGTTTATATGGCTTTTTCTATGATGTGGTTAATGTAAAATAAAATACATGATGATCTGGCCTCTAAATACCAAATGCAGATATTCTTTTTATTTTTCCAAGGAGAAAATAAAGTGTCAGTAAGGACTAGCAACAAATAGTTGTAGGTCGAATCCTTCACATGACCGATCTACATGGGTAGGATCTCGTAGGTTTCCAGTTTGGTGTACACTAGCGGTGTGTCTTAAAATAACTTTTAGCTCAACCTCGACTTAAACATTATTCTGAAACCCATTCTTTGATTGAAATCTTAGATGCGATTTCTGGGATAGCCAAAATGCATTTGTGGTAGTCATAAAATATTAAGAAAAAATAAATATTCTAAAGAATCGTATTGATGAATTTCAGTACAAGTATAAGGAAAGTACAAATCTGTTATAACTCCATTAAGCCATAAGCAACAGTAATTTGTTATTTTTCCTAATAAACCCTTGCATTGTTTCTTAATTGACACTATAATAGGAAATCTATTATGCTATTAATTAATCAAGCTATTGTTAATTTCTATTTGATACAAGAACTAATACAATAACAACCTTCAAGAGTTTTGTAACGAACCCTTATTACCTCGAAGTAAATCCTATAAAAAGGAGCGAACGATTTTTTTTTCCTTTCTTATGTTATGATTGTAAAACACTTGATCATAAACAAGATATTATTCTATCTAATGAAATTTCAAACCCCACACGAGTTTGTTCTAACGATGTGATGTACATGTAACCTTACTTATCTTCAAGAAAGGAAAGCACGCAGAGAGGAAAGGGAGTGCAATGTTTCCATCTTGCCAACCAAACACTTATTGTAGACGATGCTTCCATATATCTACTAACATGCGCTTTAGGTAACTCATGAGGAACTTTAACTCTAATACCTTTCATCATGATTCATGCATAGTCAATCATTCTTTTCAACATCATCATTTAAATAATAAAGACATTATGTAACGGAATCTTGTAGAAATTAACACCAATATTAAAAGCGAAGACATAAGTTACAAACACAAGTGAGAGACCAATATACATGGTTCACCCCAAACTCAAGGCTACGTCCACAAAACTTAGCCACTTTCATCAATTCAAAATCAACATATGAATGTATACAACCCGCATCATATAGATGTGTTAACCTTTTTACTTTCCCATAGTTTCTCATATAACCAGGGAGAACCTTGAGAAGGCATATCAGTGGGAGTGGAAAAGCCATCAAAGGAGGGCGCAGCAATGGTATTTCACTTCTGACGGAGAGGACGCTCTTACAGTTTATTTGTTCACATAAAGAAACTGAGTACATGCCTGTAAATAATGGGAAAGTCATTTGTGCCGCTAGGAAAGATCCATGACCTCTGAACAGCAGTCCAAGTCCCTTGATTCATCTTTAATAAAGATGCAGGGCTAATTTTAAGCGAAATCTCAGCACCGAGATCATAAAAATATATATTATAATCAAATGCATGATCTATCTATTGTGATATATTATACCCATCTAATATTTTATACTTAATGGAATGTGTATTATACCTTCTCCCATTAGCAATGTCTTATGATGACAACTTAACCCTTTTTAATAATGAAGCTAAAATTATTTGTTGGCACTCGAGTGGTCGCACATATAATCGTTTAAAGCATATATCAGGTAATTTAGTTAGGAGTATGACTACGGTGACAAGCCAACAACTGGAAACATATAGATGTAGATCACACGATGCCGTCGGAGATGACAAATGGACTTCAAATTTGGAGTTATGGAAGTCACTTTTACATGATGGTGACAACTATGATTTGTTTGCAACCCAAGTAGCAATCGCATAACATTTATTTACAGGATTCTATGCATAGGCTTAATGGCATACAATCGATAGCTTTTTCTTTTTACTTTTTAATGTAAGTCCCAAACGCCTAGTTCACAAGGAGATCAATAATGCACATCTAATATTACAATTACTTCAATTAACTACCATGGAAATCGATTCTATTTAAATGAAAATCGCCCAATCCCTTTTTGACTTTAATACAATAATATAAGCAATCAGTAAAATATAAAGCATTGAAATCAATTTCAGAAAAAGGGAATTTTCTACCCTACTTATGATCCTCGCATAAGTAATAACTAAAAAGAAATTATCCAATTATCATGGGATCGATTTCATCAAAATGAAATCGCCCAGCTTCACTAGATTTGAATAAGACAAACATTCAAATGAAATCAGAGACACCAAACAATCGCCATAGGATCAATTTCATCAACTGAAATCACCCAGTTTCATTTGGTTTTCAACAAGACATACATTTAAATAAAATGAGAGATACCAAACAATCGACATAGGATTAATTTCATCAACTAAAATCGCCTAGCTTCATTTGATTTTCAACAAGACATACATTCAACTGAAATCACAGATGCCAAACAATGGGCATGGGCTCAATTTCATCAACTGAAATTGCCCAGCTTCATTCGATTCAAGGTAGATTAAGACAAAAAGGAAAACACTTTAAGCAGAAATTGGATCTTTCTGATCCCATGTCCACCAAAAAAATAGCCCAGATAGAAACAAAATCGAATTGCAGAGCTCCAGGACAGATCAGATCCTTCGAATCTGATATTCCTCTACACACAAGCGAGAGCAGAGCAAAAATCTGAGTACAAATCTATGCTATAAATCTGAGTACAGTCAACACGCATACTTTGGACAATAGACTTTTGGATCGTACCTTGAAATGCAAAAATGACTCTTTCATATCTATCGTGTACAAGTAAAAGCCAACGCCATATCCAAACATAAGCAATGGGAAATCTCATCCAAGAATTTAAAACATATAAAACCTCGACCCTAACCCATATTTCATACACATAGCTGAATTTAAGAAAGATGCATACATCAGTTGTAAGAATAAATCGATTGCGCATATGACATATCTACTCATTGCATTCCATGGATTAAAAGAAATACGTAGATAATAATAAAAGAAACATCACAGGGCTGGCTAGATCTGTAAAGGACCCAACAGAATTTAAGCACCAAAGATCTTATGCAGATCAAGAATAAGGGACAGAGCTCACGCCCCCTCAACGAAAAGGACTTACCTCTTGTATCCTCATAATATACTTCCAGAGAACACTCCAATGCCCAAAAACCAGTACTCCATTTGCACTAAATAAAACAAAAATTATCAGGCTTTTCGTTTTCCCCCTTATGTTTTTTAGTCAGTGTGCCTTCTTTTATCCAAGATCTGGAAAAATATCTAGTGAAAATTTCGTAACGCCTCCATAAGTCACGTTCATCCCTTCCCTATAATTCCTCCACAATTGGTGGCTGCCACTTAGGATAATTAAAATCTTACGAATTAGTTGCTAATAGAGGGTGCAGAGATTCTTCCTTCAAGGTGTACATTTCTCTCTCCAATGCTAGTAACCATTGGAATATTAACTTCGTCCCCCTTCTTATCTAGTCTAAAGCCATGTGGCACTACTGTCCTTCCAATGGTCTGCAAATTTTAAGACATTCTGGCACTAACTTCTTGTTACGGGAATAATTCTCTCGATTTACTCCAAGGAAATAGTACCTCTTAGAATTTACCCATTAATGTAATAAAATGAAATTCTCATGTTTAAAATACTTATCGTCTTGAGGTCAAACTTGCTCAATGGGAATTTATTCTTTCAACGAGTATTAATTCAACAAGATGGTGTTCAATATAATAACTAAGTCGGAGAGGATCACAACTTGACCTTTTGATGAATCTAAAGGGTGAAGTCTTCTTTGTTCCCCAAGGACTTGTTCCTTTTCTTCGTGAGCGTTCCCCCCACTAACATTAAATAGGCAATACATGTTAGTTGGTACTAGCGTATTATTACTAATATACTTATATATAACATAATAACCTTAGTATGTTGGTCTTATCCTAACTTCTCTTCAACTTGTTTGAAGTTACCCTGTTTAAAGGATGGATATCCTTAGGCCTTTATAGACCATGTGAGATTCCTGTAACAAAAGTTGCATGTTAGAGATATTCTAACTAAGTCCCAACTATCAGGGAGTAGCATACCTTCATATGTCTAGTATGCTATGACCTTTCGCTCACTAAGGTTACTTATGTGTTTCCTTCTTACTTGTTTAAGTTGTAGAACCATAGATATTAATTTACTTGTGTAGGTGTTGATTATTCTCTTTCTCACATTCCTATCGGTCAGTTATCTGTGAGTAGGTTATATCGAAAGTTGAAGTTCCTAAAGGACTTCTGGAGGTATCTCCCCTTGGGGGATCTACCTTCGCCTCGCTAAGTTATGTCAATGATTTTCATCTTCCACCTCTACACTTTTTAGGGAAATAATCACCTCACTTTCTAGGTTTTACTGGTGGGGCCATAGCCTTGAGCTCCTCACTAGAGCCAGTACAATAACGATAAACAAAATACAAAATACTCCAGGCGTATAAGAGGGAATTTAAAAATTATCTAGGGTATGCGAGAGGGTTATTACAAGTTCCATACTTATACGACTTAGGTTTGTCTCATTTTCCTTGACAAAACAATGACCAAAATCCATCATACAACTTAGTGATTGAATTCATAAACATTTTAAAAAAAAACATAAAAAGGAAAATTGTATCTGATCAAGTACTTTAAATAAACGTGGAGTTGTGATCCTAATGTAGAGGGAACAACCAAGTTCCACCCAATAGTGACTAGGTCTAGCTCTGCTGTAATATCCCAAATTTTGGACCTACCATTTATAAGCACGAGCCTATTAATCATGATGATTATATTGATGTTTTTTTTTATATTGGGTCAAAGACCCCATTGCATTTGACCATGATGATTTGTTTCGTATATTGGGTGAAAGCCAATTGTTGATGATACATATGGATATATATGCTGGCTGTGTTGGGTGTGGACCCTGAAGCACATAATTGATGAAATGTTTGTGTTGGGCATGGACCCTGAAGCAGATGATCGATGAGATGTTTTTTGTTGAGCGAGAGGCTCTGGAGCACATGAGTACTTACATTTGTGTTGAGCATAAAGCTTTGGAACACATAAAAATATAATTCGAAATGTTCGGCATAATCCATGGAACATTCCATGTTGATGTTGAGCATAAGCTCTCGAGCATCGGATCTTTGGCCATTGTATCCCTGGGTGTATCGTACAAGTACAACATAGCATTCAGTGTTGAGCGAGAGCTCTGGAATTGCACTATGTTTGTAACACCCTGTTATAAGTGTTGAGTATGGGCTCTGGTATGCGCCGGGGATTACTAAAAAGAATTTAATAACTTTCGAGTGAAAACGACTCGAGAAAAATATTGATCTCATCATACTTATTTATAAGTGATTAAATGAAATTTTGAATTTTTGTATTCTCATCAAGGACTGAAGAGCTACCACGTTATATGAGGGAAATCCAACATGCAAGGATGTTTAAAGTTTCCTAGCCTAGTAGACCTGAGCCATCTATCTACTTGATCTTCTTGAAGAAGTGTCATTAACTCTAGGGACATGACACATGATGCCCGAAGACAAATGTTAGCAAGTATTTTAATAGTATTTATTTTATACATAGTATGTATAAAGAATTTATTATGATTAATTATATAATAGATTAAAGAAAGAAGATAAGCTCCACTAATTATTATTTATTATTAAAGAATTAATAAATAGTGAAATATATATGAAAGGCTAACTAGGAACTAGTTAATAGTTCCTAGGTTAAGAATTGAAAATTACCCTAGTAAATTAAAAAAGGTTAAATCAAGAAATTAATGATTTCTTGATTTAACTACCCCTTTGACTGAAAAGTATGTCTATAAAGACTCAAGCCAAGCAAAGGCTTGGGGTTCTGATTTTTATCTATGAGAATTATTATTCTACCTCTTTTTCTCTCAAGTGTTTTCTTGGAGAACTGCTATTGCAGCTGAAGGAGGATTGATTCAGAAGTGATTACCAGATAGGAAACCCTACCTTAGGAGCTCTAAGCTACTAGCATGTTGGAGTCTAGATCGGGCAGATCCAGATTTAAACTAGGAACGGTTTCGGGTCATGGTTGGGTGGGACGTGGTAGTTCCCAAGTGATTTGGTCATCAAACAGAGGTCAGATATGCATTGAATTGTTAATGCTAGTTATTTAAGTGTGCAGGTGTAGCCATTGACAAAGCTTCAAATTCATGTATGAAACCCTCGAAAGCCTATTCTATTTTATTTCCTAAAGACTCATTATTGTTTATGTTAAGTAATGGTTGCAATGCAATTTCTAACCCTAAGAGTTAAGTTTTATGGTTAACTATTTGCTAGGGTTTGAAATTACAATTTACTAATCTTATACTCGAGAAGTTTTATTATATGTTGTTTATGTTCAGCGTGGTATCCTTCATAAATGTTACTGCATTAACTAGGTGTTGATCTTAGTATTATGCATATACTGTGTTCTCTGTATTTAATACTCTGCTGACATATTTCATTTGTGAGGAGAGGCTTGCCTTAGAATTTTCAATAAACTAGTTCGCTAATAATTAATTAAAATATTATTTATCCTAAACTATGCAAGTTTATATTTTAAACTATATATACTAATAACCAAGTTCATATAATAAGCAAGCTAAACGAGTTATCAAAAACCTTCCAAGGTCTGCTTCATATAATCATTTAAAACCAAGATACTTTACATAACTGAATCAAACATTAAATTTAAGCAGAGGGATATTGCGACCATCTATGTGGTCCTTATCAAGACTCTTCCATAAAAACCTACAATTTTAAACATCTATAATAAAATACCATAAATCATTAAAGGTCTCATATAATATTCATCATTAAACATCCTCCTAACATTTTACCAAGTAAAAATTTATATAACTCTGTATTAATAAACAGAGGTCGTGGTATTGATCCTCACGGGTCACAAATTCAATTCATAAATAAAATTAAACTCCACAATAAGAACCTTGACATAAATCATCATCATAATCAAAACGCATAACAAAAATCCATTGAGTAAATACCTATTATCGTTTCTATTATCACTTATAAAATATTTTACAGTTTGAAATCGCATAGGCCATGATTTACACTAAGCCTTTGGGCTGTGTTTTACCAACACATCGAATGCATTTTAAATAACGATACATACACTAGCAATGAGGTTGTAAGACCCTATTTACAGCATGGCCTTGAACAATTAACATTTTAATACATGGTCTATTTTTCACATAAGAACCAAATACCATAAACAAGTAATATACAAGATATTGCAGCACTGTGGGAAGGCGCATGCCATTAATGGCATGGGCTATACATACGATGTCTATATCTTCATTTTTTCAACTAAGTAAACATTGTAATTTAGACAGAAACTTCAACCGGTGAATGCCCGCATAAATCAACCTTATCCACAGAATAAACACAGTGAAATCATGCTATGCACATCATAGTTTAAACCATGGTAAATCAAGTATTAAAAACCGTATGGATCCATTATACGTAGAGCATTCGATTAAGCGAATTCCCCTACTTCAAAATCCCAACTCTATTTAACTACAGTGCCCAATAAAAACGCAGAAGGAAATTGCATACAATATATATCAAGTTAAACATTACATTTATAAAACCAATACTTATATCTATTTACACACAGATCCCAATGTTTGTACACATTCGCCATTAAAGGCCAAGGACAAGGTTTTACATAGGCATGCCAATGGGCTATGGCACCATTCCAAGCAATGGTGCAGCCCATGGCTATAAAATCCCAAAATCAAAACATTAATGATTTACATAATGGAAACAAAATTACATAGAGCCGAATGGCCTAAGAAATGATTCATGGCATAACACCTCAACATTAAAAATAACCAAGTCTATATTCATAAGCTTGAAGGTGAAATTGAATTCGCTACAGCATCAAATCCCAACCAAACAATCATTCAAAACGTAGCTCTTTTCATAGGTTTGAAGGGTAACAACCATAAGCTTGTTTAGCAGGCTTACCATGGCCACGAACGCAATGCTTGGAGCCAACAACATTGTAGCCACGTTGCTCCTCCATTTCCTTTCAGCACCTGTAAGCAAAAACCAAGATGGGGATGAGGAGTATGCCATCCTATCAAACTATAAACCAAACATTATGTAGGCATATAGAGTCAACACAGGCTTACCTCACAGTCTGGAGATCGCCTCCATGGCCATCCCTCTGTGCAGAGGCAAAATGAAGAAACTCCAAATGACAATACAATGCACAACTATCATGAGCCAAGCCTAAGCAAAGGCTATCGCGCTTTATGAAAAGCATTAAATGCACCAGGCTGGATTCCATTAACGATTTATCAAACCTACTCCCATAGTCAAGCCTTGTTACAAGGTATCGATTATTATCACCCTCCATACCAATGCTTAAACCCTAGAAACGTATGGTTTATACCATATATCATGTCAATCCAAAAATATAACATCAAACATTAAGGTATTACAAAGTTTACATATTGATAGAATAATGATATTACGTTTTTCGATAGGATGCACTAGTCCAAAGTCATAGAACCATGCTTAAGGTATTTAGACATTGTTTAGACCATAGGTTCAGAGCTTAGGGTTTTAATCCCTTAGTAAAAAAGTAAATATGATTATGACATACAAAGTATTCCATGGTAACATCTAAGACTGTAAAAGTTCAACAGTTTCTCTTAAACCAACCTAATAACCTGCCAATAAAAGAACATAAGAGAAGTTAATAAGTATAGCAAAAATATAAATAGTACGAAAGAGATATTAATGACATACAAGATGACGAATTTAAAACCATAATGAAGAATAATTAATGTACATGAAATTTAGCCAAAATAGCTAAATTGACAATAACGACACTTACCAAGTTATAAAACCAAGTCGATAGGCAACGTAATAACTAGTAGTAGGTTATCGACGACCAAAGCTATCAACACACTTTACATCTGATCCCATCGCAAATAATGAACTGCATAAGTAAAAGAGAGAGGCTCCTTAGTTCGATTGAGCTAAGTAAGCATGTGTAACCAAGTAATATGTTATCTCTCAGATCATCATGGGAGAACTAGTCTCGCCACTCCACCACTTTATTCCCATCAACAAAGTTAAGTTAGTTTTTATTAAATAAACAAAGTACACATGTGCAGGAGTAAAACAATGATATATACAATTCACTAATTCACTGGCAATAATAACAAAGATGTACAAATAGTTTAAATAACATAATTAAGATATACAAAGTAAATGAACTAATAATCACTGAATGGATAAAAGATTAACAAGACAGTAAGGACAGTTTATGAAAAGATCGAAAGTATAAGTGGCGCATGTAATTTTGCATGAGTAATAATGATTCACTTTGGGTAGTTTTTCAACACCTATAAATTTTTTTTTCAATTTTTGGGGACATTAAAAGTGGTATCAAAGCCCAGTGTCAATACTAAGAGACTTATGGGTGCACCAGCAATTCATGCAAAGAAAATAAAGTATTATAAGTATTTTTTGTTACTAAAAGAAATTTTTTTTGCTATTCAAACTTTTTGTGTTATAGGAAATTTTTTACAGAGCTGTTCAGTTTATGCATACTGAGGGAGAAAAAAGCCGGCAGGAAGAAATGACCACCCCCACTCCGGAAGTAAACTTGGTGGTTGAGCTAAACTCTAATGTGCTAAAAAATTTGCACATTCTTCAAGCTTAACTAAAAATTTTCAGAGAAGACATTCTAAATGAAAGAAAGGAACAACGAGCTATAAATGAAGCATTATTGCGTAATATGAAGGGAGGGAGCCCACAAGGTAAACCTACCTAGTCCACAAACAGATCCAAAAGAGAACCATACCATGAGTGGGCCAGCAGCCCAAAAGAAGTAGAAAGAGAAGGTACACCTGAAGCAACTAAAGGAGATCATCATAGTCCTGCTAGTGATGACTCACTTTCTCCATGGAGAAAGAGGAAAAGAAATGATGACAGTATTCAGGGGGAATATAAAAAATTAAGAGCCCCGATCTATGAAGGTGAAGTAATTACAAGAGAAAAGGATGAAAAATGGTTGCTGGGAATGAGTAAGTATTTCTAGGTGCATAACTATTCAATTGTGATGCAGGCTAGGCTTGCCATCTACAACCTGAATGGTAATGCAGCAAGATGGTGGCGAGATTTAAAGCACACCAAGAAAGATGAGCTGCGAGAAATAAGCTAGGAAAACTTCTGAAAGGTTCTTTGACCGCAAGGTAAAAGAGTTCCATGAACTGCGCATGGGCTCCATGACTATGGATTCTTTTATAAACATATTTCTAGATCTGCTACATTATGTACTGTATATCAAACAAGAGAAGGTGAAGATCCAACAGTTCCTAGGATGTCTTTCTCCCATTTTTTGAGACAGGATTGAATTCGACATACCAACGACTCTAGATACTGCACTACACAAGGCCAGACTCTACTATGAGCATGGGCAGCTATGACAAGAAAATCAGAACTGAAACAGAGAAAAGTCTAGAAACCTTTCTGATAACTGCAAGCCTGGGTCAAACTTGTAGCCTTATAGAAAGAAAAATAATAGCTTTCAAGCGAACAAGAACTTCAACAAAACTGGTATGAAGCCTTATGTACAAGCTCCTAATGGTAATAAGTGTTGAAATATTGTAACTTCGAAGAATATTCTATATGTATCTTTTGTGGTCCCTGATGGTCCTACCGGGAGAACCACTTGTATTATCTTGTACCCAGATGCTTCTAATAGGAAGAACTAATAAGAGTCATGAGGTTGTCCCCTCTATTTGTAAAGGTGTTTCATTAGCACCCCAGTGTGGTTACTTGAGCTTACATGTGTAACTCAATACTAGATGATTAACTCAAGCCTACATGTCGGATGAGTTAATTCAAGTGAACGGATGAATATAAATAGAGGTGTGGTGCTCCTCATTGGAGACACACACACTCTCACTTGTGTAGTGCATTAGTGGAGAAGAGAAGTAGCTGGAGAAGGAGGAGGATCAGGGTTTGATCTCCTTGTTGGTTTTATCTTTTATCTTTTGTGGCATCTATATTGAGGAAGTTTTTGCTGGGTTTTTTCCCTTTAGGGTTTTTCCAGGATAAATCTTTGTGTTCTCCTTTTGTATGGTTGTGCTTGTCTATCTTTCAGTGATCCTATTTATATGCTTTTGTTATGAAATCGAAATGAAATACTAATGATCTAGCTTAGCATATGAAAATTTAACATGGTATTAGAGCCACCCTGAAAGAAGACATTGTGCAGCTAAAGAATCTAGGGATTCTTATTTTTTGGGTCTCTATCCATGATCGATCAGCAAAATAAGGCTAGACTGACTCTCCATTGAAGGGTGCATCTTTCTGTTGAAGCAGAATTTGATTCCGAGCATTTTCAGTTTTGGTGCGGAAAATTAGGGCTTTCTACAGAAGAAGAATTTTTGAGTGAGCCCAACACAAGATTTTTCTCCATATCAAAATCAAATTTTAGAGACCTGGATCAAGAAATTTGGTTGGGTGAAACTCTGGGAAAGTCAAACCCTAGTTTTACCCCGATCTGGAAAAACCCTAAATACTAAAACTACTAAGTTTTGGTACATTCGCTATATCCTGAGATTGGAGAAGGCTCAAGAGTTGAAAATTGCAGAGGCCGAAGATAAAATCCTGAAGATGTCTAGAAAGAGCACGGACTGTACTTCCTGTGGTCCGAATTTCCGAACCTGAAGATGAACCAATGACATGTGGCATGTCGTACAACTTCACTGTTCTGAATAGTCCTATAATAGGTCACCTTGGGAAAATGATCATAAATCCCAATTGGTGAAACCAATTATGATGAAACCTATGGTGTTGGATGAGGAACATGCGAAGTTACCTCAATACTAAATTTTAGACACTGAGGAGCAGTAATTTTGGAGATATCATTGAAACAGTAACATGCATTTCTACGGAAGAAATTGGAAAACTAGGGCTTCCTATTCCAGGAGCTTCCCTCCACTGTTTTCAGAAAAGGAGTACATTGGACAGCTCCATTTGAAGAGATCTATCTTTCTATCCAATCAAATCTAAATCATTCAAAGTTTTGAAAATTAGGTTTTCTCTGACAAACCCTAGATTAGCCAGCTCCAGAAGCAGGATAGACAGCTCAAATCAGTAAGATGTAATCTTTTGCTATTTGCATTTGAGGTTCTCATTTCGAAGTGATCTATCACATCAGCTTGATGATAAGCTTGGTGAAGTTGAAAACTTCCAAGCATGGAAGTATTTGATCTCTCTGAAGAAAATGAATTGGACACCTACATGAGTAGAGAGGTTCCATTTCTAGAGGGAGATGAGCCTCAAATCCTTACACAAGAAGAACTTGATCAAGGCCAAGAAGATCATTGTTGATTCAATCAAGGATCAACTTGTACCACAAGTTTCTTCCCTAAAGACACTACAGATGTTTGACTCCTTGATCAAGCTATTTGAAGATAAGAACATAATTCAGAAGATGGATTTGAGAAAACAGTTGAAGAATGTGAAGATCCAAAATGCATAACATCTTGAAGCGATAGAAGAAGAAGTAGAGAATGGCCTCCCATGATCATGGGATTCATTCATGTGAGGAATGTGTGCCAAAAGGAAGAGATTACTTTCTGTTGACTCTAGGAAGAAGAAGAATCTCATCTCATAAGAAGAGAAGAAGAAATATGGGAGCAAATTGAAGATCAAGCTCTCACCATTCGAAGAAGATCCCTCAAGCGATGAGGAATATGAAGAACTCAATTCTTGATGAACCTCTTATCCATCTTATCATTTGGATAATAAATGATGATTTCATGGATGAAGAAGATGATGAAGCATAATGATCAAGGAGTCTACCCACGAAACAAACAAAAGATAAGTATTCAATTGTCATTTAATGATATTGTTCTATTATGCATTTGATTATATTCAGTTGATGTGTTGTTTGCATGCATGTGATGGGTAAGCAGCTCATGGTTCTATACAAATCTCCATTGTTACTTATCTAGAATGAAACCTATTTGCTGACATATTGGATAAGTGCACAATCTAAATGATTTCATGGTAGAGATGGAAGGAATATAGAAAGTTTCTGTGAGATATGGATGAATGTTGTATTGGCTAAATAGTTGCATGATGCATAAGAATTTGTCATTATGCATATGTAGTTCTAACTATGCAACTGGTGCATTTGAATTGTAGGAAAGGTCCTGTCCAACCTCCTAAAAGAAAAGAAGGATGAGACTTGTTCCGAAGAACAAGTGATGAAAATTCAATAAACATGAATCTGAAGCTCCCAGGGTCAGAGACACCATGACAAAAGAAAGAGCTTCAAAGAGCGGTAGATCCACCTCGAAGGATGAATACCACCATGGGTATGAGAGATAACTCAATATGAAGAAAAAAAAATGCTATGAAATAAGCTATGATCAAATAATAATAGTTGATTATGGGGAATGATGTATACGATATGATTTCGAGACATAAAGGGAAGTACATAGTATCTTCCATATGGATCTGCAAGAACAAGTGTACAAAGTAAGAATCGTGATTTGCCTCAGAAAGAATAGACTATGACATGACATACTCTATTGACTAGTATATATCAAGCATAGAATCACCTATACAGAATGAAGAAGGAAGATAATACTCCACTTCAGGAGGAGTGACTACAGAAGATATCTGAGTTCGAAACGGTACGACATGATGGACAACTTCTTGATGGATCGAGACTTTACCAAGAGTAAAGTGGGTTCCAAACTTCAAAGTTGAATGTAGAAGACTAGGATATGTTGATGATCTGACAAGACGAAATCATGGAAGATGTTATGATGATGTTTGGGATATAGTACTCAAACCAGAAAGAAAGCATGTGGTATCTTACAAATGGATTTGCAAGATAAAATATGTCGCTGATAGAAGTAAGGAAATACTTGTGGCTAGAGGTTTCTATAAGAAAGAGGGAATTAATTTTGAAGAGACACTTACTCCAGGAAGCAAGGTACACTTCCTTCAGAACTATGATGGCAGTTTCTTCCATGATGAATTAAAGACAATCATTCCTTAATGGTATGATTGGGGAAGAGTTTTACATCGAAAGGATTTGAAGTTGAAGACAGATGGACTCATATATGTAAGTTGAAGAAGGGCCTCTATGGCATGAAGCAAGCTCCTAGAGCTTGGTATGGCAATTTCCTGTCAATTATGGGTTTTACCAAGAGTAAAGTTTATCCTAACCTTTATCTCAAAGTTGTAGAAGATGAACTTGTCATCCTATTATTATATGTGGATGACTTATTATTGACAAGGAAGGAGAAACAGATCATGGAAACCAAGAAGAAACTAGCAGAAGAATTTGAAATGAAACACCTTGGGTTAATGCACTATTTCCTAGGTTTGGAAATATGACAAAGTTCAAAAGAAATATTTCTCAACCAGGGAAAGTATGTGGTAGAGATATTGAAGAGATTAAATATGCTAGAATGCAAAGCCATGGTCACGCCCATGGACTCCAACCTGAAGCTGTTAGATGATGACTCATTAGAGTTAGTATATGTGACTCATTATAGACAGATCATTGGGTCATTGATGTACTTAACAAATACCAGACCAGACATTTTTTTTGTTGTGAACACCTTAAGTCAATATCTTGTTCAACCAAGATGGGTTCACCTAGTAGCTGCAAAACATGTGATGAGATATCTGAAAGGGACTATAGACCTTGGTATATACTATGATGGTAGCCATGACTACATATTATATGGCTATACAGATGCAGATTGGGTTGGAAGTATCTCAAACAGGAAAAGCACATCAGGTAGATGCTTTTGTTTGGGGTCTGCTATGAGTTCATGGTTTAGTAGGAAACAATCCAGTGTTTCTCTTAGAACAACAAAAGAAGAATAGATAGCATATTGGCTCTACTAAGTTGTGAACCCATATGGCTTCAAAAGATGATATAAGGTCTCCTTGACCTGAAGATGGATACTACATTGATTCTATGTGATAACGAGATTTGTGATAACAGAGAACCCTATTTTCCATCATAACACATAGAAATCCGATATTTCTACATACAAGATAAAGATGCAGATGATGATATTTTAGTATTCCCATACCGAAGATATAGATGATGCTTTCAGTATTAACATATTGGAGATATAGATGGTGATAGTTCAGTATTCACATACTAAAGATGTAGATGATGATGGTTTAGATGGTGATGTGTTGATGAAGCCTCTGTCTCGAGTAAAGTTCGAACACTTTCGAGACAAGCTTGGTGTGGTTTGGAAAGACCTTCCTTGAAAGGGGGAGTAGTGATGTTGCAATGGGATTGTATCATCCTGGAACATATGTCCAGAAGTGATACTGAGACCTCGGTCTTCGAGAATGAAGGGGGATTGTATCATCTTGGGACATATGTCTAGAAGTGATTCAGTGACCTCGGTCATCGAGAATGTAGCAGGATTGTATCATCCTTGAACTTCGGTTTAGAATGGATCTGGTGAACTTCGATCATCGAGAAGGTGGTAGGATTGTATCATCCTTGGACATCGGTTCAGAACGGATCCGGTGAACTTCGGTCATCGAGAAGGTGGCAGGATTGTATCATCCTTGGACTTCGGTTCAAAATGGATCCAGTGAAATTCAGTCATCGAGAAGGTGGGAGATTGTATCATCCTTGAAATTTGGTTCAGAATGGATCCGGTGAACTTCGGTCATCGAGAAGGTAGTAGGATTGTATCATCCTTGAACCTCAGTTCAGAATAGATCTGGTGACTTCGGTACTCGAGAACGTGTGTTGATCCTGTAATTCCAATAGGAAGGATTGTCTGAGTTCCACAACTGTGTTGATCCCGTAATTCTAAAATGAAGGATCGTTAGTAACTCTGTAAAGACCTAAATCCCATAATTCTGAAAGGAAGGATCATTGAATTGATCCCATAATTCCAATAGGAAGGATTGTCTAAGTTCCATAGATGTGTTGATCCCGTAATTACGATAGGAAGGATCATTAGTAACTCCGTAAAGACCTAAATCCCATAATTCCGAAAGGAAGGATCATTGAATTGATCCTGTAATTCCAATAGGAAGGATTGTCTGAGTTCCACAACTGTGTTGATCCCGTAATTTCGAAAGGAAGGATCGTTAGTAACTCCGTAAAGACCTAAATCCCATAATTATGAAAGGAAGGATCATTGAATTGATCCTGTAATTCCAATAGGAAGGATTGTCTGAGTTCCACAGATGTGTTGATCCCGTAATTCTGAAAGGAAGGATCGTTAGTAACTCCATAAAGACTTGATCCTGTAATTCCAAAAGGAAGGATTGTCTGAGTTCCGTATGTGTTGATCCTATAATTCCGAAAGAAAGGATCGTTAGCAACTCTATAAAGACCTAAATCCTGTAATTCCAAAAGGAAGGATCGTTAGCAACTCCGTAGGGACCTAAATCTCGTAATTCTGAAAGGAAGGATCGTTATTAGCTCCGTAAAGAATTGATTTCGTAATTCTGAAAGGAAGGATCGTCTGAGCTCCATAGATGTGTTGATCCCGTAATTATGAAAGGAAGGATCGTTAGTAACTCCATAAAGACCTAAATCCCATAATTCTGAAAGGAAGGATCGATGGTAGCTCCTTAAAGACTTGATCCCATAATTCCAACAGGAAGGATTGTCTGAGTTCCATAGATGTGTTGATCCTGTAATTCCAATAGGAAGGATTGTCTGAGTTCCACAAATGTGTTGATCCTATAATTCTGAAAGGAAGGATCGTTAGAAACTCCGTAAAGACCTAAATTCCGTAATTCCGAAAGGAAGGATCATTAGTAGCTCCGTAAAGACTTGATCCCGTAATTCTGAAAGGAAGGATCATCTGAGCTCAATAGATGTGTTGATCCCGTAATTTCGAAAGGAATGATCGTTAGTAACTCCGTAAAGACATAAATCCCATAATTCCGACTGGAAGGATTATCTGAGCACTACAGACATGTTGATCCCGTAATTCTGAATGGAAGGATCGTGTTGATGTTTTGATGATGATGATGTTGAATGTTTTGATCATAATGATGTTTTGATGATGTTTATGTTTTCATGATGATGATGATGATGTACTGATCAAAATATTAGAGTATGATGATGATGTATTGATGGAACGATCAAGAGTATGATGATGACGATGTACTGATTGAAAGATCAGAGTGTGATGATGATGATGATCAATATGTGATGATGATGACATACTAATCAAAAGATCAGAATATGATGATGATGATTCTGTTCGAGAGTTGAAGTATGATGATGGTGCTGATCATGATGTTACTAATCAGAATGTGATGATGTTGCTGATCGAAAGGTCAAAATGCTGAAGATATTGGTGATGATCGAAAGTTCAAAGTGTTGAAGATGTTGTTGCTGATCGAAAGGTCAAAGTGTTGAAGATGTTGCTGATCAAAAGGTGAAAGTGCTGAAGATGTTACTCCTGATCGAAAGGTCTAAGTGCTAAATATGTTGTTGATCAAAAGATCAAAGTGTTGAAGATGTTGTTGATCAAAAGGTCAAAAGATGCTAATGTTGCTTAAAGAGTTGCTGTCATCAAATATTGAAGACGAAGAATATATGATGTTGAAAAGCTTCCAATGATTTATAGATGTGTTACCTTGATGATGTTGATGATGTCCTCTCCTACTATAATTGTTGTTGATGTTGTTGTAGAATACCCTTCTCATTAAGGGGGAGTGTTGAAATATTGTAACTTCAAAGAATATTCTATATGTATATTTTATGGTCCCCGATGGTCCTATCGGGAGAACCACTTGTATTATCTTGTACCCCGATGCTTCTAATCAGAAGAAATAATAAGAGTCATGAGTTTGTCCCCTCTATTTGTAAAGGTGGGTCATTAGCACCCCAGTGTGGTTACTTGAGCCTACATGTGTAACTCGAGCCTATATGATTAACTTGAGCATACATGTCGGATGAGTTAATTCAAGTGAATGGATGAATATAAATAGAGGTGTGGTGCTCCTCATTGGAGACACACACACTCTCACTTGTTTAGCACATTAGTGGAGAAGAGAAGTAGCTAGAGAAGGAGGAGGATCAGGATTTGATCTCCGTGTTGGTTTTATCTTTTATCTTTTGGGGCATCTATATTGAGGAAGCTTTTGCTGGGTTTTTTCCCTTTAGGGTTTTCCCAGGATAAATCTTTGTGTTCTCCTTTTGTATGGTTGTGCTTGTCTATCTTTCAGTGATCCTGTTTATATGATTTTGTTATGAAATCGAAATGAAATACTAATGATCTAGCTTAGCATATGAAAATTTAACAATAATCAAGTGGCAAGTGGAGCCAATGCTAACCCTTTAGCAATTAAGTGCTGGAAGTGCAACAGGCCTCATTATGCCCAAGATTGTAGGAACAAGAACAATGGAGTCTTGCATAACCTACAAGAAGAACCTACCATTGAGGATATGGTGAGAACCCCGCGAATCTATGCAGCATTAGATGGCCGATAGGTGAACCATGAAGCTACAATGGTTGAGATCGGAGCTAAGATCTTGAACACCTTTGTTTCAATACTTATTGATCTCGGTGTTTGCCGATGCTATGTTGCACCTAAGATTGTTAATCTATGCAAGTTAGGAAAAGTAAAGCATGATAAAACTTGGCTAGTATAGTTACCCACTGGTACGAAACATAAGGTTTCAGAAATTGTTAAAGAATGTGAAGTAAACCTCAATGCTTTCCTTACTAAGGTAAACCTGAACATCCTACCTTTAGGATTGCACGATATTTTTATTGGCATGAACTGGTTGGAACAACACCATGTCATGCTCTATTGTCTACACAATTCTATCTTGTGTACTGATAGCCAAGGGAACCAACTAAAGGTTGAAGGAATCCCAAAGAAATTTTTTGTAAGACAAATCTCTCCCTTATAAGTGAAGAAGTGTGTTAGGAAGGGCTGGAAGTTTTTTGTGGTGAACATCCGAGACGTAGAGTATGGTAGAGAACAACGCTAGATTATTTCCCCATTCTTGAAGAATTCAAGGACGTTTTTATAGAGGAAATCTATGGATTACCTTTGAAATGGGACCTAGACTTTTCCATTGAACTGACCCCGGGATGAGTTTCGACCTCCAAATCCCCTCACCGCAGGAGTGCACCAGAACTAGTTGAACTCAAACTGCAGTTGTAGGACTTAATAGAGAAAGGGTATATCTGACCCAATGTGTCCCCTTGGGGAGCACCGATTTTGTTTGTAAAGAAGAAGGATAGTATGATGTGGATGTGCATTGATTACCGTCAGTTAAAAAAAATGACTATAAAGAACAGCTACCCGCTCCCTAGGATCGATGATTTGTTCGACCAGGTGGGAGGAGCCAAAATATTTTCGAAGATTAACCTGTGATCTAGGTACCATCAGGTATAGATCTAAGAGGAAGATATTCCCAATACCTCCTTTCATACGAGGTGCGGGCACTATGAGTTTTTTGTGATACCGTTCGGGTTGACGAATGCACCCACAAACTTTATGTGTATGATGAACAACATATTCAGTAAATATCTAGATAAATTTGTACTAGTATTTATTGATGATATCCTAGTTTATTCTAAGAATAAAGAACAACACCTTCGCATAGTACTTCTAGTGTTGAGAGAACACCATCTCTATGCTAAGTTTAGTAAATGTAAGTTTTACAAACCACAAATACAGTACCTAGGTTGCATCATATCCGAGGGAGGAATAGCTATGGACCCAGAAAAGATTCGAGCCATAAAGGATTGGCCTACCCAAACTAGTGTCATTGACATTAGATCATTCTTGGGATTAGCCAGATATTATCGAAAGTTCATTGAGAAATTCTTGAGAATCGATTACCCCATGACACCTTTGCAGAAGAAAGAAAACAAGTTCTTATGGACTGACAAGTGTGGAGAAAGTTTTCAAAAGCTTAAGCAACTTGTGATGCATTACCACTGTTGTGGATTGTGGATCCTGATGGGGATTTCATTGTATGCATGGATGCAAGAAAAGAAGGACTTCGATGATTCCTCTTGCAAAATGATCATGTGATCTGTTATGAATCATGGAAATTAAAAGAGCATGAGCAGAATTATCCCATGCACGATCTTGAGCTAGCGGCCATTATCCATGCTCTAAAGATGTGGAGGCACTACCTCATGGGAAGCCTAAGTTCCTTCTATAGACTGACAATATGAGTCTAAAATATTTATTCGATCAACCTGATCTAAATGTGAGGAAAGCAACATGGTTCGATTTCTTGAGAGAGAATCAGTTTGAACTAAGCCATATTAAGGGCAAAGAGAAGAAAGTTGCCGATGCTTTGAGTCGACAAACTCATATGATATATGAGATGACCCTGAGTCAAATTAATGCATATTTGCATGAGAATATTAGAACGGACAACAATTTTGACCTGTTCTATGTGGAAATCCTCAAGAAGGTACAGGAGGACCGGTTGTTTCAACAACAGAAGGAATACAAGGTGGATGACTCCGAAAAAATATGGTCCAAGGATAGATTGTATTTTCTAGGTGGAGGGGACATTGGGTTTGACATCCTCATAGAATTTCATAGGGAACCCTACTTGGGGCAGTCGGGATATCAAAAGATGATATCTAACATCAAGAAACACTTTTTTTGGCCGATGTTAAAGGCCAACATTGCAATGTTTATTGCAAAATGTCAAGAATACCAGCTAGTTAAAGCTGAGCACTAGCATCCTTCATGATTGCTACAGTTGTTGCCCATTCCGGAATGGAAGTGGGAGGTTATCAGTATGGATTTTATTACTGGCTTACTGAAAAGCAAGAAGAAAAATGATTCCATGTTCATAGTCATTGACAAGCTGTCAAAGGCAGCACACTTCATCCCCGTGAAATCAACCTACAAGGCTGTGAACATTGTTGATATCTTCCTAAAAGAGATATTTAGATTGGATGGGATACCCAAATAAATTATCTCATATCGAGATGTTGACTTTACAAGAAACTTTTGGAGATATTTATTCTCTGGATTAGAGATGCAGCTGAACTTTAGCACTGCTTATAACCCATAGACAGAAGGACAGAATAAAAAAGTAAACCAAATTGTGGAAGACAAGCTTCGAATGTATGTTATGAACAACCCCACTAAGTGGTATTGTTAAGACAAGCTCCGAATGTATTTTGCAGAGTTTGCATTTAATAACAGGTATCAGGGTTCTGCCAAGATGAGTCCTTTCGAGGTACTCGATGGACGAAATTGTAGGACCCCAGTTACTAGGGACAGTCCAATGGATCGGCTCATGTTAGGTCCTGACCTGTTATTGGACTTGGAATATCTAGTTACCAAGGTCCAGGGAAACCTTAAAGAGACACAAGACCATCAGAAAAGTTATGCAAATATGAAAGTAAAAGAAAAACGGAGCTCATTGAGCTTGAGTAGCTGTGGTATGTTAACACCTAGGTTTTGTGGACCTTTTGAAATTTTGACCAAGGAAGGACCAGTGGCTTATGAACTAGCATTACCTACACACGTAAGAGTTCATAATGTTTTCCATGCATCTCTACTAAAGAAATATGTTTATGAAAGTAAGCATGTCATTGATTGGTCTTTATTACAGGTGGAACCTGAGGGGGAATTTTCCCCTGAGCCTTTGCATATATTGGACAAGAGAGAAGTACAGCTTCGAAAGTGCACTGTAGTTCAATTGAAAGTGCAGTGGAAGCACTTTGAGGTACATGAGGCTACCTAGGAGAATAAGGCCACCATGAGAAAGGATTACCCCGCCTTGTTTCATGATATCATTCATAGTCCCTAGAACACCAGGGACGGTGTTGTACTAAGCAGGGAGGGATGTAATATCCTAAATTTTCGACCTACCATTTATAGGCATGAGCTTATTAATCATGATGATTATATTGATGTTTTATTTTATATTGGGTCAAAGACCCCACTGCATATGAACATGATGATTTCTTTTTTATATTGGGTGAAATCGATTTGTTGATGATACATATGGATATATATGCTCATTGTGTTGGGCGTGGACCCTGAAGCACATGATCGATGAGATGTTTTATGTTGAGCAAGAGGCTCTAGAGCACATGACTACTTACATTTGTGTTGAGAATAAAGATCTGGAAAACATGAAAATAATATTGGAAATGTTGGGCATAAGCCCTGGAACATTCCATGTTGATGTTGAGCATAAGCTCTGGAGCATCGGATCTTTGGCCATTGTATCCCTAGGTGTATCGTACAAGTACATCCTAGCATTTAGTGTTGAGTGAGAGCTCTGGAAGTGCACTATGTTTGTAACTCCCTCTTATAGGCGTTGAGTATGGGCTTTGGTAAGTGTTAGGGATTACTGAAAAGAATTTAATAACTTTCAAGTGAAAACAACTCGAGAAAAATATTGATCTCATCATACTTATTTATAAGTGATTAAATGAAATTTTGAATTTCTGTATTCTCATCAAGTACTGAAGAGATACAACGTTATACATGGGAAATCCAACATGTAAGGATGTTTAGAGTTGCCTAGCCTAGTAGACTTGAGCCATCTATCTACATGACCTTCATGAAGAAGTGTCGTTAAGTCTAGGGATCATGACACATGATGCCCAAAGACAAATGTTAACAAGTATTTTAATACTATGTATTTTATACATAGTATGTATAAATAATTTATTATGATTAATTATATAATTGAATAAAGAAAGAAGAGAAGATCCACTAATTATTATTTATTATTAAAGAATTAATAAATAGTGAAATATCTATGAAAGAATAACTATGAACTACTTAATAGTTCCTAGGTTAAGAATTGAAAATTACCCTAGTAAATTAAAAAGGGTTAAATCAAGAAATCGAGGCTTTCTTGATTTCACTACCCCTTTGACTGAAAAAGTCTGTCTATAAATACTCAAGACAAGAAAAGGCGTGGGGTTCTTAATTTTATCTAGGAGAATTATTATTTTGCCTATTTTTCTCTCAAGTGTTTTCTTGGAGAATTGCTACTACAATTGAAGGATGATTGATTCAGAACTGATTATTAGATTGGAAAACCTACTTTAGGAGCTATAAGCTACTTGCATGTCGGAGTCCAGCTCGGGGGGATCTAGATTTAAACTAGGAATAGTTCTGGGTCATGGTTGGGTGGAACGTGGTAGTTTCGAAGTGATTTGGTCATCAAACATAGGTCAGATCTGCATTGAATTTTTAATGTTGGTTATTTAAGTGTGCAGGTGCAACCATTGACAAAGATTCAAATTCAGGTATGAAACCCTCAAAAGACTATTCTATTTTATTTCCTAAAGATTCATTACTGTTTATGTTAAGTAATGGCTGCAATGTAATTTCTAACCCTAAGGGTTAATTTTTATGGTTAACTATCTGCTAGGGTTTGAAATTACAACTTACTAATCTTATAGTGGAGAAGTTTAATTATATGTTGTTTATGTTCAAGGTGGTATCCTTCATAAATGTTACTGTATTAACTAGGTGTTGATCTTGGTATTATGCTTATACTGTGTTCTCTATATTTAATACTCTATTGACATATTTCATTTGTTAGCAGAGGCTTGCCCTAAAATTTTAAATAAACTAGTTCCATAATAATTAATTAAAATATTATTTATGCTAAACTATACAAGTTTATATTTTAAACTAGATCTACTAAGAAGCGAGTTCATATAACAAGCAATCTAAACAAGTTATCAAAGACCTTCCAAGTTCTGCTTCATATAATCATTTAAAACCGAAATACTTTACATAACTGATCAAACATTAAATTTAATCAGAGGGATATCGTGACCATCCATGTGGTCCTTATAAAGACTCTGCCATAAAAAACTATAGTCTTAAACATCTATAATAAAATACCATAAACCACATCCATTATATCTTTAAAGGTCCCATATAATATCCATCATTAAACATCCTCCTAACATTTTACCAAGTAACAATTTATATAACTCTATATTAATAAACATAGATCATATTTAATAAACAGAGGTCATGGTATCGATCCTCAAGGGTCACAAATTCAATTCATAAACAAAATCAAACTCCACAATAAGAACCTTAAAATAAATAATCACCATAATCAAAATGCCTAACAAAAATCCATAGAGTAAATACCTATTATCGTTTCTGTTATCACTTATAAAATATTTTACAGTTTGAAATTGCACAGGCCACGATTTACACTAAGCCTCCAGGCTATGTTTTACCAACACATCGAATGCCTTTTAAATAACGATGCATACGCTAGAAGTGAGGTTGTAAGACCCTAGCTACAACAGAGCCTCGGCCAAATAACATTTTAATACACAATCCATTTTTCACATAAGAACCAAATACCATAATGAAGTAATATACAAGCTATCATAGGACTATGGGAAGGTGCATGCCATTCACGGCATGGTCTATACCCATGCTGTCTATACCTTCCCTTTTTTAACTAAGTAAACGCTGTAATACACAGAACCATCAATTGGCGAATGCCCACATAAATCAACCTTAACCACAGAATAAACACAGCGAAATCGTGCTATGCACATCACAGTTTAAACCATGGTAAATCAAGTATTAAAAGATGTATGCATCCATTAAACGTAGAGCATTCGATTAAGCGAATGACCCTACTTTAAAACCCCAACTCTATTTAAATACAGTGCACAATAAAAATGCACAAGGAAATCACATACACTATATAGCAAGTTAAACATTACATTTATAAAACCAATACTTATATCTATTTACATAGAGATCCCAATGTCTGTACACAGTCGCCATTAAAGGCCGAGGACAAGGTTTTACATAGGCATGACAATGGGCTATGGCACCATTTCAAGCAATGGTGCATCCCATGGCAATAAAATCCCAAAACCAAAGCATTAACAATTTACATAATGAAAACAAAATTATATAGAGTCGAATGGCCTAACAAACGATTCATGGGATAACACCTTAGCATTAAAAATAACCAAGTCTGTATTCATAAGCCCAAAGGTGAAATTGAATTTTCTACATCATAAAACCCTAACCAAACAATTAGTTGAAACATAGATCTTCCCACAGGGTTGAACGGTGGCAAGCATAATCTTGTTTCATAGGCTTACCGTGGCCACGAATGCAACGCTTGGAGCTTTTAGTATTGTATCCACGCTGCTCCTCCATTTCATTTCGGCACTTGCAAGAAAAAACCAAGATGGGGATGAGGAGTATGCCATCCTATCAAATTGTAAACCAAACATTGTGTGGGCGTATAGACTCAACACAGGCTTACCTCATAGTCTGTAGGTCGCCTCGATGGCCATCCCTCTACATAGAGGCAAAACAAAGAAACCCCAAATGACAATACAATGCACAAATATCGTGAGCCAAGCCTAAGTGAAGGCTATTACGCTTTATGAAGAGCATTAAATGCACCAGGTTGGATTCCATTAACGATTTATCAAACCCACTCCCATAGTCAAGCCTTGTTACAAGGTATCAATTATTATCACCATCCATACCAACGCTTAAACCATGGAAATGTATGGTTTATACCATATATCATGTCCATCCCAAACTCTAACATCGAACATTAATGTATTACAAAGTTTGTATATTGATAGAATTACGATATTACATTTGTCCATAGAATGTGCTAGTCCAAAATCATAGAACCATGATTAAGGTATTTAGACATTGTTTAGACCATAGGTTTAGAGCTTAGAGTTTTAATCCCTTAGTAAAAAATTAAATATGCTTAAGAACCATGGCATACAAAGTATTCCATGGTAACATCTAAGACTATAAAATTCCAACGGTTTCTCTTAAACCAACCTAATAACCTTCCAATAAAAGAACATAAGATAAGTTAATAAGTATAGTAAAAATATGCATAGCACGAAAGAGATATTAATGACATACAGGATAACGAATTTAAAACCATAATGAAGAATAATTAATGTACAGGAAATTTAGCCAAAATAGCTAAATTGACGATAAGGACACTTACCAAGTTATAAAAGCAAATTGATAGGCAACGCAATAACTAGCAGTAGGTTATCGATGACCAAAGCTGTCAACACACTTTACATCCGATCCCATTGAAGTAATGAACTGCATAAGTAAAAGAGAGAGGTGCCTTAGTTCGATTGAACTAAGTAAGCCTACGTAACCAAGTAATACCATACCTCTCAGATCGTCATGGGAGAATTGTTCCCGCCACTCCACGATTTTTTTACCATCAATAAATTTAAGTTAGTTTTTATTAAATAAACAAAGTACACATGTGCAGGAGTATAACAATGATCTATACAATTTACTAATTCACCGACAGTAATAACTAAGATGTACAAATAGTTTAAATAATAGAATTAAGATATAAGAAGTAAACAAACTAATAATCATTGAAAGGATAAGAGATTAACTAGACAATAATGACATTTTATGAAGAGATCGAAAGTATAAGTAGCGCGTGTAATTTTTCCTGAGTAATAATGATCCCCTTTGGGTAGTTTTTCACTAGCCTATAATTTATTTATTTTTCAATTTTTGGGGACATTACATTTGCTATCTTCCCTTAGTCACCCTCAAGCTAAACCATGCATGCCAAAGTGATGACAATCAACTAAGTTCTATATCTCTCAGTACTTTCCTAATACACAATGGTCACAAAGGAAGAGTTCCTTTCCCAGCATACTAAGCAAGGTGCTGCATCCAACTTATGTTTTTCTTATAGCTTATTTTTGCCTACGTCTTTTCTACAAACAATTCATTCTTCATGGAATTTACGTCACAAAATCCTTGATTTCCAGGTTGCCTCTAGTTCCATAAATGCACTTCTCACACTTGTTCTAACTTCTCCGAGGTTGACCATTATTTGTCCCTTACTTTGACATGCATGATCTCCTCATTTAACATGGTTGTTTCTCTATATTCCTATTTTAATTTAACCATATTGTCTTATTTTTTTTCCTTGGAAAAAAGCATAATTTCATTTAATATTTCGAGAGCAAAATTATATTTTGTAGATACACAACTCGTGTATTCAACGTATCACCATAAACGTCCACAAAAAAACAAAAGAGGATGAGTGCTCAATCCCTACCAATTCATATGTCCACCATATATCTATAGAGTTATAACCAATTCAGCCTCATTTCTAAGGTATTTACTCCAAGTTTTCAACAAAATAGACAAATACTAATAATAATAAAAAAAATCATGTAGAGCCAACAACCAAACCCAAGTCCACTACTAACAAAGCCAAAAATGTACCACTCCTATATCAAAGAATCAAGTATGTGCAACCCCCTCTATGAAGGGTCTTTCGTAATACTCATGAGCTGCACTATCATGGTGATCCTTGATCTTCCATTGACCATGCATCAATAGTATACCCTCCTTCGAGGCCTTGTCCACCTGTCTGTTAATCTCCCTATAAACATGTTTGCAAGAAAATGTATCATAAGATTCTAAGACATCTGAAATAGAAGATAAAATGTTGTCAAGTCTCCTATTTCTGCACACTTGTGTCCACTTGATCAAGTTTATCACATTCATTCATTCATTGAGTGGCCATGGTTTTTATGGTTACATTAGCCCTTCTAGGTTTTATTGGGAGACTTCTCGTCCACCAAAACCTTTTACTTTAAATAATAATCAAAATTACTAAGTAATGTTCATTTTTTGGGGGGATGTTACATGAGGGTCAAGAGGCCAAGTGGATGGATCTTGGGGCTAGGAAGTCAGCTAGACCCCTAGTTGGCTCTGAGGTAAAATAGTGGCCATGCTTTGGTAAATCAAGATGAAAGCAACTTGAGGAGAAGATGAAATCTTGCTTCGGTTGGTCTTCCTCACCATTCTCATCGATCATGAAGAGGTATTTTTTCTTGTGATTATAAGTACTCCTATGATGTTATTTAAACTACTTATATGTTGCTATGGTTACATGAATCTTATATGTTACTAAGTAATATATATTTAAGATCCAACATTTGAATTTGTATTAACAATATCATGCATTTCTAGAATGAAAATAAAATAGATGTTTACTTAGATTAAAAATTTTAATGACAATTCATCTGGTGGATTATTCATCTTCAAAATTATACTGATCCACCATGGTACAATAGCTATTAATCTATGGTTCAAATAACATAACATATGCTAAACATAGTGCACGACTAGCCTTAGGGGCCACACGGTCCGACATAACATCACGCAGCTTGGGCTGCTTGCATGGGCCACGCAGCTTGCGCAGTATGGGCCACACAGTTTGTGCACCATCAAGAGGTAATATAAAATGGTTTGTGGCAAATCCCACACGGTCACATATGCTGCGATGCTGCGACATTGGTCATATGCTACGACATTGGTTATATGCTGCGATGCTGCAACATTGGTCATATGTTGCGATGCTACGACATTGAAAAAGTTGGTGGTGACCTCAAATGGTTACGTTACATGTGGCATAGCTCGGTTGCAGGTTATTGCAACGTGTTGTGAGTCAACACATGTGCATGGAGTTAGTTGCAACGTTTCGGGGATATGGAACGTCGTGGTAACATAACGCTTGTGCAGCGATTTGGCGGGATTGCATGGTTCAGTTTAGCATATGGTTGTAATGATAATAAATAAGATAACAACTATGATGATAAAGATGAGTCGAACCCGTTACTTATCCAAAAATGTTCAGTAGAGGGTTTTCTCGCCACATTAGGGGACAGAGGGAGAGATTCAGGTTGTGTTAGAGCACAGAGCTTCGTTTTTTTGTTGTGAGAAACTTGGGGAGTTGCTATGAAGTGCGCAGATGCTATTCTTTTGAAGTCAACATTCTTTGTTATAATTTAGCTTTCTTTGCCTTTCGAAGGCTAATTGTAATTTCCAGAAGAGAGGTCTGAAAGACTTTGTACAACCTTCTGTTTACAGTTGCTGAAGTTGATTCCAGAACCATTTTTGTACCATCTTAAAGAGATTAATTGGATTGGTACCCATTGGAGAGGGACCCGGAGATGTATCCTAGTGGAGGGGGTGAAGTCCGTTATCAACTTTTCTTTGTGACTCTCTGTTTCAAGTGTTTCTCATTTCTGTTTCAATTTTGCTGTTTCATTTCCTGTTTAGTTTGTTGTTATATTAGATTTCAGCATTTAATTAACTGTTAAAGCTATTTGATGAATTCAGCAAACTGATTAACACATTCATTAAACTTTTTAAAGGTCCGACAGATCAACAATAGAGGCACAACAAAGTATGTAGGTAGACTAAAACCAATAATGATGGAGATGTTGTAAAGATGTTGTGAAGTTATGTAAGATGATGTTGGCATAATATTGATTTCATATTTATGTGCACTCTAAGAAAAGAAAATTATATTGATTTCTTGGTACAAAAAGGGTGGAAATGATTTCAGCTTTAAAAAAAAAATAGATTATATTGATTTGATCTTAAACCTAGATATATCAAAGCCATATAGAAACTGTAATTTTTTTAGTAATGTATAAAAAAATTAAAAAAAATTACCACTCAATAAATTGATTGCTATAGATCAAGGTTTAAGATGGATGTATGCTAGGGTTTAAAATGGAATTATGTTGGCTAAACAAATTATGCAAAATATTATGTGGATTTTTTTTTATGTATATTTCAATAAATTCTTAAGTACATGTTTATTTTAATTATGTATTAAGAATCCTACAAATGTTTACACCAACATATTTAGAAATGGTTAGCAAAGAAAATAAGAGTTTTGATTATTAAGAGTGCAAGGATTTAGTGAATGTATATAAGTCAAATAAGTGAAATAACAACTTGCATAGTTTCATTTGAGTTATATGTCAAATATAAGTGAAATAATATAGATTCATCTAAAACCAATTAAGCATCAAGAATTTAAGTTATTGAGGTGCAAATTCTTATTATTTTTATTTTAATTGTTTAGACATTAATAAAACAATTATACTCAAGAATCTGTATCCCTCTTAATGCTTAATAGATAAGAGTTTAACATGAATCTATGCTTGTTTAATTTTTTTAATATTTTGTTAGAACCTTATGTAAGGTGACAAACAAACATTTCCCTTATAATGGGTTGTAATCACCTATCTACTTCTAATGTACTATATTTAAAAACACATACATACTTATATATTGCTATTTAAATACTATTTTACTTACTATATTAAAAGACATATATTATACTAAATGTTTCATTGTACATAGAAAAATAAAACTACTAAACAATCATGTTGAGATTAAGATATATGATTCTATAAATCTATGGAATGAATATAGCTAAACTTTTGTGTATATAGTCAAGCTCTTTTATCTCCGTGAATTGGTTTCCATTGTATTTAAAAAATATTAATCATGTTGAGGTTAAGATGTATAATTCTATGTTAATGAACAAAGTTTTACTTTAGTGTATATAGTCAAAATTCTTTATCTTCCTGCATTGGTTTCCACTGTATTTAAAAATTATTAGTGATATAGGCAAATTATAGGTTTGGGGGTGGTGGCTGGAAATTGAGAACAAAGTATCAACAGTACCATTTGGTTGGTAGAGTGCGATAACCTTTACAATTGTATTTTTTTTCATCAAATATATTTTTTTATAAACAAAACTCCACATTTTAATGGTGAAAGCTAGAGAGTGCAACAATTATCGTTAAGTAAACGAAAATATGATTTTCTTGGCCATTATTAAATTGAAAAATATACCATTGTTAACAGAAGAGCCAATGATATTAGCTATTTTCCTGTGATTATAAGCTATAATGGACGAGCACATCGAGTCCTCTCGGCTCCAAGATTCACTACATATTGATGTGGATATTTTGTCTGATACAGCTTAAAAAATCAACATCGGAGTAGGTTCGCCCAATCATATTTATTTAAAATATTGTCAGATGTTTTCGTACCCTCCATGTTGCTTTCTTTCTGTCTTTAGATCCCTTCAATAGATGATCTCTCATATTATTATTATTCTTTTCTTTACCGTGTTAATCAATGCATAAAAGGCCCAATTAGATGTAGTTGCGACAGCTGAATACGAAGGTATCCCACCCCAGCAGGAAGTTATAATATATACACTTGGAAAAAAATATTGAGGTTATCAGTACCATGCATTTAAGAAACTAATTTCTGCAACAGAACAAAATTTGTATAAAGGTACCAACGTTACTAGGAAGTTGAAATATATACACCTATACAAAAAAGTGATGTTATCAATCCCATGCAGTTTAGAAAATAATTTCATTAAAGCTGGAAAATTTTGTATAAAAGTGGAGTTGATTTAACAAAATGTTAGATTGCAGATATTATTTTCAGATATAATTTTAAAGAAACTTTTCTGTGTTTTTTAGATGTGAAATTGTTTTTGTTATTCATGCATGGAAACAGGGTTTTGTTGTGAGAAGCTTTAATACCATTTTGTAAACTTGGAAGACTTCCAAGTTACAATTTATAAGCCATGTTGTTAAAAGATTTTCAATTATATATTCACCTATTTTTTAAATGATTAACTTGATATATATAATTGGTATTATTTTAATATTATTATTGTAGACTTAATAATTGGTTAAAAAAATTAATTTTATTAATACCTTTAAAAAATTTTGATGTTGAAATTGGATTATTAGTATTACTATCCATTTATAACCAAGAGTAAGTAAATGACCAAAAAATCATGAATTATAAATTTTGACCATAACCTCACACAAACAGATTCAGTTAAACCCATGGTAACATCATCCACTCTATATTAGGAAATCTTATGTCCAACACATATATAATTTACATAATATATAAATCCAAATATATAATTTACATAATTTATGACATGAGATTAGTAAAATTACCTGCATAGAGTTGATTCACTTGAGCTTAATCTAAATATATAATTTACATAATTATATATTTAGAAAAATTATCTGGGTAGAGTTGATTCACTTCCGCTTCAGTACAATCAATGCCTAACCAGCGTCTCATAGCAGTGTAGACCATCAAACTCAGGGGCACACCTTACTTCCATCCGCTCCTCCTTTGCTTTCCAATTCAATTCTGTACCCTGCCCACTATATTTCTGATTCTGCCACCCCAAAAACCAAAGCACCATAGTTAGAAAAAGTACCACCAAGCTATGTTCAGAGCAACGTCTACTGTCTTCCGAGAAAACCAAAGGTGATTAGAAAGTATTATTCACAATCATAAATACTTACACTGTTGTTCTCTGTTATCGACGGATGGCGATGAAACTCGAATGTACAGAAAGCAGCTCCAATGGAAGCAACTGCAGCTGCAATCCTCACCACTGCCATCTCTTTTGGCTTCAGATTTTGTGAATGGCTCAAACAAAGATCAAAATTCGCTTGCAATAGAGTTCTGAGAAATATTCGCTCGCAATAGAGTTCTGAGAAGAATTGCGGAGACAAACAGATAAATTCGAGTCTATAGAATATTAAGTATTAACTCAGTTACATGAGTGAGTGGAGTCCTATTTATAGAGTTCTGAGAAGAATTCGCTTGCAATAGAGTTCTAAGAAGAATTGCGTAGACAAAAAGAGAAATTCTAGTCGTGAGAGGTCTATACAATATTTAGTATTAACTCAATTACATGTGTAAGTGGAGTCCTATTTATAGAATATAATAATTATGATAAAAATAGCGGGTTGAGTCCGGTTTAGTTTGTCGTTTGCCCACTTTCCCGTCGAATACGTAAAGGGTTGTGGGCGGTGGATAAAGAATCCATCCAAGAAGGTTGTAGAGGGAGCGAGAGTCATACTCTGATCGCAATTTTTTAAGGAAGTAAATTAATTTGTTCTTGCTAATATCAATAGAATTACGACAATTTGTATGGAAATGGGTTGTCATGAGCCATTGCTTCACTTCATGTTATGGCTAAATAAAGGGGCAAGCTTATTATCCCAATTTAAAAAAATCGCCTCTTTGTTACCAGTGTTGCAGATCACATAGGATGTACCCTCTCGGGAACCTCCAAGGAACAAGGTTTTACTCCCAAAATCAAAAGTATAAATTGATTGGGGCTCTTATGCACTTAAATGAAGAAACAAGGTTTTACTTCCAAAATTAAAAGTATAAATTGATTCGGGTTGCTATGGACTTAAATGAGGCATCCAAAGTTATTATACGTGGAATTGAGGATTTTTGCCCAAATACAATATGGTAAATCTTACTAATCATCAAAAGAATATTTAGTCATCTTCATCTTGATTATAATTTTCTTAACCTTATGAAGCAAAAACAAGCAATGTATGATGGTTTGGAAATGCTTCTCAATTATGCCCTAAAATATTGGGATTGACAAAGCTAGTAATGGATACAAATATACAATTCTTACTAGGAAATGTAGATGCTTTTAGCTCGCAAATGGATTTCATTTGTGGTATGTATCATTATGAATTTCTCCTAGCATAACTACTTAACTTGTGACTACTAAATACCTATAAGGAAGTTATATATGCTTGTAATGTCCCTAACATCCTTAAATAAATAAAAAATAGTGGGGCTATTAATACTTTTAAGATGTAAGGGACATCTTATTCTTAACTTCTGAATTATAGAAACCTAATAGGAACTATATCTATGTTCATGTTCTCCTTCTATTCTCATACGTCTCCTATTTTGGGATGGTGTTTATTGTTGTTCTTTTATATAGTGATGTACTTGTATATTGATGTCTTCTATCTCATTTAATGATGATATTGCTTATTTAGGTTGGATAATTATTAAGCTACTTAGATTTTATTTCCTAAATGACAAGGGTAACTTATCTATGTATTTAAAGGGGAGGAGTGGCTAGATTTGGGTAAGGAACTTTTGATATTTGGGCTTACTTAGTTCTCACAAACTGATGCATGATGTATCCATGTTTATTGCACGTTTCTTGGATTAGCCTATGTTGCATGTGATTAAAAGAAAATGAATAAGACTTAGCACCTAGAAGTTCTCTAAACCTAAAAACTAAGGGGTTGTGGCATGGTGTTAAAACACAACAAAATACATGAGGCAAAAAGTATAGAAAATGGGTTAGAATCTTAAATATGTGGGTGATAGTTCTCATATGAATTGAACCCATGTGAAGGCTACCTGGCTTCCTCCACGTTCACACAAACATAAAACCAAGGCTAGGGTTTTCACAACCATTCTTTTACATCGCGATTTGTTGTTGGTGAAGGCGGTGTGGGCTTCATCGTTGGGGCTTAATTGAAAATGGCACATCTCAAAGCTTACAGGGTTAATCGAATTCATAAAAAGGTATGTGAATACAATTGTCTGGTTTATAATTATACACCTTCATGTTTGGTATTTGTTATTATAGCATACTTCTCATGCACTTAAGGTTTTAATTGCAAGTTTTGATGGCCCGTCTTGTGACAGGTCAAGCTATTGCATGGTAAGCCCATACGAAAGGGCCTTCAACCATATGTTTGGTAGTTTATGGATTTTTCAAGGAAAAATGGGTTCTATGTCTGTAATTTGTAATGGATTCCCACTTGGAAAATGCGAGGGTTTGGGGAAAGAAATAAACTAAGACTTAATCGTATATTTGGGGTTTTTATAATTTATGGTTCAATTGAGTGTTTGTAATGTGGTAACGACTATAGTGAATATCTCTACTTCATATAAAACCTTTTGTTAGGAGTTTTAGGGTGGTTTTTTGTTTTTTTTATGTTTCGAGCTCTTTGTTCGTTTAATTTATGAAATCATGGTCTTTGTAATTGGTTTTTAAATCTGCGTGTTTTACTTATGTGTTTAAGTTTCATCTCTCTATGTACAAAGGCGTATCTTGGAAAATGTGATGTTATTATTTAATTGATTTATTTTGGCACACCATTGCTCTGAGCACTGTATTTTAATTTTTCTAGGAGGGTTCTGAGATATTAGCGCCATTGCTAGCACTCGCACTATGCTAATGCTTGCTCATAATATTACATGGATGTGGATATGTTTTGGGTTTATGCCCATGCTGTATTTTATGAAATGTTTTGTAACATCCCTAACATCTGTAAATAATTTGTTTTTTGTAGGGCTTAATATACTCCTAAGATCTAAGGGACATCTATTGATAACTTGAGAATTGGAAAGCCTATATAGGAATTATACCTATGTTAATGTTAGGTTTCTATTCTTGTATGGTTCTTGTTTTAGGATGATGTTCAATGTCCTACTCTCATGTACTTGTATATTGATTTATTTTATCTCGTTTTAATGATGCTCTGATATTGTTTTATTCATGTTTGATTACTTCTTACGTTACCTAGTTTCTTATTTTACATAAACAACGAGGATAAATTACCTATGTATCTAAAGGGTAAGAGTGGTTGGATTTTTCCTAACAACTCACTTGGAAAGGTAAGAAAATCCTGCCAAATTGGGCTTACTTAGTTGTCGCAAACTAATGCATGATGTATCTATTTTTATGGCAGGTATTTCATCGCTAACCCTATGCTACTTGTGTGAAAGAAAAAGGTGAAAAACCTAGCACTTGAAATCTTTCTAACCCAAAACACTAAAGGGCTAGCATGGTATTAAAACACAACAAATTGCATGACGTAAAAAACTATAGTGGAGAGTTTTGTGACTTAAAGCATGGTTGGTGATAGTTGGTGTAATGTCCCATAAAATCGAAAAAATAAAATAAAAAACTTATAGGGTAGTAAAAACTACCTAGACGGAACATTATTGACTTGTGGAACTATATGGTACACTTCATGTACCATTGTTTACACGTAAGTTGTTCTTCCGTTCTGTCATTTACTTTCAGTCATTATTATCAATGTATTTTACATACGATGTCGTACTGTTATTTACTGCTTAGTAGATTATGTTTATACATCTGCCGTGTATGTGTCATTACTGGATTTAAATGCTTCGTCCTTTCTACATAGTCGTACTTGTTTATTTATAAAGTCCTAACTTAACTTTTTTTGTGGAAACAAAAGTGGGCGGAGTGGCGGGACTCGTTCTCCCAATGACGGTTTGAGAGGTAAAGGTGTTTACTAGTTCGCAGGCTTACTTGCTCATAATAAGTTATTGATAACCATTTTTATTAAGGAAGTAGAATAAATAAGTTCTCATCATAAGGTATTTATCTACAAGAATACCATCTTGATTTTAAATATGAAAGGTATCTCTAAAAAAAGAGCTTATATTCCATTTTATTTAACAAATATTGAGAATTTATTCAAAGTAGGATTCAATAAACAATGTGATTTCAATTTGGAGATCTCTCCCCCGCTTGATCCTGGAGAAAAGTGTAATATCCCAAATTTTTTACCTTCATTATATTGGGCATAATCCCCACTGCACATGATTACTTTAAGGTTATATTTATATTTATATATTGGGCGTATGCCCCACTGCACATGATTTATGCTGGTTATATAGATATACTTGGCATAAGATCCAATTCACATGTTTTATTGTTTGTTATATGCATATATATTAGGCATAGGCCACATTTGACAAGGACTATTTCTGTGTATTGGGCGTAGGCCCCAATGTACTTGATTGATTTATTATCTCATTTGGCACAAGCCCTAATACATTGAGATGGTCTTTTGTGATGTATTGTGTAGAAGAATGATATACATGATTTTTTTTCTATGATGTGTTGGGAATAATACCTAGAGCACATGGGCTATAAGGCTATGTGTTGAGAGTAAGCTCTGGTGCACATAGGTAACCCTAGCAAGTAAAGGATAAAAGTGTTGGGCATAAACCCTGGACCACATGGGTTATGAGGCTATGTGTTGAGTGTAATATTTGGATCACATAGTTAACCCCATCAAGTAAAGAATAAAAGTGTTAGGCATAAGCCCTAGAGCACTCCAACATGATGTTGATCACAATCTCTCGAGCATTGTATCTTTGGCCACCGTATCCCTAGGTGTATTGTAAAAATGCATCCTAGTACTAGTGTTGAGAAAAATACTTTGGAATTGCACTAGTGTAACACCATTTTGTTAGTGTTGAACATAAACTATGAATAGCACTAAGGGTTACCTTAAATTAAGGGTGTTTATTTGGAAAGACTCTGAATAGCACCAACCTTCATCATACTTATCCAAGTTGATTAATTGAAAATCACAATCTATTTCTCATCAAGGACTACAAGATAGTGCCATGAATGCAAAGTAATCCAACACGCAAGGAAATATAGGGTTACCTATCCTAGTTGACCGACAAAACCCCACACGAGGACTTGTTAAATAATTAACAGAAACCAATGAAGAATCCAATAAATAAT
>LPNX011067095.1:0-30413 GCA_001517045.1 Pseudotsuga menziesii | reverse complement strand
AAATAAAGTTAAAAGATCTAAATCAAGTCTATGTATACATTTATGAGAATAATATGTGTGTGTGTGTGTGAGTGAGAGAGAGAGAGAGAGAGAGAGAGAGAGAGCATAAATAAAGATAACAAAATTTACTTAGTAAAACTCTATGTAGATATTATTTTATAAACTAAATATATAAATATGAATTATTTTCTAAACTCAAGTAGGAACTAATAGAAAGTTCCTAGTTATCAAAAATTAATATATATTATATGAAAATCAAACTAAAACTTATTTTCGAGAAAGTATTAAAATATTGATTTCACTAAAGATAACCAACTACCTATTTTCCAAAGAATATCTAAAATGGCAAGAGCTGAGAGAGGGAATGTGAGATGATCATTATTTTATGTATGTGATTGGAGAAAAGTTCCAAACTCAGTACTTAGAGAATACAAAGCCTAACTTTCAAATGCCAGTAGCCTCATCCTTAGGACTTCTAGTTTTCTCTTGCATGTTGGAGCAAGATCAGGGGGATATGATTAAGAAACAGGAACGGTTGCGGGTCAAGGTTGGGAGGAACATGGCAGTTATGAGGTCATCGAGTTACCATTCCATATGTCAGAAACAAAGTATTTCCTATTAATTTTGTGTTGAAGTGTGTAGGGTGATAGATCTATTACAAGCTATGCAACTGTAGGTAATAGGTTTACCCTATTCATATTTTATTTATGATTTTAAATATGTTTATAGGATGATATTACAGTTATCATGATTTGTATTGAAAGATGTAAATCATCCTTCATAAACGTGAATAAATTTTTTTAAATGTTTGTTGGTTTAGGATAGAATATAGGATTAATCTCTTATAAGTATTATGATAATTTATTTCCAAATATTTTACAAATGTCTTAGGGTTTAGGCTAGAATATAGGATTAAGCCCCTATAAATAATATGACAAATCATTTCCAAAACATTATGAACATGGTTGATTTCACATAGAATCCTCACGCATAGAAATCATGGATCCTAGAACACACAGTTATTAAATCAAATAATTATTTAATCATTTCAACTATATGATAGAGTCATTTCCAAAACAAAGATCGCTTGAGTAGTGAGGAGATGGAAGTAGCGGCAATTGGGTAGTTTAAGTATTGATGGAGATGGATGGGACCAATGATGGATTGGATGGTGCTCTTCATTGATAAGAGAAAATTATGATTATATGCTTGATGCTTAATTATGTTTATGTAATTCAGTTTTATTGCTTTTGTATGAATGATTAGGAATGAGAAATGATGTATTGATTATGTTGGTGTTTTGTATGTTGTTTGCAAGCGTATAATAATGATCCATCAAGCAATTAAAAGTGATTATTAATACCCACACTTAATATGTGTGTGTTGGCCATGCATAAGTCAATATCTGAGTACATTACTATGATTGGTTAATTCATGGATAAGTTAACATGGTTATATTAATTTTTAGTAACTTGGTTGGTGAATCAATATAGTATTACATATGTATTGAATGTATAAATAAGTGTTCATCTTTCTCTTCTTCTTTTATATCATTTTTTTTCTTTCTCTTCTTTTAAAGGATCCTCTTTTTGAAAATCTTCATATTTTTATTCATCATCAGTTTCTTCATCATCCTCATTTTCTTGAATTTTGATTTTTCTTGGTTTTGTCTCATCAACAATTACACTTGCGATTTCTATGATCTTTTCTTATCTTAGATTGTAGCATATGTATTCCTTTTTGGCATATTAATATGCAAGAAATATTCCTTCATCTATCACGGCGTCAAATTTTCCAATATTATCATCATCTCTCTCTATGTATCGCTTACTTCCAAATGCTCTAAAGTACATGGTTGATGCTGGTCTACCAAATCAAAGCTTATAAGGTGTTTTATCACTATTCACTTTGACTTGTCCTATGTGCGGTATATAAATATTTGTGTATATTTCTTCTCTCTAGTAATTGTTGGGAAGTTTAGCTTCATTAAGCATGGTTCTCACTACTTCTTGAACTGTCATGTTTTTTCTTTGAACTACTCCATTTTGTTGTCAAGGAGTCCTTGAGGCTGAAAACTGTCTTTTGATACCATGAGTCTCAAAATACTCATTGAATTCATTTGATGTAAACTCTCCACCATTGTCTGACCTTAGACACTTAATTTTGAGAGTTGTTTCATTTTCAACTAGTGCTTTGAAATATTTAAACTTCATGAAGGATTCTTATTTTTACTTAAGAAATGCCAAAGAAGTAATCCTTTTATAATCATCAATTAATAACATAAAGTATTCCTCCCTTGCATACTTTTAGTCCTTGTATGACAACAACATTCGGTGTGAATTATTTCTAATGGTTGTGATGTTGTATGCTCTTTGATCTTGAAATTTGATTTGGTTTGTTTCCCATGAAGATAATGTCTACAAAAATATCTAGGAGGTTTTGTGATCTTTGGTAGTTTTCTTATGACACCTTTCTTGCTTATTTTTACAACATTGTCGAAATTTAAGTGCCCCATACTTTCATCAATTTGACTCATGTTACAATATTGTTCATTTCCTAAGATATATAAATTACTTGAAGTTGTCACAGTAGTTCCAACAAGTTTTCCTAAAATTTTCTTTCTTATTTCACACTTCTTGAAATCAAATATGAAAATGTGCCTTTGATGACATGTTTGTCTTAGGCTTAGGATATTAAGTTTTAAGTTTTCTACTAACAAGAAATTTTTTGCATTAACCTTGTTTCTAAGAGCCATTGTTCCCTTCCCAATAATTTTAGAAGAAAAATTATCTCCAAAAGTAACTCTTCCTTTTTTATCTCATTTCAGGCTATTGAACTTAACTGGGTCTTTTGTGATATGCTTTGAATATCCACATGCCATAGTTTTTCCATTCTATGGAACATAGAGCTCTTATTTGTCATTAACATCTTCTACTCTTCTCCAATACTTTATTTGGTCATTATATATGGTTGTGGGTCCTTTTTCGATGGGAGTCAATGCTTCACAATTTCTAGGTACATGCCCAAAGTCACCGCGTTTGTAACATTCTTTGTCATAAAATTGTAAAGATGCAAATGAATTCTAATTTCTTCCTCTTGGAAGATTACCATAATTGTCCTTTTTGTAAGAAGATTCCTCCTAGGAACTTATAAGTTCTACTTCAATATCTACCACACCTTCTACTACTTCTTCAGTGATTTTGTTCTGTAATGCCATGAATAATACTTCTCCTTTATCTTCACTAGACTCATTTGAGCAACTATCATTCATGGAATACAATTTTTTCTTCTTTTCCTTAAATTTCCCCTTGTTTATGGTTTTACCCTTTTAATGTTTCTTATGACTGCATGGTTCTTCATCATCAATATCCTCTTTTTTTGGGTAAGTACATTTTGAGACATAGTGACCAATATTTCCATTGTTGAAACATTTTAGGGGTAGTTTTCCTCAGTACTTTCCAGTACCTCTCTCAAGTTTCTTGATAAAATGATCTTCTTCATCATCTGGGTTCTCTGAGTGGTTTTTGGACAATGCTTCAGACTTTTTTGACTCTTTTTAGACTTTAAATGTAGACTCTTTTCTTGATGATCCATCTTGTCCTATTCTCATCTCATAAGCAGTAAAGATCCCATGTCATTCATCTATAGTCATAATTTCAATATCATCTCGTTCTTCTATGGTAGACACCTTTGAGTGATACCTCATTGGTAGGTTTCTTAGTACTTTTTCAACAACTTCTTTCTCCTTTATTTTTCCTCCTAGGCTTCTAATAGCATTGGAAATTTCATCTTCTCTCAGAAGATATTTTGCAATGTTTTCCTCTTCTTTCATTTTTAGACTTTCTGAATTCCCTTTGTATGTTTGAATTTTGTATTATTTGAGTTTAGAATCTCCTTCATAAACAATTTTTAATTTCTCTCAAGCATGTTTAGATGTCTTACATTGCATAACCTTAACAAATACTGAATTTTTTAATCCATTTAGTATTGCATTCAAAGTTTTTTCATTTGATTCATATAGATCTAGTTCATATCTATTTGTAGGTAGTTCATCTTGTACTTTATACTCTTTTTAAATGGAACTCCAAACCTTTCATCCAAGTGGCATTAGATGGAATCTCATTCTTACACTCCAGAATGGATAATTATCTCTTGTAAATAATGGAGGTATGTTGGTAGCTAATCCTTCGTGTTAGTCCATAGTGGTTTTTAATAGGATATTCCTTCCATTGATTTAAACTTAGTGAAGAAAACTTCTCTGATACAAGTTATTGGAATATCAAACAATACACGGAGGGGGGACGAATTAGTATTGATCTAACTTATTAAATTTTTATCACTTTAAAAATTAAAATCAACAATATAAATGAAACACAATATTTTGTCATTGAAACCCACTCGAAAAAACCATAAACACTTTCTATTACTGCAAAATCATATTTATAAATATTTCATAAGCACCAACTTGCTGGATGCAACAACACCCAATATTTTCAGTTACGACTGAAGGATGCACCAACACCCCAATTTTTCAGCTACAACTCAAAGATGCATTGAAACCCATTTTTTCCAACTATGATTTGAAGGAAGCTTTGACTACCTACATGAATTTCTTGATATCCTTTGCACCACCCAACCTCTCTTAAATGATTATGCATTATTTTTTTGTAAGTAGAGGCACACTATATTATTATATTACAAAAATGATGTTACATTCAGTTCCGGCCAGCTAGAATAATTAAGCTCGTCGACAATATTTGACATCTGATTTCTACTTTCTATCCCCTTAATCCCCATACCCATGTTCTTTCTATGAGTCAGAGCACCAAATCCCAACCATATACTATTAGTTTTCCACCCATAGACCAGCATTGCCAAAACATGGATTTTCCCAAAACTATAGACCTGGTGACCATCCACCCAGTGTCTCTATTGATACAGATGTTGAGTGCTGGAGACCTCTTTCTGAGTCCCATCTCAACCAAAAAGACCCTATTTGGGGATTTAATCGACATAGGAATAAATAAATTACATTTGAACTTAACCATAGGATACCTTTCCCCATTAGCAAAACTAAAGAAGATACCAAACATACTAAGCATATCAAAAACCAAAAAAAGACAAACCCCTCCTTGAATCCTTACTATGAAGGAGGAGTCGTGAGAGCGAGTTGTTGTTCCTCCTTGACTTGTTCCTCTGGATGGTCTAGTAGTTCCCCAACGATCAGGTCCAGCATCCTGAAACTAGCCACAGTCTCCTGTTTCCCATGCTTGATCAGGTTCAATGCTTTTCAAATACCATGTGCAAGCTGTGCTTTTACCTGCAGTTCTCGAGCTAAAAGAATTCTAACTACCCAATACGGGTTGGATTCCAAGGGCCGTCCTTAATTCTTTTCATATTCACGTGGGAGGTCGATTTCTTTGACTGAAATATGTGCTTCGACCATGGCTGGGGCCTCGACCATGTATTGTTCCCCCCAGTTAAACATCATGGGATTTGGGTTATCGTCAATGGATGAGATAGTAGCAGATGAGCTAGCCTGGGGTATAATACTACCCTTCGTTTGACCCCTTTCTTGGAACCCAACTCTCCATTGTCGAACCATATTCTTACTGATCAAATAATTCCCATAGCTGATGAAAACACCGAGAAGATAATTTCTAGTGGTCTACAAATACAGACAGCCAACATTTATCTCAATATTGATGGTCCATTCTTCCTCTTAAGGTAAATTTATATTTGTTCCCCTCAACTGTGTCATGTATCCAGGCCTCATCCTTTATGACCAATACTTCCACTTCACACACTTTCGAGCACCATCCTTGTGATTATAGAGCCCTTCTACCATTGTTGGATCTTTATTATCATGCAAGAGATTAGCTAACCCATCTCCCATTAATGGCCACCTTGTACGGGGTGATATGCTTTTCACAGTCAAGGGTCCATCAATCAGTTTCTACCCAATGGTACATCCCAAGGGGAATTTCTCACACACCTCTCCATACTTGACCATCACTTCCAAGACTTCCTTATAAATGATAGCTTGTCTCCAGATCGTCCCTTCCAGATTGAGCCATAATTCAACCAGCTTTTTTTGTATTCTCTTTATGTTGTCCATTTGTCCCATCCTACTCTTAGGCAGGCATGATATTAATGCCAAGTGGAGTGTGCATGTCTACACCATTATTCCCACCTAGATGGAATGAATTGGCATTAGTCTGAAACCCATAGCGAGCTGATGATGTACTAACCATGACAGTGGGCCATCTCATTTGGAGGGAGTTTCCATGTGGTGGAGAGGAAGATGGAAATTGGTTACATCTGTCCTCCATCAATATTTAGAGAGCCAATATCTGACTTAATTTTCACCATCCTTCTTTCTCCACCACCTTGTCATGTCTTCCTTAGCCAAATATTCACACCGATTCCATATCGTACCACCCTTCTTGTCATTCATTCCTTCTGCAGGAAACTAACCACCCTTTCCCACCCCTTCATTGGCTAAAGCATCCGACACCTTTTTACGTGTTATGTTAAAATGTGAGAATTGAATTCCAAGGTTCCCCATTAGCCTCCTTGTGAGCTCCGTAAGCATGATTTCCCATCTCCAATTCTTGGAGACTTGTGCTGTGGTCGCACCATTTTGAAGCATTCTGGCAAGATTAATGATTATCAATGAATCCCATTCAACAATAAATGGGGTATTTTTTATCGGTGCATTTCCCATGATAACTCATTTATGAGGCCTTCCATCTCCACTACATTGTTAGTGCTATTACCCAAGTTGCCCCAAAAAATGTTGATAATTCTACCTGTTGAGTCCCTAGTTACTCCACTGATACTAGATAGGCTTGGGTTCCCTTTAGCAGCTCTATCAGAATTGATTTTGAAGGCACCAGCTGGTGGCAACTTATAGAATTTAGAACTACGAGGAGGTTTGATCATTTTACTGGGATGCACATTGTTCATAGGTAACTTCCATATTCCCATTTTTAAAGAATTTGTCTTTCCATTGCTTTTGCACCAAAATCCTCTTGGTTCCATAAACTTAAGGTAATGGTTTCTTTAATGTGAATTTCAATCCCTTCGCATATTTACTCCACCCTTCTCTTTTTATTTTCTAATATTCAAAGATTTTGTGTTTTCCAAGTTTCCCAGGCTATGAATCCGTTAAACAACTCCCAAACTCTGTTCACTATTTTATTTGTGAAGACGTTCTTCGACCAATCTTCTATCATTAGGTCTAGTCTTCCTTTATGTATTTGTTTTTTTTTTAACATTCCTTCCCCGTTTTCCCATAAGGCTTCCACAACTAGACATTCATCCAAGAGATGATTTATGGTTTCATTGTTTCTTTCACAAAGGCAACATTTTGAGGGTCCTAAAATCCCCCTGACTTAGATAATGTCCTACATAAGGGTTCATCATTTAAGGAGGATCCATCTAAAGGCCACCACTTTGGTCCACCAATCTACCCCCATATTTTCCTCCATTTCACCTCCTTTTCTATCCTGTGAGCTTCTATCAACATCTCCATGGTCTCCTTAATGTTTAAGAACCCACTATTCATGTATCCCCATCTAAGCTTGTCCGTGCTATCAAGTTTAGGAATATTCCTAGAGCAAAGTTCCTTATAAAAGTATTCAATGTCCTCATTTGGTGCCATATTTTCCACCATTCTTTCGGTTTCCATGTTCGGAAGAGATCACCAGAGGATTCTAAATCCAAAAAATCCACCACCTTATCCATCTACATGTTCTAGAGAGCTTGGATGAAAACCAGTATATCCTCCTGTCTTGTTATGCTTAGCTCTTGGTTCCAAGCATCTTTAGTGAACATCATCATTCTGCCATCTCTAGCCTACCAGAAGCTATGACTTTGAATTAGGCTTCGGTTTTCTTGAGCCACCTTCCAGATACTGGATCTTGAGATGTTTTCACCGAATCTGATCACTCTATGTTTAGGCCACTGAGGTGCATATTTCGCATGCCATAGTTTGGCCCATGGTTCATCCTCATGGGTTATCCATTTCCACAAAATTTTGGCTCCCATCTCTTTATTTATATCCAGTGGGTCATGCAGTCTGAGACCCCCGACATCTTTGGCTTTGCAAATTGTTTACCAATCCACCAAAGGCCACTTTCTGTTTCCATAATTACCTCCCCAAAAAATTTGCTTTTTATATTCTATATCTTCTTTATCACATACTTAGGAGAAACCAGGACAGAGAATAGATATAAACGCATAGCTTGAAGGACATATTTAACAAGTATCATATGACTCAGAAAATTAAGGGCTCTAAAGGTCCAAGGACTAAACTTCTGCTTAATTTTGTCCAGTAGGTCCTTTCACAAGATTTTTCTGATAGTTGATTCAGCTAGAGGTGCACCTAAATATTTGGAAGGAAGTTCTCCTTGCGAGAATTCCAAGATTCTTAAGATGTTCATTTTTGTGATATTCTGGGTATTAAAGAAGTATACCTAGGAATTTTCCTTATTGATTTCAAGTCCATTGGCTTCCAGGAAGGTATCTAGCCCTTATTTTATGCCACATGCCTCTTCGACAGTAGAATCCCCATGAGCATTGTGTCATTTACAAATTGTTGATGATTTTGAGGCTCCAAGTTTGCGTTTAGGGATAGCCCGTGATCTTATTTTCATTTCAAAAAAATTTCAACATTTTTCTAAGTCCGTTTGCTGCGATGATAAACAAGAAAGGAGACAATGGGTCACCCTGTCTAATTCCTCTGGAGACCTTAAAGTATTGGGATGGAGTCCCATTAACCAAAATGGAGAATAATTCCAATGAGACTAATCTAATTACCCGACACATCCATTTGTTTGAGAACCCAAAATCTAAGAGGACACCTGCTAATAAATTCCAATTCAATTTATCATAAGCTTTTGATAAAGCCAATTTCATCAGCATACCTGGGATTTTCCTAGTTTTGACCAAGTGAATGGTTTCATGGACTAAGATTATTCCATCCACAATTTATTATCATTATTATTATTATTATTATTATCATTTATATGTACCATCTATATTTGCAATGTTGTGTGTTAGTCATGCTTTATGTGAATGGTTAAAGGATTTTTTATATACATTGAATTGTGCCTCTTCTCCTAATAGTCACAATTCTTCGTCATGAACTTTTACAAATAAATATAATTTATAATTACCTCGTCTTTTTAAACTTGCAAGTTTTAATCATATGATTATGAAATATTCGACTTTATAATATCAATTTAAACTGGTTAACTTTTGACCATTTCTATCTTTTGATTTACAACATGTTGCCAATTCTAAATGTGAATGACTGATTATGATCTCGAAGGTAAACTATAGAAATATACCACATATTCTAGAATTTCTCACCTAACTGCTTTAACATTGTCAATTTTGATGAGCTGAACACTAGCAATTCTTACATTTATCGATTTTGATGTCAAACTACATTCTGTTTACTTCTGAATTGCTAATTCAATGTTGAACTATGACTCCGACTCTGATTCTGAGACTATCGACTCTGATTTTAACTTGACTGATAATGGTTGACAACTTCAACTCCAAGTGGAAATGGTTGACAAGAGATTGATTTTTACCAACAATGGTCAACAACTTAGATTCCTATTTGTAATGGTTGACAAATTTGACTTTGATATAGTGCTAGTCGATAAGAGGTCGATTTTTATGAGCAATAGTCGAAAACTTCTACTCCAATAGGCACTAGTCAACTAGAGGTCGACTTTGACTAATAATGGTCGGTAAGAGGTCAAATTTGAATAACAATGGTCGACCACTTTGACTATGACTAATAATGATCAACAACTTCAAATGTGACTAAAATACAATAAGTCTACACCAATATTCAACAGGTTCGACTTGTTTTCCTTTTTCCTTTCTTATTAATGAACTTTTTTGACATCAATGGAAATCATATCCAACACCCACTACCCATTGATGAGGTTGATCCAACCAATCATTTAGTATAAAGGAAATTTGTATAAGTCAATTTACATGTTGGAATGCAATGTTGCAATTATCGTATTATAAATATGCTATATTCCTCCCTAACATTCAACCAGTATAGAAGGTTGTACTTCCTCACCTACAAGACATGTTAGGTCTGTGTTAAAGGTGACCTAGGAGGTATCATCAACATCTGTTTCTATGTCCTTTACATGAGAGAGGTTTTCTTTCAGATGGGAAATCCACCAAGATATATTATTCAGGAGACTACTACATTCTAGAGGGAGAACTTGAATAGTATATGACCCTCTCATAAATCAATTTACTTAGAGAAATATATTTTCAACCTCGACTTTTTTTTACATTCAACTATGTAAAGTCAAAAGAGATATAAAAATGGTCTTTCAAAATTAATATGGTAGTTTAATATTATTATTTATGACGCTCAAAAAAAAATTGATGATATTTCAATTTTTTTTTGTTTATTTGTGTGTTCATTTATGTTTTACCTCTAATTCGGAGATGTATTAAATATGGACACAAAATAGTAATATATTTCATTAATATTTTAAAATTAAGAAGGGATTAGAAAAGAAAAATAAAAATAGATTAAATGCAAGGAATTACAATTCAAAGGGTAGAAAATTAAATTAGCGTTAATAATGAAATTACAAACTATGCTTGCAATGAATGCAATAAAAGAGATTAAAGGAATAAATATATTGTAAAGAAATTAGTAAATAAAATTGTATATAGTTTATAGGAAAATACAAATATCAAAAAATAGCTTGTTAGCTATATATAGACAACAAAAGAATTTGGTACTTGGGGTCACATTATGAAGAGGTAATGTTTAAGTTGATTAGAGTTTAGCTTTGATGGATTAAAAGGAAAACAAACTTATTCATTATTTATTATTTTAAATAGAATACACACACACACACACACACACACATATGGGTAAAATCATGAGTCTAGGTGTCTATTCCATGAGAATCGACTTTCGAAATCCGTATTCCACAACGTTTCTACTAAGCTATTTTAGTTTTTCTGCCGAGCTAGTTTATGTTTTCAACCAAAAAAAATGTTCGTCCGAACATTAAAGTTAACATAGTGCCTCGTTATGCACACTTTGTAAGGATATCCGGGAAAATAATGTCTTGAAGATATTTTTTCAGCCAAACATTTGTTTGGCCAAACAATTGTTCTCCCGAAACATGTTTTCGTCTGAACACTTATTCGACCGAAAAATGTTTTTGGTCGAACAATTGTTCGACCAAATAAACATCATATAAGTATTAATCGAATGTAAATGTTCATTATTTTGTCATTAGTGATCTATGACCTTTTTCATCTCTATGTCATTCGTGATCTATGATTTTTTGTCATCTCTCTGTCGTTTCTCTCTGTCGTTTCCCTCTGAGAGTGAGGACATTTTGTCATTTCCCTCTGATGTGTCTGGTGTCTCTTGCTTTATGGTAGAGTTTTGGAGTGGTGTAGTCTTTTCTATGTCTGGCATGTCATTCGTGGTGGTTGTTATAGCTGATTTTACCACTCCAGGTGAATCACACTTGTATGGCCTTCCCCTGTCCCTCTGCAGACTCCTTAGACCCCTTGGACCATTTTTTGTCCTTTGAAGTTTCCTTGACCATCCCTAAAAACATGTGAAAAATGATACACACGACTTTTAAACCCTTAATCACGTATATACGTGGGTTTGACCCCTAAAACTGCATACATCGGGATGTGTGCATAATCCAAATCCTTTTGGATTTTTCCTTGACATGGATCCGACTCACTTGAATCCTAGCCTTCCTTATGCCTTGAGATTGCTCGAATTCGACCTTTCATTACCCCTTTGAAAAACTATATAAGGAACTCTATGGTACATTGAAGGCATATGAGAGAATTGAGAGAAAAGAAAGTATAGTCCATTATTGCCGGAACTTGTTCTTGACTCTGCATCCCTTTGTCCCTAGGAGCACTTTTGTGTTCTTCCCAAGCTTTCCTTTTTCTTGTGATATTGCTATCGAGAGATGGAGGATTGAGGTGGTGGAGGCCCAAGTGGGGGATTCAGTTTCTCTGATTCACAAACGTGACGACAGAGGTTGTATCCATTGTAATCTCTAATTTTTATTAATAGAAATATCTTTTCCTATCCAATAATGTATGTTTGAATGAATATTTTATCCATGGATGTTTTCAAATGCTTATACATTGTTGATTATATATGCTAGAATAGATCTAACACCAATATATATAGTATGCTAGTATTGTTTATTTTTTGTTGAGGAAGTAATCTATCAATTCAAGCTGAAGTTGAAAAGCTCAACGGGGATCTACTTCAACAGTCCAGAATAAGGTACGAGGTCTGATCCTTTAGTGTTAGATATTTAATTTCTATTGCATATTGGAAAAGATTGATTTCTGGAGTCAAGCTGTCTATTGTGGTACCCTAAGACATAGGAATTTATCTCCATAACAGTGGTGGAGTGGTGTAGTCTTTGCTGCCTTTGATACATCCTTACTCATGGTGGAGTGGTGGAGTGGTGTAGTCTCTGCTATGTCTGTTGTGTCTACTGCATATGGTTAATGAGAGTGAGGATGTCGGTTCTTTGCTGAATGGTGGTGGTTTTTCTCGGCCTATTGTATGTGCGGTGATGGAGGTTTCGGCCCATTTTCTGCATGGTGGTGGAACTTATCGGCCCCTGGTCTTGATGATGGTGAATCTTCTCGTCCCCTCGTCTATGCGGTGGTGGAGCATTTTAGCCCTTCGTGTGTGCATTTGTTGAGGTAATTCTATCGACCTACCTCATAATGTAATTTATGAAGTATATTTTCCAAAATAAAATTAGGACATTCTAAGAGTGTGCCTGTGTGAATGGATGTAGGTAATTCACATAAATTTCTTAATGATCAAGATATATGAAAGCATGATCCAAGATATTTTGGCTTATCATATTCCCAAGAAAATATTCCATGGTGATGGATGATTTTATCTAGGTATGATGCATGATCCAAGATATTTTCCAAAATATTTCGGCTTATAGTATCGTCATAAAAAATATGTTGGTTTAGAGGATGGGATGCCTAAAAAATAAATTTTTTTACTTCATGATTAGATAAATCAAAAGATTGGAGTAAAACCCATTTTATAGCTTACAAAAGATTAATACATTATCTTAGATAGTCTTCATTTTAGAAAACCCTGCCATGTAAAAAACCATTGATTTTTTTCCTGATATGTTTATTGCATGCAAAATTTGATGTTTTTCCTAAAATCATTACAGAAAATCCTGTGATGCAACTGCACGATAACAGTGTCTTTTCTTAAGTGCATCCTTTTCCAACACTTTATCTAATTGTTTTGAAACACTTGTTTTTTCTCTACAATATTTTTCCCCTTAAAGAATTGTCACATCACTTTTCTTCTCTAATTCATTATTTCTTTGAAGTTCCTTACTTAAAACCACCTTCAAGTAGTTCAACAAGTTATTCAAATCATTTTTTTCTATTTCTATTGCTTGAGTATGAAGAAAGGCCTCGACATTTTCATTATTTTTTTGGTAGCCACCCTTTCTTGTATTTCAAATTCAAGCTCCATAATAGCATCTGTAAGGATTTTCTTCTTTCAGTTGATTGCATCTAAATATTCATCTAAATGTTCAATGATCTTTGTTTTTACTCTCCAAGCTTGTTGCTATATGGTGGAGCGTTTCACTCATTTTCCTTGCAAATTTATCACTTGCATTGATTTCTAATTCATTAAGAATCATCTCGAAGAGGCTGATTAAAGTCTCTGAATTCACCTTTCTCATTTCATTGGCAATTTTTGGTTTATTTCTAGACTCATATTTCAAAATAGATGTCTCAAAGGTTTTTGTAGAGTCTTTAGAGAATTTTTTGACAATACAACTTGCATAGCCATTAATTTATGTTTGTAAAGAAGTTGTGGACAACAAAATGATAGTTTCATACTATAAGAAAATTATGCACTGATAGAAACCTAGAAAGGGAAATATTAAACACATTCCCAAAGATAGTAAATATAGTTTTACCCTAGAATAAACTTATAAGTTCGACACTCTCCCAAGCAGAAAGTGCGACCAACATTTCTCCCTGATCCTTTTATGTTAGCGTATCTAGGATAATATTCTATTTTAAAGTGAACTGATTCTTTCAAATTCAATCCACAATCTTCTTCTTGTTTCACCAACTCCTACTTTTTAGACAAACCATTTTCTTTGTTAGTAACATGAATTTCTCCAATTTTGCTTAGCATAGTCCTAGTGTTCATGAAGAACATATTCAATAGGTGACAATGTTTTCTTTCCAACATAGAAAAAGATATTTGACCTACTGGAATGGTGCTACATACTCCAATCCACTCATGAAAAATATCCCTTGTATTTAGAATTGTTATTATTTTATTTCACTTTGATAAATTTTAATGGGACACAAAAATGTAAGGGTTAAGAAACTTACTTCAAAACTCTTTCATTCATTTCTGTTCCATGGACCTGCATGCGAAAAATTGAATACAATTCTATGGAATGACATTTTTTTATGATATGGTGCTTCTGCATTGTCCTTGCATTAACACCATGCAATACCATTGCTCTGCATTTTTCAAAATTTAAGAGTGTTTCATGGGTTTTTTTATACAATTGTAGCAACTTCTCTATATGAAAGGGAAAAATATAGATAGAAAAGAGGAATAATGAAAATAGTATATAATTTATATGATAAGAACAACCAAAGAAAACATGATTTTTTTGGAGAAACTATTTTGGGACCTTTACTGTCAAGAAAGGTAGTAACCATGTTTTTTGCAAATCCAAACTCATTGGCCAAAGCTAACAAAAATGAAAATTTCCCTTCCCCAACCAATAAAATCTAATGGAAGCTCAAATAGTACTTAATAAACCTCTGAAGAGAAATGCTCATATGAATCCATATTTGTGCACAAGATCAAAGAAATGACAATATTCTTTTAGAAATTCATACCCCTACCATCACAATTCAAATACATGATATTGTAAAAAATAAACCTCAGAAAACATCAACTGATTTCATTTTGTAAGAATTCCATGAGATGTGAATACATAAAGAGTATTTATCTCTCCATCCACAAGTTATAGTGTAAGGTTATATATTTCTAGAATCATTCTCTTAATTTAATACACCCAATTCAAAACCAGTTTTGGTATCAAAAGTACTCCATGCATGAAGAACCAGATATAAAACCGGTTTTTGTATGAGGAACCCCTGCTTAAATAGTGATATAAAATATGTCCATGTCATCCTATCCGAATTAATATTTCCTATGATTTTTCTAGATGATAGATAAATAAATAATTGAAAAAATAGATATCCATCAAGAGTACTAAAACTCTCTAAATAAAGTTTAACATACTGCATGTGGTCTATTAAGCTTAACTAAGTTGTGCGCTTACTCATGTTTGTACCTTAGGTTGATTTCTTCTTTTCACACTCCTATTCCATCCTAATAAACATCATATTTTTTCACAGTCCTATTTCTTTCTTAATGAACATGATATAGAGCTATGTGCTTATGTCTTTTCATGCCTAATGTAAAAGACACTGTCTAGTTCAACTTCTAGGAATGCATGCAAGTGAATCTTTTATGTTGTTGGCCACCTGTTCATATGATTTGTATCTTCTCATATTTGTTTCCCATGTTTTACACCTATTGTAGCCTTTTTTAAGGTCTTACACCTATTATGGTGCCCAAATTTTGATCAGCAAATTCAGTTTAATTGTCGACATATTTTTGGGTGTCCTTGTTCAATCTCAATTATGCTTCAGCTTGGTATTTCTTCCCACCCTCATTAGTCTCTGGGTGACAGTTTCTCTTTTTCCATTACAAATTCTCTCACCACAATCTCTTGTTTGTATTCCCATACTAAAATAATACTTCAATTGGTTTGCATAGCCTTTACTATGGCTCCAAAACCATGTTTGTAAATGCATACAACAATAACAATATGTTTACACCAACATAATAAGAAAAATAACCTTTCGAGTTGCATGATTCATATTACCAAAAATATTTTATAGACTACATAAAGTGCCTTTTCATATGATAATTAGATGTCTATGCTAATCTAGAATGGTAACATATTTAGTTCATTCCATACTTACTTCATTCCAAAGTATAACTTCTTACTTAAATTACTAGATATGTCCATTAAGAGTGTGTGTTAGCAACACAATAATAGAACATGAATATTTGAGTGACCCTCCACAACATGAATATCAACTAAAGATAAGATATGTTTCTCTTCTTCTAGATTCACTTTAATTGCAATGACATGACCTAATTGTGACAATAAAATCAAAAGTAAAGTACGAAATTTCACAAACTTTGTATCAAGATTATTTACACTGAAAGCTAAACCACAATATTGAACTGAAAGCTAAACCACCACCTAAGTCGAATTGAAAGCTAAACCAACACCTAAGTCAGGTTATTAATGCAATTAACATATAACCTTGTATTGTAGAGTGACCGATATTGTCATATTGTCATATACATATATATAGATTATATAACTAAGAGATGTAAATAGTTATAGTTATTTCTATTCATTACATTACAAAATTAGATTTTTAGGGGTGAAAAAATATATTCTCAATTTAAGTAATAATGTTTGAATTTAACATATTCATAATTATTTTATTTTAATATGTTAATGAAAAACTAAGCAATGAATTTTACTGTGCAGTTTATTGCGGAAAATATGTTTCTTTTGGCATAGGAAAGCATTCCATAAAATAAAAAATAGCCACATAAACAATGTACTTATTCCCCATCATCAAAACATGATCATAAATAAAGAAAATACATTACACCATAAATGAAAAATACAAATGTTAATGAAAATACATTACACCATAAAGGAAAAATATAAATTTTACCAACTTGAACTTTATATATTTAAATCAAAGATAGAACATTCAAATGGCATGATCGATTGATTTCTAGCCATATCTTGGTATATAGTTTCCAGCGTGGTCTGTTGTTACATTGGGGTTATGTAATACTAAAACCTATCAGAAAAAATCAGTAAAATGAAAATATCATGGATCACATTATAATACATCTGGTTGGGAAAACCTATCTTTATTTCTTTTATGGAGATTTAAAAGAAACTTGTAGGACTTCACAATATCAATAAAAATGGAGACTTAAAAGAAAAATTAACAAAATATGGACACTTACTAGAAAAGTTAAAAGTATAACCTTGAAACTCAATCCAAATATGTTAGTCCCATGTGAAGGAGGAATTTTGATCCTTCAATCCTACTCAAAGGATGTTTTTTGTCCTTCATAGGGTTGCATATAATAATGATCTAGTATTTAATGAATCCCAAAATATTTGCAATTTCCTTAATCTCTCATGATCATAATCGATTTTATTAACCATGACTATGTCAAACATGATCACTATGGAAATGGGGTTAACCATCACTATAAGAATGATCACTTGATGACATTAATCAATTCAATATATACTTATTCGGGATGAGGAATGGCTTGTTCGAGATAAATAAAGGGGGATACCTGTGCGAACAACAAAATTTCACATGAGAAAGAGGGGCACACAATAAATATATTGAAGTGTTTTTTATTTCCTAAAAAATGTTTTATGGGCTAAACTACATAGCAATATTATTGTCAATCTCCATTGGATAAACTGCATTAGTTCATTGATGCTTGTTTTCATGTTTACAAGAGATATAGAGTAGAGATGGATCGAGATGAGGTGTTCACTCATTTTTCGAGTCAGAGATGTACTCAAACACATATTGTGACAATTATTCCTAATACCACACCTACATCTAATAAAATACCTTCAAATGTTTGCTCTCGAAGATGGTATTACACATCTAGAGATTCTAGTGTATTATATCGAGACACAATTGGTATGTGTTTAAAATTTATGCACATGCAAAATTTTGAGTATGCATGCATATTTATATTTGTTTTAAGTCTTGTTCATTGATTTTACTAAGTTTTATTAGCATTTTTCATTGTAGAGAGACAACATAATAAATTGTCTCGTGAGAGTGGGAAAGCATCTATGTCTTGTCAATTGTTTGATTCATCTCGTGATTGTTTACCCTCTTTTGTTCATTAATTTAGAGAAAGAAAAATAGACCAACCACCTTTTATTGGTCATATGTTACATATATATATAATTTATTTAAATAAACTACTAATTTACACGTGTATATATATGTTTGTGTCATTATATACTAAATTATACATGATCACATGTGTAGATGTAGAGGATTGTGGCTCTATTGAGGGTTAAGGTGATGTATTTAGAGAGGACGAGGTTGATGATGCATTTGCAGAAAATGAGGGTGATGCATTTGGAGAAAATGAGGGTGATGCTGCAAGGGGTGGAGATGTCGAGGATGTTGCAAGGGACCAAGAGCAATGTCATGCAAATTATCAATGAAAGGGTCAAGGTCAGCAAAGGGATACTATAGAACAAACACATCATTGTAAGCCCACAACCAGTTATCCTTTGCATATACCCGACGCTCTTCCTTGGGAAAATGTTATTGTTTTTGTCACCCTTGAATAATGAACATCCCACCATAACAAATTGAGGGATGATCTTGCTAACTTGGAACTCATAACTAAGAGTCGACAAAGTTTTCAAATACTTTTGGAATATTTAGGCAAGTTTATTGGTTCCTATAGAAGTGTTGGGCGAACAACAGATTCTTGTATTCACTTGATGTGAATGCGGAAGGATCGGGTGATGGGTCCTGACAAGGGGGTTGGTGTAGAGAAGAGGGTATCAAAATAAGATTCTATTTCAATGTTTAAGTTTAAAAAGGGACCGAAGCGGAAGATATTAAAGGTGTAATATTTTAAGCACCCCGAGATTTCACACCATTTATATGATATATTTTTGGTTGTATATGGTAGACTACCATGGAATGATGAAGTGCCACATTATTTTGTGAGATTTTTTAATGCAGAGTTTTTTTAAACATGAATCCATATTACATAGATGCTCCATCATAATTTTACGGGGTTGGAAAAGGTAGGATGTGTGATATCCCCGAATTTTGTAATAATTTTTAAAGACTATTTCTATTTTTTTTTATAAATATGATTAACAGACCTGGAATATTCGAATCAGTCCTTGGAGGATGATTGTAACCGAAAAACATTATTCATGTAATGAAATATGAATGATCGGGACAATCATGTTGAATGAGGAAACTATGCATCTGAAAGTGGGTTACGTGAAGGGTCACTCTCAGAACTGTTACACTAGGAGTGGGAATGATAGTATGGCACTAAAATCACCCTGGGGAAATGAGAGGTAGCGGAGTATAAATTCTTGGGGGGGATTTTATATCAACTACAAAAGTGTGGAAATTGAACCCAGGTGTTAGAAGAATTAGACTCACAAAAATTGTGAGTTACACATGCAAATTACACACAAAGGAGAATGAATATGGAGCATAACACTAATCTGTATTGAATAAATGTACAGTAGCCAACCCTATGAATTCATAGGCTGCCATAATAAATAATTACATAAGAGATTCGAATGCATTGGGATGCCATTCGAATTTGGTCAAAAGTAGGCGTACTAAATCTAAGCAAATCCCCCATAGGTGCATAAAGCATTTTCCAAATCTGTCTAGGAGCTCATGAATTGGAAAAATCAATTAGGTAAGCTAATATATAATGGAAGGACAACTCATACATGATTTTCTTAGGAGAAAAGAGTGGAGGATGATGAGGACAAAAAACAAGTTAACTTCACCTAGTCAAACTTTCCCAATTGCCTTAAAACTCAACAAAAGCAGGAAATAAAGCAGAAAAAGAAGACATGCACTAGGAAGGCCAGGAATAAATTAGAATTGATTCCTAGTGGTTTCCCAAGCACTCCATGACTAAATTTTAGCAAGTTTTACCACTTTGGAGATGTGGAGGACAACTTGCATAAGGTGGAATATGGAAACTAGGAAAATAGGACAAAAATGAATTAATTAATGTCTAAGGTAGCTAACTATGGGTTGATTATTCTAACACCCCCCCTTAAGCCTGAATTATGAGTAAAATATCAAAAAATTATAGGGCCTAGCAACAAGGCTTAGTCACCCTTTACATACTGCATGTCCATTTAACCAAGGAAAGAGGCAAAAACCCAGTGGGAAAAATCCTCCCTTAAACATGGGCAGTAAACAAAATTTGAAAATCTTGTCATCACTCATGCTTCATAGCATGATTAGAAATCCCCAATAGTGATTTGAGATTGTTGAATGTCTTCTCACAAAAACTTTGGTGAAGATATCTGCTACTTGTTTTGAAGATGAACAAAAGAGTAGGTGAATGGTGCCATCATGCATAAGCTGTCAGATGTAGTGCATATGGATCTCAATGTGTTTGGTTCTCTATCTCTGAACTAGATCATTGCAGATTCGAATGGTACTCTGATTATCACAATATATAGTAGTTGAGTATTCTTATTCGAAGCCACACTCACCAAGTAACCCCTGCAACCATAAACATTGAGTTGCTGCATTTACAACTCCTCTGTACTCTACTTTTGTAGATGAGAGTGCAATGGCACTCTATTTCTTGCTTGAATAGCTGATTGGTCCTTCAACAAGCATGAACACATATCCTAATGTTGAATTTTGATTTTTGTTGTCAACTACCCAATCACTGTCAATAAACCCAATCAAATCGAGATCAGATTTAGATTTGTAGAAGATCCCATGAGTCCTTCTTCCCTGAACAAAGTTAAGGATCCTTTTGGCTACTCTCCAATGGATCTCATGAGGCTGATCCATATATCTTGAAGCCACACTTACTGCATAGGAAATATCAGGTCGAGTATGTGTAAGGTATAGAAAACACCCAATAAATTGCCTATACAGTGTATTATTTACCATAGGTGAAGAATCTACTTCTTCAAGCTTAACTCCTAAAACGAAGGGAGTCTTTCTTGGCTTGCAATCCTTCATGTTGAAATTGTTCAAAAAATCCAAGGCACACTTGGACTGATGTACTTTTATTCCATGTTTGGTTTGAGCAATCTCGATCCCCAAGAATTGGCTCAATAACCCCAAATCAGTCATAGAGAATGCATGGTTCATTGCATCCTTCAAGGAGGCAATTTCATCCTTTGAGCTTCCTGTAATGAGAAGGTCATCAACATACAAGACAATAATCATCAAAGAACCATGAATCAGCTTCAAATAAACATTAGGATCTGACTTGCATCGAACAAAATTCAATGATAGCAAAAATCCATCAATCTTGGCATACCAAGCCCTAGGGGCTTGCTTAAGCCCATACAATGATTTCTTTAGCCTGCACACAAGAGATGGATTAGTAGAAAAGCCTTGAGGATGCTGCATGTAAATATATTTAGTAAGATATCCATTCAGGAAAGCACACTTCACATCCATGTGATGTACCTCCCACTGCTTCGAAGCTGCAATGGCTAAGGCTAGCATGATGGAGTCCATCTTTTCCACTGGTGCAAAGGTCTCATTGTAGTCTATGCCATGTACCTGTGAATAGACATTGGATACCAATATTACCTTATATTTCAAAGGTGAACCATAAGAAGAAAACTTGGTTTTGTAAACCCACTTACACTAAACTAGCTTCCTCCTTGGGGGAAGATCAACCAGCTCCCAAGTGTTATTGTTCTGGAGTGAGATGAACTCTTATTTTATGGCTGTTTGCCATCTTGGATCATGTGCTACATCTTCATATGTCTGTGGGTCTGATTCAACGATCAGATAGAATTTATCTACAAACAAAGGGTATTTCATACACAGATCACTCTCAAACTGAGATCTAGTCCTCCTAGGATCATTAGGATTTCCAGCTAGTTCTCTAGCTACATGAATGGTATTTGCTACCCATTTTGGTCTTGTAGGAATGTTAGTATCTGCAATTAAATCATCATTATCAGACATATCAGAATCAACAAACTCAACTATCTCTTCACTTACATTCAATGGTTCTGGTGGTGAAGAGGATTCTCCAACTTCCATTGCTGCTAAAGGCTCTTCTTGAAACTGAACACTCCTTTCAATGAAGGATTTGTTTGTGCTCAAATTTATCAGCTTGTACCCTTTTGAATCTTCAGAGTACCCAACAAATAGAAACTCTTGTCTTTGGGGCTGGAAAGCCTTCCTCTTTTCTGTTGGAATTCTAGCCCAAGCCCTTGAGCCAAAAATCCTGAAATGGGTCACATCTGGCTTGTACCCACTCCATGATTCGAAAGGAGTCATACCATCAAGTTGTTTATCAGGAACCCTATTCTGGATATAAGCTGCATAGTTTATAGCTTCGGCCCAAAATTTTGGTGGCAAAGTCTTAGCCTCCATCATCCAGGTTGCCATCTCTTTCAGTGATCTATTCTTCCTCTCAGCAACACCATTTTGCTGTGGTGTGTAAGGGACAGAATGCTACATATGAATACCTACATCTGAACAATATTGAAAGAGATCAGACTTGACATAGTCACCACCATTGTCAAATCTTAGGACCTTGAGTTTCCTCCCAAACTAGTTTTCAACCAAAGCCTTAAAGACTTGGAAGAGGCCAAAAACTTTAGACTTGTGTTTCAGGAAGTAAACCCAGAAGTACCTAGAAAAGTCATCTATAAATTTCAATGCATATTTTTCCTGACTTATTGACATATGAGGAAATGGACCAGCAACATCACTGTGGATCAAGTCAAGAGGTGCAGAGGTTCTCTCATGACTAGCTATCTCAAATTTATGCTCTGGGTGTTTTCCTAAGAGGCAACCTTGACAGACTCCTTTGGAAAACTTAATTATTGGTAACCCTATGACCATTTATTTTTCACTAAGATCAGAAAGATACTTATAGTTAATGTGGCCAAATATTTCATGCCAAATCTTTTTTTCCTCATTAGCATGAATCAGAAGAGCAGGGGGGTTTGAGTAGGGTAGGAAGTGTGAGAACATGTATACCTTCGAAGTGTGATTTGCAATTCCTTTTGCAATGACTTTACCACTTGAGATCTCTATGATCTCAACTTCATCAAGGGAGAATATGACCTTCTTTGGAGACCCTGTGTGGGTCATCTGATACACTGATAAGAGTTTAGAGGCAAGACTTGGAACATACAATACATTGCTGAACTTACCATGGTCAAGATCAATCCTCCCTTTTCCCAAAATTTCAGTGAGAGAGTCATCTCCTAGTACTATTGGTGGACCTTTCGACATTTCAAGTGAGGTGAATGCCTCCTTGGTCGAAACCATATGTCTTGAAGCTCCATAATCAATGATGAAACTAGGTGAGCTTGTTGTGCCAGCAACCAATGCATGAACTCTCTATCTGTCTTCTGAAGTTGATCCTCCTTCCCTCTTCTTTGAGCTATCAGGAAGGGAGATGCCATTATTTTATAGGAGTTGGGTCAGCATGTCAATTTTCTTCGTCATGCAGGACCTTTCAGGATGATTTCCGTTACTGCAGTATGCGCACTTGCTCATTTCTCCTTTGTTCTTCTTCTTTTGGAAGTTCTTCTTGGAACCTTGGGGCTCCTCTGGAGACTTGTTCTTATCTCTCTTTTACTCAGGTGGCTTCTTAGCTTTATTCTTACCTTTTGAATCCACCCTCGAATCTCCAGCAACTAGAGCTTGGTCTTTGGAAGGTTTGATGGTGCCCTTCATCACCAATTTATCTTGTTCTTGTGTGAGAGATTCCATGAAATCTGCAAGGCTAGGCATTTTCCAGGCTCAAGCTTTCAACTTTATGACATGGAAGGTTGAGACAAACACAGAATAGTTAGGGCCAAGCTTTGAGAGTATGGCCATAACGAGTTTCTCCTCCTTCTTTTTGATTCCACACTATTTTAGCTGCAAAACAAGGGCTTTGAACTTGGAAAAGTAGACTTGCAGGGATTCGAAGCTATTGGGACTCAGGGAGATCAATTCATTTTCAATTTGATGTCCCCTCATCTCATCTGTGTTACCAAAAAGCTCAACAATATTCTCCCATAATTTATTTGGTGATGTTAATCCATCAAGATGGAAAAGGAGGTCTCTGGATATGCTCAGACACAGATGACCATAGGCCTCATCCCTCCTGTTGAGCCATTTAATTTTCTCTGTAGCTGCATTGGGCTATGATTCTATTTCCATAGTCACTCTATAAAGGCATTTCTCTCTAAAAATATTATCTCCATCTCTGCTTTCCATTCAAATAAGTTAAATGGAGTCAAGATAATCTTCTGAGATTGATCCATAGCTCAGAAATTGTCCCTTCAGTCAGCAGAATGCTCCCAGTCAATGACGTCGAACCTACAATAATAAATTGGAAGGAAATAAATCGATCTAGAAGGCTCTGATACCATGTGTAAATTGAACCCAGGTGTTAGAACAATTACACTCACAAAAATTGCCAATTACACATCCAAATTACACACAAAGGAGACTGAATATGGAGCAGAACACTAATCTGTATTGAATAAGTGTACAATATCCAACCCTGTGAAGTCATAGGCTGCCACAATAAATAATTACATGAGATATTCTAATGCATTGGGATGCCATTCGAATTTGGTCAAAAGCAGGCTTACTAAATCTAAGCAAATCCCCCATAGGTGCATAAAGCAGTTTCCAAATCTGTCTAGGAGCTCACGAATTGGAAAAATCAATTAGGCAAGCTAATAGATGATGGAAGTACAACTCATACATTTTTTTCTTAGGAGAAAAGAGTGATGTATGATGAGGACAAAAAACAAGTTAACTTCACCTAGTCAAACTTTCCCAATTGCCTTAAAACCTAGAAAAAGCAGGCAATAAAGCAGAAAAAGTAGACATGTGCTAGGAAGGCCAGGAATAAAGTAGAATGGATTCCAAGTGGTTTCCCAAGCGCTCCATGACTCAATTTTAGCAACTTTTACCACTTCGGAGATGTGGAGGACAACTTGCATAAAGTGGAATATGGAAACTAGGCAAATAAGACAAAAATGGATTAATTAATGTCTAATGTAGCTAACTATGGGTTGATTATTCTAACAAAAAGACCTAGGAAAAATGAAAAATAATTAATGTGGAAGCATATTCTAGGAGGCTAGATGCCACTAAGTATGTTGAAGGAAGTAATTGCTTGCTATGTGAGCACTCTGTGTTAGGAAATGGAATTTCTCTCATTGAAGAATGGGAATTGAGATTGAATGTCACCACTTTTGGCATGCGTAGCTTAGCCCTGGGGTGATTTAGGATAGAGAGATATGTGCCTAATCTATGGTTGGGTGGAACGTGGCTATTCCTTTTTCATTGCGGATCGATTTTACCACATCTTCCATTTTCTGAGTATTGTTCCTACACCTTATTGACCTGATTGTATGTTTGGTTTATGTTAAAATGTGTTTGAAACAATGAAATAGTAGTTTATATTCATTTCGATGAATGCATGATTTTCGTACTACTGTATTGACTTTGGACTATTGTTTCCACACCAGTTGTTGGAGGATGGCATACTGTTGGGGCATATGTCTATATGTTTCATGTCATTATTTAATAAGAATTTACCTTACGATTGTGGATGTGATTAATTCCAATAAAGAGTTTGTTTTATGATTATGTGTTTCTATGTCTTAAGGAATAAATTGATAACTCTAGTCATAGTAAAAGAAAATGATGCTTATGAACTAACATACTCTTTTTCGGTGGAATTATTAATGCCCTGTTTCTGGTAATTGGTAACCTCATTGGGTTATTTTGGTCTTGCATGAAGTCACCCTTATGCGGTACATATTTCGCATGCCATAGTTTGGCCCATGGTTCGTCCTTGAGGGTTATCCATTTCCACCAAAGTTTGGCTCCCATTGCTTTATTTATATCCACCGGGTCATGCAGTCTGAGACCCCCAACATATTTGGGTTTGTAGATTGCTTACCATTCCACCAAAGGCCACTTTCTATTTCCATCATTACCTCCCCACAAAAAATTAGTTTGTATATTATGTATCTTCTTTATCACAAACTTAGGAGAAACCACGACAGAGAATAGATATAAAGGCATATCTTGAAGGACATATTTAACAAGTATAATACGACTCGGAAAATTAAGGGCTCTAAAGGTTCGAGGACTGAGCTTCTCCTTAATCTTGTCTAGTAGGTCCTTCCACAATATTTTTCTGATAGTCAATTCAGCTAGAGGTGCACCTAAATATTTGGAAGGAAGTCCTCCTTGCGAGAATTCCAAGATTCTTAAGATGTTCCTTTTTGTGATATTTTGGGTATTAAAGAAGTATACCTAGGACTTTTCCTTATTGATTTCAAGTCCATTGACTTCCAGAAAGGTATCTATCCTTGTTGATTTCAAGTCCATGCGCCTCCTAGACAGTAGAAGCCCCATGAGAATTGTGTCATCGACAAACTATTCATGGGTTTGAGGTTCCAAGTTTGTGTTTAGAGATATCCCCCTGATATTGTTTTCATTTCGTAAAATTTTCAGCATTTTTCCAAGTCCCTCTTCTGTGATGATGAATAGGAAAGGAGACAATGGATCACCCTGTCTAATTACTCTGTAGACCTGAAAGTGTTGGGATGGAGTCTCGTTAACTAGAATGGAGAAGAATTCTTATGAGACTAATCTCATTACCCAACCCGTCCATTGGTCCGAGAACTGAAAATATCAGAGGACACCTGCTAATAAATTCCAATTCAAATTATCATAAGCCTTCAATAAAGCTAACTTCATAAGAATACCTAGGATTTTCCTGGTTTTGACCGAGTGAATGGTTTCATGGACTAAGATTATTCCATCCAGAATTTATTATTATTATTATTATTATTATTTTTTATTTATTTTTATTTGTACCCTCTATATTTGCAAAGTTGTGTGTATGGGCATGATTTATGTGAATGGTTAAAGGTTTGTTTATATACATTAAATTGTGCCTCTTCTCCTAATAGTCACAATTCCTTGCCATGAACTTTTACAAATAAATCTAATTTATAATTACCTCGTCTTTTCAAACTTGCAAGTTTTAATCTTATGATCATGAAATATTTGACTTCATAATATCAATTTAGACTTGTTAACTTCTGACCATTTCTATCTTTTGATTTACAACATGTTAGCAATTCTAAATCTAAATGACTGATTATGATCTCGAAAGTAAACTATAGAAATATACCACATATTCTAACATTTCTCACTTAACCCCTTTAACATTGTCAATTTTGATGAACTGAACTCCATCAATTCTTACATTTATCTTTTTTGATGTCAAACTACATTCTGTTGAAATCCGAATTGATAATTCAATGCCAAACTATGACTCCGACTCTAATTTTGAGACTGTCGACTCCAATTTTTACTTGACTGATAATGGTCGACAACTTCAACTGGAAATGGTTGACAAGCTATCGATTTTGAACAACAATGATCAACAGCTTAGAATCCTATTCGTAATGGTTGACAACTTTGACCTTGATTAGTGCTAGTCGAGAAGAGGTCGATTTGGACCAGCAATGGTGGAAAACATCAACTCCAATTGGCACTAGTCAACAAGAGGTCGAATTTTACTAATAATGGTTGGCAAGGAGTCGAATTTAACTAAGAATGGTTGACTACTTTGACTGCGACTAAAAATGATCAACAACTTCAACTGTGACTAAAATACAATAAGTCTACACCAATATTCAACAGGTTCAACTTGTTTTCCTTTTTCCTTTGTTATTAATGAACTTCTTTGGCATCATTTGAAATCATATCCAACACCCACTACCCGTTGATGAGGTTGATCCAACCAATCATTTAGTATAAAGGAAATTGGCATAAATCAATTTACATGTTGGAATGCAATGTTGTAATTATTGTATTATAAATATGCTCTATTCCTCCCTAACATTCAACGAGTATAGAAGGTTGTACTTCCTCATCTACAAGACATGTTAGGTTTGTGTTGAAGGTGACCAAGGAGGTATTGTCAGCATCTGTGTCTATGTCCTTTACATGAGAGAGGTTTTCTTCTAGATGGGAAATCCCCTAAGAGATTTTATTCAGGAGACTACTACATTCCAGAGGGAGCACTTGAATAGTATATGACCCTCTCATAAATCAATTTACTTAGAGAAATATATGTTCAACCTCGATTTTTTTTTTACATTCAACTATGTAATGTCAAAAGAGATAGTAAAATGGTCTTTTAAAATTAATATGGTAGTTTAATATTATTATTTATGAGGATCAAAGAAAAATTAATGATATTTTAATTTTTTTTGTTTATTTGTGTGTTCATTATTTATGTTTTACCTCTAATTCAGAGATGTATTAAAATATGGACAAAAAATAGTAATATATTTCATTAATATTTTGAAATTAAATAGGGATTAGAAAAGAAAAAATAAAAATAGATTAAATGCAAGGAATTACAATTCAAAGGATAGAAAATTAAATTAGTGTTAATAATGAAATTACAAACTATGCTTGAAATGAATGCAATAAAAGAGATTAAAGGAATAAATATATTGTAAATAAATTAGTAAATAAAATTGTATATAGTTTATAGGAAAATACAAATATAAAAAAATAGCTTGTTATCTATATATAGACAACGGAAGAATTTGGTACTTGGGGTCACCTTATGAAGAGGTAATGTTTAAGTTGACTAGAGTTTAACTTTGACTTATTGAAAGGAAAACAAACTTATTCATTATTTATCATTTTAAATAGAATACACACACACACACACACACACACACACACACACACACACACACACACACACACATATATATGGGTGAAATCATGAGTCTCGGTGTCTATTCCGTGAGAATCGAATTTCAGAATCTGTATTCCACAACCTTTCTGCAAAACTATTTTAGTTTTTATCTCGAGCTAGCTTATGTTTTCGGCTAAAAAAAACATCCGAACATTAAAGTTAATGGAGTGCGTTGTTATGCACACTTTGTAAGGATAGCCGGGAAAATAATGTCTCGAAGATAGTTTTTCAGCCAAACATTTGTTCAGCCAAACAATTGTTCATCCGAAACGTGTTTTCCTCTGAACAATTATTCAAACAAAAAATCTTTTCGGCCGAACAATTGTTCGACCAAGAAAACGTCAAATAAGTATTAACCGAACGCAACTGTTGATTATTTTTTCATTTGTGGTCTATGATTTTTTGTCATTTCTCATTCCTTTGTGAGAGTGAGGACATTCTATCATTTTGCTATGATGTGTTTGGTGCGTCCTACTTTGTGGTGGAGTTGTGGAATGGTGTAGTCTTTTTTGCATCTAGTATATCCTTCCTGGTGGTGGAGTGGTGTATTCTTTGTTTCCTCTGATGTGTCCTTAGTCATGGTCAAGTGGTGGAGTCTCTACTATGTTTGGTGTGTCTACTGCATATGGTTTTCTAGAGTGAGGAAATCGGTTCTCTGCTACATGGTGGTGGTTTTTCTCGGCCTATTGTATGCACGGTGATGGAGGTTTCGACCCATTTTCTACACAGTGGTGGAGCTTCTCGGCTCGTCATCTTGATGATGGTGGATATTCTCATCCCCTCATCTAAGCAGTGGCGGAGCATTTCATCCCTTCATGTGCACAATTGTTGAGGTAAGTGTATCAACCTCCCTCATAATGTAATTTATGAAGTATATTTTCAAAAATAAAATTAGGACAATATAAGAGTGCACCTGTGTGAATGGACGTAGGTAATTCATAATAATTTCTTAATGATCAAGATATATGAAAGCGTGATCCAGGATATTTCAACATATCATATTCCCAAAAAAATATTCCATTGTGATGGATGATTTTATCTAGGTTAGATGGTGAATCCTTTAGAGTGTGTTGGTAGTATTGTCGTCAAAAATATGTTGGTTTATGTAATATCCCTCTTATATACCCCTAAGTAGTTGGTGATTGTGAATGCGTGTTGTACTCATTTTTCTGGTGAGGAGCTCAAGGCCAAGTCCCCACCAGTAAAAATGATGTAATTAATACAGTCTGAGTTCCAACTTGTAGGCTTAGAACGTGGACATAGCTTAACAACGGGAAATTGAACCTATGAGGGCAAAAGAGTATGGTAGGGATTCCTATTTTCACCATAATCATCCTAATTAAACTACCATACCCTAGCTATTAGCTATAAGTATGATTAAGCTATGATAGAGGAGAATTACAATCTTATTGACTTCGACATAAAAGGGTCAAGTAGGTATAAGTTTGACAGAAAGAACAAAGAGAAACAACCAAGGGATTAAATTGCTAAGGAACTACCGATCGTGGCCACCTTAAAAATCAAAAATGAAATTATCAATGCCTCGATATGAGTATACATCAAATGATAATAATAGGTGTTAGACCATTTTAAATATATAATGACATATATTTAAAAGGGTGTTATACATATGTATAATTTATAT
>LPNX011067089.1:205580-215680 GCA_001517045.1 Pseudotsuga menziesii | reverse complement strand
TTATAAAATGTTGCCAACCTTCTAATATATTACAACATGATACTCAACACATGCAATATTGCTTGCTATGTCGAGAATTAAAATTGTTATAGTAACAAAAACATTTATATTATGTCATTAAATAGTTATTAAATAGGTCATTCTAAAATATTTCCAACCTTCTACTAGTATAGGAACTCAACATCAACAATGTACTAGTTACCATATCAAATTATAATTCAATTGCTTAATCATAGTAACATATACAATATTAATGTCATTACATAAACTTAATCGACTTACCATTTGATACAAACTATAGATAATATTAATGGAAATTATGTAAGGAATCAAAGTCTAAGAATTTCATCATTTTGAAAGAATCAAAGTCTAAGATTTTCATCATTTTGATTTGTCACAGAGGATTAGAAAGGTGTAATTTAGGGGTTAAAACAATCCCTCTCCCCTCATGTTGTAAAGGGTGCTAGCTGTTGGAGCAGGGTCCCGCAGCTACAGAAGAAGCTGCTTGTTTTGGCGGAAAGATAAGTTTTGGCGAAAAGAAGTTAAGACAGAGCTACGACGCCATAGCATGTTTCCGGCTGGAGAGTAGAGCCGAAAACCACGACTTTTAAGATAGAAAAGTCAAAGAAGGCAACGGTACCTGAGCGACCGAGAAGAGAGAGCTCAACCACTGCATTGAAGGCAGCGGCGGAAGACAGGAGGGCTCAGCGACCCTCATAAAGGAGAAGGAGCAACGAGGCTGAAGCTTTGAAGACGAAGGACAGAAGAGAGAAGCGGTGCATAGTACCCATGATCAGTGCCGGGAAGCATGGAAGACTGCAGAGAGCTGTGGTGTGACGGAAAGCGGCTACCTCAAGTACAGATATGGCTGACTATCACTAGTTAGGGTTTGGGTTACTGTTGGGACAGGCCCACAGTGTTGTAATGGCAAGACCTTCGGGCTGCCTATAAATGGATGTATTTTGTATTGTAAAAGGGTTGGTTGGTGGGTTGGTTGGTTGGTTTGTTGGTTTGTTGGTTGGCATTTTGGGCATTTTAGGCCATCCAGCTAGTCATATAACATATAGTTAGCCATTGAATCTGTTAGCACACAGTTATCTTGTATTGTAATAGAGTCGAGCTCTGGTTCTGTTATTAGCGGAAGAAATCTTACTGTAACCAGTAGCTGGCTTATAGAGTATGCATGTAATGATCCACAGGGATCAGCAGAGAGGGAAGAGTATATTGTAGGAGAGAAATATAGAGAGAAAAGAGATCTAAGAGAGAAGATCTTGAGCTGCATATGCGGTGCAGCAGAACTGTGTTTTACCTTCCCCTGAGCTATAAAGAAAACACAGTTCTATGGACGTAACTTCCATCCTGGAGGTGAACCACGTTAAAATCGTGTGTTATGTGATTGGATTATTTGCTATGTTTACTTATGCATTTCATAGTCATTTTGTGGATTTTGGTTACAGTTTGATGAATGAATGTGTTAATCAGTTCACAGTAATATAGAAGGAAAAGTATTAATCAAAGTCTTTGGCATGTTGTATGTGGATCATCTATGCGTTGTGTAAAACAGTCTCTAGTTGCAGTATTGATTAACCTTGTATGTTAAGTCTTGCATGTCGACACGAGAAATGCTAAGTGCACGAAACCACGGAGGCAGGATATCACAGAGAGGTGATACCGCATTGGCAGAGGAGCTACGATGCGCAATACCGCAGGTTAAGGACTTAGCGTTGAGCAGGAGCTGCGTGTCGCATGGTGCGCGACGATGCATAAGGTTGGAGATATTGCGGCTTAGGAGAAGTGTGCGATATAGAGAAGGGCCGCACGGCGGTAGAAAGGTATACCTCGTGGCTAGAAGAGCTGTGAGACGAGGAGATCGCGCGACGCGAGCAGAGGGTCACGCGACGCGCAGAGGAAGAGACCTCGCATCTAGAAGAGCTGTGAGCCGCTAGTAGGATTTCCACAGAACCTGGTCCAAGACACTTGAGTCCTTGTCCAACCCATTAGAGTCACCTCGGGTGAGACTTCAGGATGCTTTGCGGTCTATTGCCGAAAGGGCCAGTGAGCTAGGGGTGTTGTTGGTTGATTATAGTAAACCCGGGTCTGCCCATAGCAGCCAACAAATGGTTTCGTTGCCGGTTTTGAACAACTGAGCACTAATGTTCTGTTGGCATCCTACTAGAGAAGAGTTTCATGAGTGGCTAGATTCAAACTTAAGGGAGTTTGCCAAGAAAGAAAATCAGAGCCCTAAGCTGAGCACGGAGGACTGGTTACAAAAGCATATCGCTTTAGATATACACGCCATATTTTTTGCAACCTATGGAAACGAGCTTTTCGACTGGTTATCCAAGTTGACAGATAGGAACATATTCAAGAAGAAAAGAAACATTGTCTGGACACCGGAGCTGATTCAGACCGTATAGAGACTCGACAATCCCCTTACGAGAGCAGTGGACTTCTGGCTTGCGAGTGTGCTAGGAGGCTTTGTAAAAAAATTTGCAGTTGACTAGAGAAAAAGCTTCAGCGAGGCTGAGCGGTACTTCTTCAAAGGATATCGTGGTAAGTACCTAAAATCTCTAAACTTGTCCATTAAGATGCTGCTACATGAAAAAGGAGTAATGGACATGATTTCAGATGAATAAGTAAAGATAGTAATGTCACAAGAGTTTGAAAGTGATTTTGATGACATTGGATGAACACGTAGTGGCAAGAAATATAAAGTAGCTTTCGGTTCTCCTATATTTGGAGATAGTTCAGACAATAGTAGGCAACCGAGTCCTAGTACCATAGAAGAACCAGAGGGGGGTACCCCTTACCATCCCTATACCCCACAGAAACAGACCGGGACTCAGAGTAATCCCGTAGGTACTCCATCCAGTAGCTCACAGACAATACCTACTACAGCTACATCACCTTCACCTACACCAATGAGTGGAAGTAATCCAGTCAATCAGAACCTACCACAGAGAAATAGAATGGGAGATGATATGAAGTTACCTACCTTTAAGGGTACAGGAGCAGAGGACCCAGAACAGCATTGGTTTCTATGTGAAGCCATGTGGACCATTAAAACAATCAACGACGATAACCTTAAACTTGTACAGTTGGTCACTACACTCAGAGATCGAGCTTTAACATGGTACATAAAGTATACCACAGTACCCAAGACACTTGCCCAGGTCAAGAATGCCATGATTAAAGAGTTCAAGAAAACTAAGTCTGAATCTCAGTGCATTACAGAGCTCAAGGATATCAAGCAGCTACCATCAGAGTCAGTATGGGACTTTGACCAGAAATTCAAAGCTCTTATAGACCAAGTAAGCTTTGAGTTTGCGCCAGAGCAGCATAAGGAATGGTTTATTGCAGCACTGCTCCCTCACATCAGATTGCCACTAATGCAGCAGAAACTCCAGACGCAGGATGACGTGTTGGAGATGGCGATGAAGCTAGAAGCTTCACCCTTAGCTGAAACCAGTGCAGGCATGACAACTCTACAGAACCAGTTGGCCAACCTAACCTTACAGATACACGAACTTAAGAAAGGAAAAGAGGTTATGCAAGACATATGGTGCTTACGATGTAGAGCACAGGGTCATACTAAAGACAACTGTCCAGTCTTTGCAGAATACTTAGTGTCAGGGGCTCCTAACCCCTTACCATGAACGCAAGGGCCATGGTGTGAAATATGAAAAACACAAGGACACCCACCTCAGTAATTCCCTTTGCTTCAGAAGTATGTACAGACACCTAAGAACCTATACTGTGTCTTCTGCAGTTCTGTCAGACATAATGAACAAAATTATTGAGCTTATGATCTCATGTTAGATAGAAAACATGACGTGTACAGAGTCCAAGCAGAAACACAGGGTCCAGCAGTAGGACCATAGCCTGATCCGACTTATGGTGGCTGTGGAGGAGCATTCAGAGGATGAGGCCGTGGAGGAGGTTTTGTACGAGGAGAAGGCATCGGTAGAGGAGAGGGTTTTGGCCGTGGTCGTGGACCAATCACTTGTTATAACTGCGGAGTTGTAGGACACTATGCTAGGGACTGTCAGAGCCCCACTACTACTTGTAATTACTGCAAATATTATGATCATACCATACAGGAGTGCCCTACCTTGATAGCTAAGATCAAAGACCCTAAGCCAGCAGTACACCAGAACATCCAGCTTATTGTTGCTGAGCAGGTAGAACCAGAACCAAGAGTTAATATTATGACTCGTAGCGGTGCTTCCACCAGTGGGACATCGCAGGAGACCGAAAAGAACACAAGTCAGGAGTGGGTGCGCAGAGCTCCTAGTAAAGAAAAAGCACTCGACCTACAGAAGAATAAAGAGACATTTCATGAATCCAAGGCTTCCTTTGATGAACTTATGCAATCAGGATCGCAGGTACCATCGTCTAGGGGCATACCACAGCAAGAACCTTGTGGCAATAACCCCGAACAGATACCGTATGCTACCACATTAGGAAGATACGATGAGGATGAATCGACAAGAAGTATACAATCCTTCCTTCGCAGTTGCTTGAAACTCTTGAGAAATGAAAAAGCTATCGGCGAGCTACAACGCATCATAGATCAGTGTCAGCAAACTTCTCTCTCGGGCAGTGCACACCGCGTTGCTCATAATATTACAGGACATACAAGGACTGGAAGAGAGATGAAGCTCACAGCACATATTGGAGAGTTTGAAATGGATGAATTCATCTTAGATCTGGGATCAGAGGTGAATGTTTTAACTAAGCAGACATGGGAACATATGGGTAGCCCTCAGTTAGTCAGATCCCCTATCCACCTGAGATTAGCCAATCAGCAGCGAGTATCACCATTGGGTCGACTACCGCAGGTGCTAGTTGACATTGACGGAGTTCACACTTTTGCGAACTTCGAGGTTATAGAAATCATTGGCGACAGTCGACCGTATCCAGCATTAATAACTATCGATTGGGAAATTGGTAGCAAGGCTGTCATTGACCTAAAGAGAAGACAAATGACCTTTGAGGATGCGCAGATCCGGGTCATCGCACCATTAGATCCTCACCAGGGCCCTAGATACATTGAACCTATCCGAGCAGAGGAGGAGGCACATAACATAGATAGTCTCTACCAGATGACTGCGAACCAGAACGACTACATCAATCCAACAGCAGAAGGGAACATTAGTTGGCGATGCGACAGCTCATGCGCATCGGATTCCGATGTGGGTCTAGAGAACTGGCAGAACAGACTTTACGAAGTCTCAGCGCATATATGTGCATTTATGAGTAAGTCACTGCGATGGATTGGCGCAGAGATCACTGAGATTCCATCATATCATGGTCTGACATATATCCAGGACTTCTTTGAGCAGTTTGAGCAACAGATTCCTTATGAGAAGAGGATCACAGCTATGGAACTTGCAGTATGAGCCACACCTGCAAGATGGTGGTATGCGCATAAAGAAAATATCACATCATGGGATGATATTAAAAGATTGATGGAAATCAGATTTTCGGTCGACAAAGAGTATGTCCAGCAGAAGTACACAGGAGAAACTGACCCCAGGACACACATCCAGACATGTGAACAGAACTGGTTGGACATTCCCGAGGATGAATGGGTTCATAGATTCATTCACACATTGGACACAGTTCCAAGGAACTGGTACACAGAGACCGAGTTGTGCAAGGGGACGACCACATGGTCACTTATGACAGACAGTTTCCTACTCACCTTTGCGTTTGAATCAGAACATCCAAGTGTTGCTCAGGCCCTAGACATAATCAAGATCAAGATATTCGAGGACTGTACCATCTCAGTGCAGGCTCAACCTGAGTGGACCATCCAGTTGCAAGACGCGCTTGAGTGCTATAATTTCGTAGCAAAGCCAGACAATGAAGATAAGGATGAGGATGAGGATCCTCGCAACACCAACATTCCGGAGTCAGAAGGAACTCGCGATGTTGGGGGACCACAGTTAGAGATTCCAGCAATCACTGAACCTATCAAGATTAAAAAGATCAATATTGGCACAGACGCAGAACCTAAGTTTGCCTCTATTGGAGACTATTGGAACGATGAAACAGTCGGATAGATTGCAAATTTGTTACATAACTATCAGGACCTATTTCCCACCAAGTTCACAGAGATGAAGGGAATAGTTGGAGACCTGGGAGTTATGAGGATACCATTGAAGGAGGATACTAGACCAGTCAAGCAACGCCCATATAGATTGAATCCGCGCTACAAAGAAAAAGTAAAGGACAAAATCGATAAGATGCTAGCAGCAGGCATCATTGAGCTGGTAGAAGAAATAAAATGGGTTAGCCCCATGGTCGTACAAGAAAACAAAACAAAAGGAGACATCAGGATCTGTGTCGATCTGCGCAAGCTCAACGATGCATTGCTTCACGATCCATTTCCGACACCGTTCACTGATGAGGTATTAGACAACGTGGGAGGATAGGAGGTCTACTCCTTCACTGATGGCTTTTCAGGCTACCATCATATCAGAATACATCCAGAAGATCGATCCAAGACCACCTTTGCAATAGAATGGGGCTCGTTCCAGTATACGGTAATGCCCTTTGGTCTTAAGAATGCACCAGCTATATTTTCTAGAGTAGTAGTTGCTGTATTTAAAGAATACATTCATAAATTCTTAGAAGTATATTTTGATGATTGGACTGTATTTGGACTAATCGACAAGCATATAGGAGACTTAAGACTGATGCTAGAGAAATGTAGGCAGTACCAGATTTCTCTAAACTTGAAGAAATGTATATTTTGTGCACCATTTGGTATTTTGTTGGGTCACATTGTTTGCAGACAAGGCTTGATGGTAGATCCCACGAAGATCGCCATCATTGTAAACCTTCTAGCACCCAACTTAGTCAATCAACTGAGGACAGTACTTGGTCATACTGGATACTATAGAAATTTCATCAAGGGCTACGCAAAGATTACAGCACCAATGGAGAAATTGCTAAAGAAAGATGTAAAATTCCAATGGAATGAGGAATGTCAGCAGAGTCTAGACACACTTAAGGAAAAGATGGTTACAGTACCCATCTTAGTATTTCCAGATTGGACTAAGCCATTTCATGTACATGTGGATGCGTCTGGCATCGCATTAGGGGTTGTTTTAACACAACCAGGAGAAGGGGACATTGACCATCCTATCGCATACTCTAGTAGAAAGCTCTCGACAGCAGAAAAGAACTACACCACAACTGAAAGAGAAGGCCTAGCTATGGTGTATGCGCTCCAGAAGTTCAGGCTCTACCTGTTGGGTGCCTCGTTTAAGATGTTCACTGACCATTCCGCATTGAAGTATTTGGTCAATAAGCCAGTGTTAGGGGGGAGAATCTGCAGATGGTTACTTCTCTTTCAGGAGTATGATTTTGAAATCATTGTGAAACCAGGAAGACTGAACGCAGGACCTGATCATCTATCGAGGATAGAATCAGGAGAAGAGCCAAGTAACCTAGATGACAATCTGCCAGATGTGCCACTGTTTTCCATCCAGATCGCAAATGAGTACTATGCTGATATTATTCAATTCCTCACTACAGGAGTAGCACCTGATGAGTTCACTAAGCAGCAAAAGAAGCAGTTGGTTGTTAAAGCAGCAGACTTCATCCTTATTGCAGGACACCTATACAAGTTAGGTCCAGATGAAGTTCTGCGCAGATGTGTGATGCCGCACGAAAAAGACGCTATTATCAGAGAGGCACATTCAGGAACCGCAGGAGGTCATTTCCCAGGAAAGCTGACTGCGCAGAAAATCCTGGAGGCAGGATTATGGTGGCCTACGTTGCATAAAGACACCAAAGACTTTTGCAGATGCTGCGATATCTGCCAAAGGGTAGGAGAACCATCGCGACGCGATGAAATGCCGCTGCGACTGCAGGTCACGTTGCGTGCATTTGACAAATGGGCTATAGATTTTGTGGGTCCTATCAACCCACCAGGAAAGCGGTAATGAAAGAAGAAATTAAGGGCTTGACAGCTCTTCAGAAGATGAGGAAGACGAAAGAGATGAATCGCTTGCAGCAGGAAGCGCAGTAATTAAGGACAAAGGAGATACACATTAATGACCTGCTTCAACCATATCAAGAGAAAATCGCAGAGATAGTCGATACGGTTGAGCAGAAAGTGAAGGAGTTCACTGCCACTAGAGAGAAAACTGACGCCACAGAAGACGCCAGTATTAGTCAAGCTTTGCTTGACTCGGCACGAAAGAGTGTCGAAGTGATGCAGAAGGAAGTCACAGGACTTCGTGACAGGTTGCAGAGGACTTCGCAGGAAGCCAAGGCAAAGCTACAGTAGGAGAAGCCCACTGGTGGTGGCTCGAGGACGAGCCATGAGTAAGTGTTAGGGGACTGTTGGTGCAGGGTCCTGTAGCTATAGAAGAAGCTGCTAGTTTTGGCGGAAAGAAGTTAAGACAGAGCTATGACGCCGTAGCATGTTTCCGGCTGGAGAACAGAGCCGGAAACCACGAATTTTAAGATAGAAAAGTCAAAGAAGGAAACGGTACCTGAGCGACCGAGAAGAGAGAGCTCAACCACTGCATTGAAGGCAACGACGGAAGATAGGAAATCTCAGCGACCCTCATAAAGGAGAAGGAGCAACGAGGGTGAAGCATTGAAGATGAAGGACAGAAGAGAGAAGCGGTGCATAGTACCCATGATCAGTGCCAGGAAGCATGGAAGACTGCAGAGAGATGTGGTGTGACAGAAAGCGGCTACCTCAAGTACAGATATGGCTGGCTGTCACTAGTTAGGGTTTGGGTTACTGTCGGGACAGGCCCACAGTGTTGTAATGGCAAGACCTTTGGGCTGCCTATAAAGGGATGTATTTTGTATTGTAAAAGGGTTGGTTGGTGGGTTGGTTGGTTGGTTTATTGGTTTTTTGGTTGGAATTTTGGGCATTTTAGGCCATCCAGCTAGTCATATAACATATAGTTAGCCATTGAATCTGTTAGCACACAATTATCTTGTATTGTAATAGAGTCGAGCTCTGGCTCTGTTATTAGCGGAAGCAATCTTACTGTAACCAGTAGTTGGCTTATAGAGTATGCATGTAATGATCCGCAGGGATCGGTAGAGAGGGAAGAGTATATTGTAGGACAACAATATAGAGAGAAAAGAGATCTAAGAGAGAAGATCTTGAGCTGCATATGCGGTGCAACAGAACTGTGTTTTACCTTCCCCTGAGCTATAAAGAAAACACAGTTTTGTGGACGTAACTTCCATCCTGGAGGTGAACCACGTTAAAATCGTGTGTTATGTGATTGGATTATTTGCTATGTTTACTTATGCATTTCACAGTCATTTTGTGGATTTTGGTTACAGTTTGATGAATGAATGTGTTAATCAGTTCACAGTAATATAGAAGGAAAAGTATTAATCAAAGTCTTTGGTATGTTGTATGTGGATCATCTATGCGTTGCGTAAAACAGTTTCTAGTTGCAGTATTGATTAACCTTGTATGTTAAGTCTTGCACGTCGACACGAGCAACGCTAAGTACGCGAAACCGTAGAGGTAGGATATCACAGAGAGGTGATACTGCATCGACAGAGGAGCTGCGATGCGCAATACCGCAGGTTAAGGACTTAGCATTGAGCAGGAGCTGTGTGTCGCACGGTGCACGGCGATGCATAAGGTTGGAGATATCGTGGCTCAGGAGAAGTGTGCGATATAGAGAAGGGCCTCACGACGGTAGAAAGGTATACCTCGCGGCTAGAAGAGCTGCGAGACGAGGAGATCGCGCAACGCGAGCAGAGGGTCACGCAACACGCAGAGGAAGAGATCTCGTATCTAGAAGAGCTGTGAGCTGCTAGTGGGATTGCCACAAAACTCGGTCCAAGACACTTGAGTCCTTGGCCAACCCATTAGAGTCACCTCGGGTGAGACTTCAGGATGCTTTGCGGTCTGTTGCCGAAAGGGCCAGTGAGCTAGGGGTGTTGTTGGTTGATTATAGTAAACCCAGGTCTGCCCATAGCAGCCAACACTAGCTCAATGGAAGAGCACCTGCATTACAAGCAGGACGATGGTGGTTCGATTCCTCCGTGCCCTAACATAAATTAATAGATGATTTAAAATCTAACGATAATATAAATCT
>LPNX011067089.1:137684-205431 GCA_001517045.1 Pseudotsuga menziesii | reverse complement strand
CAAAGGCTATGACTTTTTTCATTTTGAAAGAACTCAATCTAGCGGAAGTTCTAAATTCTAGATCCACTAAATAATTACAAATTTAATGAAATATGTGTTTCTTGCTCTTTTAACTTTCGTGATTTATATTAGGTGGCATGATCGTTCTGCAAGAGGACTCCTCTAATTCCTTCCTTGCTTGCATCTGGGAAAACAATGAAATCCCCATCGGGATCCGCAATTCGTAGTATTGGTGCGGTCATCAAAAGCTGCTTAAGATTTTGAAAACTTTCTTCGCACTTGGAAGTCCATACAAACTTATTTGCTTTCTTCTGCAAAGAGGTCATGGGTGAGCGATTCTCGAGAATTTCTCAATGAAATTTCAATAATATACAGCTAATCCCAAAAATGAACTAATGTCAGTGACACTAGTAGTGGTAGGCCAATCCTTTATGGCTCGAATCTTTTTCGGGTCCATAGCTATCCCTGTCTCGAAGATAATGTGACCTAAGTACTGTATCTGTGGTTTGTAAAAATCACATTTACTAAACTCAGCATAAAGCTGGTGTTCTCGCAACGCTCGTAGTACTATGCAAAGGTGTTCTTTGTGTTCCTCTTTATTCTTGGAATAAACTAGGACATCGTCTATAAAAACCAGCACAAACTTATCCAGATATTTACTGAATATGTTGTTCAAAATACACATAAATTTTGTGGGTGCATTGGTCAACCCGAATGACATCACTACAAAATCGTAGTGCCCGTACCTCGTACGAAAGATGGTTTTGTGAATATCCTCATCATGAATCCATACCTAATGGTACTCGGATCATAGGTCAATCTTTGAAAATATTTTGGCTCCTCCCACCTCATCGAACAAGTCATTGATCCTAGGGAGTGAATAACGGCTCTTGATAGTCATTTTGTTCACCTAATAGTAATCGATGCACATCTGCATCGTACCATCTTTCTTATTTACAAACGCTATGGGTGCTCCCCAAGGGCACACAGTGGGTCAAATATACCCTTTCACTATCAACTCCTGCAACTGTAGTTTAAGTTCAACCAATTCTGGTGCACTCATGCGGTAAGGGGCTTTGGAAGCTGGAACTGATCCTGGGGTCAGTTTGATGGAAAAGTATAGGTCATGTTTCAGAGGTAATCCTGGGATTTACTTGGGAAACACATCCTTGAATTCTTCAAGAATGGGGAAGTATTCTATGTGTTGTTCTCTTTAAGATTCTATGTCTTGGATGTTTAGTGAAAACAACTTGCATCCCTTCCTAACGCATTTGTTTGCTTGTAAGGAAGATATTTGTCTTACAAAAACTTTCTTTGGATTGCCTTGAACCTTTCCTTGGTTCCCTTGGCTATCAGTACACAAGATTGACTTGTGTAAGCAATCGAGTATGACATGGTGTTGTTCCAACCAGTCCATGCCGATAAGTATATTGTATGATCCTAAGGGTAGGATGTTCAAGTTTACCTTTGTAGAAAAACCATTCATGTTTACTTCACAATATTTAACTATTTCTAAAACTTTTCATTTCGTACCTGTGGATAACTATACCAGCCAAGGTTTATCATGCTTTAATTTTCTTAGTTTGCATACATCAACAATTTTAGGCGAAACATAGCTCCGGCAAGCACCAGGATCAATAAGTATTGAAATAAAAGTGTTCAATATCTTACCTTCTATCTCAACCATTGTAGCTTGATGGTATGCTTGTTGTCCATCCAATGCTGCATAAATTCGTGGTGTTCTTGCTATGTCCTCGACGGTTTGTTCCTCTTGTAAGTTATGCAAGACCCCATTGGTCTTGTTCTTACAATCTCGGGCATAATGAGGCCCGCTACATTTCCAGCACTTGATCTGTAGCGGAGTAGCTTTGGCTCCACTTGCTACTGGATTATTAACATTAGGAGTTGGTACATATGACTTGGTACCAGGTTTATTGAAGTTCTTGTTTGTTGGAAAGTTGTTATTCTGCTTCATGTATGGATGTGGGTTAAACCCAGGTTTGCGATTATCAGACAAGTTCTTAGACTTGTCTCTTTTTTGGTTCATGTTCTCTTGCTATAACTATCCATGCTCATAGCAGAGTCTAGATTTGTGCAACGTAGTATCCAAAGTTTTTGGCATGTCGAATTCAATCCTCTCCCGAAAGTTGGGAGGAAGACATCCTAAAAAATACTGGATCTTTACCTTTTAATCCTTAACGTATGGTACATAATGTAACAGATCTAGAAATCTATTAATAAAAGCATCCATAGTCATGGACCCCATACGTAGCTCATGAAACTCTTTCACCTTTCGGTCAAATAATCTTTCCGACATATACTTTTCTTAGAATATTTTTCAGAAGTTATCGCAGTGTATTCCTCTTAGCTCATCTTTCTTGGTGTGTTTCAAATCCCTCCACCATCTTGCCGCCTTACCATTTAATTTATAGATGGAAAGATGAGCCTTCATCTCACTTGAGTAGTTATGAAGTTGGAAATATTTTCTCATACTGAAAAACCACTCTTCAACCTTCTCCCCAGTGTTCACTTCACCTTCATAGGCTGGGGCTCTTATTTTTATAAATCCCCCGTGAAGAGTGTTGTCGCTTCTTTTCTTCTTTCTGCATGGAGAAAGAGAGTCATTACTAGAAGGACTATGATGGTCTCCTTTCATTGTTTCAGGGGTACGTTCCTCTTTTTCTTCTTCTCTTGGGATGCTAGCCCATTTATGGTAAGTTTCTCTTTTGGATCTGTTTGTGGACTAAGTAGGATTTCCCTGCGGGATTCCTCTCGTCATATTTCTCAGTAATGCTTCATTAATAGCTTGCTGTTCCTTTCTTTCGTTCACACTATCTTCTCTGAAAATTTGCAATTCTGCTTGAAGACTGTGTATCGTCTTCAAAATATCATAATTTAATTCCACCACCAGATATGCTTCCGAGGTGGGGGTGTTCATCTTTCCCAGCAGGCTATTATCTTTCAAAGTATTCGTAATATGAAACTGTCTGGTAAAAATTACTATAATTGAAAAAGATTTTAATAATTGTCTAGTCATCTAGTTGGCTTACTTACCTTTGTTGAACTAAGGAACCTCTTGACTTCTTTACGTGCAGGTGTACCTAGCAACAATAAACTCGTTACGTAAAACTAAAGCTTGTTCATTAAAGCACGTATTGTTTATTATCAAGTATTTTTTGATCAATTATTTTTATCTAATCCTATTTGTATTTCATGTTTACTTTATTATAAGCATTAATATATCTTTTATTTTTATTGGGAAGTTATAATCTTGGTTAAAGATCAAACCTTGATTTTATACATAAGAAATACTACCATGGCATATTTCATATGCCATGGTTCTAAGCTTAATGCTTAGGGAAAATGGGGAAGCAATGGTTTAAGGATTAACCTATGGTTACACGATACATATGGTACTTGTGCAATGGGGATTGAATTTGGGTTAGCATATATATTGCATGGACTAAACATTATACTATACCTTGTATTAAGCATTGGGGTGGCGAGTTATAACATATGGTTTGACATTATCCGATGGGGTTTAAGACCTTGCATGGAATGGAGACCAATGCTAATGAAACGATTGTAAACTATGGAGATGTGGGTTTTGGGTTGATAATGGACACTAGCTGCTGGCGCCATTAATGCGTCTCAGGGTTTGGGGAAGCCCCAAGCTTAGGGCTTGGCTCCACAAATGACTTGGTCATTTTTCTTGGCTCGTTGTTGGTTTTTTCTTGGGTATACACATTGGATGGAGGTGACTCCCTGGTTAATGAAGGTATGCTTCATTGGTTTCATGATAGTGTTTGATGTTTGTTTTGTAGTTCATTCAGTTTCATACTTCTCATCCCTCATCATTTTGGTGGTTGTAGGTGACACGGTTGGTGAGGAGTGGGATGGCTCATAGCTTCACTGTCAATTCAAGGATGATGCCATAAGGTGCACGGTAAGCCTTTTAGACAAGCCTGCACTTGTCACCTCTCGGCCTTATGGGTAGGACCGGGTTATATCACGTTGTTGGTTGGGGTTTTACTATGGGATTTTGATTCACCTTTGAGCCTGTGTTTACAAGGTTTGGGTTTGTATAAATAATGGTGTTGCTAGTAGCAAAATATGGAACCTTGGGACTATTAATAGACTCTATGTTTTTTGTATGTAAATCATGTTTTGATTTGGGGATTTAAGCCTCGGGAGCACCATTGCTTGCAATGTTGCCATAGCCCTTGGCACGACTGTGTAAACTTCGATTGAAGAATTTAATGGTTATTGTGTAAATAAATCTATCTTGAGTTTTTAATATTGTATTGTTATTTTTAAAGCTTGGATTTATGTGGCATTTGCATTCATGGATGGTCTGTGTATAAATGCTTATATTTATTTCTTAGCTGTAATACTTGACAACGTATGGGTTGAGGCCATGCCGTGTATGGCATGAAAACTTCCTAGGTTGTTGTGGTAGCTTGGATGATTGCAATTCTTTATTGTTTCGTTTATTAGTATGTAATGTGTAGAGTAAAAGAGTCATGGGTGTACACCCATGATGGCTATCGTTGCTATTGGTTATCTTGTTGACAGGGCATAAAATGGCTAGGGGTTTCTGTTTAGTTGATTGTACGTTTATTTTACGGGGCCGAGGCCAAGCTTATAGCGTGGTTGCAAAGTCGAGGGTCTTAAGCCCTTGCTGTAGCGAATTTCTTTTACTAATGTAGCCCCCATACATTCTGTGTATAGTGTGGCCTTGATGAAATATAGAATGAATCTACATGATGCGAATCTTGGTCGTTGCTTGTATAAAACTTGGGATCATTAAAAATATTTGGTGGAGAATTATAAATTATTTATGTGTATTAATATTATGGTTTTAATAGAGCCTGAAATTTGGGTTTGGATGCCCATTGGGGTCGATACTGCGACCTCTATTGTAACCTGCACAATTCTTTATTTAGTTAATGTAAAGCTACGCTAGTTAATTGTTATGTGATGATAATGAGCCATATCATATGGGACTTTTAATTATTTATGCACATGATTTCGATTATGCAGATTTATAATATTAGGGCTATGGACTTCTTTAAAATGAAGGGCATCTTATTTTATTTATGCGACATGATAAAGATTGTCTATAGGATTCATGCCTGCAACCTTACTGTAAATACATGGTTTTATTTATTTAAATGGAATGATGGATTGGTTCTTTAGATGCTTACTGCGTATGTAATTATATCGTGGTTTTTAATAATGTTCATGTTTACATTCAATAGATATAGATAAAGTAGATTTCGATAGTACCTTGTTTTACAATGAAACTTATTATTACAAACCTGGAAGGAGGTCTTTGTTGATTACTCTCATGGATTTAGTATAGAATGTTTATAAATTGTTCTTTAAATATAATTATTATTGAGTAGGTTATATTTGTATCTTATTCGAGAACGGTTAATTCATACTTATCAACAATGTTCTGGTTAGTTTACTTGTAAATTTTAAATAGGTAATACATACCTAGGTTTTAAATGAAACCCTAGATCTGAGCTACTATTTATTTAACACGGCTCTACTCACAAATGGGTATTTATTTAAGAGGGCTCTACTCACAAATGAAATCTTTCACTAGAGTAAAATAGGCTAAAGATCAGCTATATAATAGACTTGAAATGAAACCTAGCTTGCAATAAAACACAATTTAAAGAGTAATATACTACATAAATAAACTTAACTGAATAAACTCTCGTAAATTAAGCATATGAAATAAATTGCAACCTAGGGTTATACTTTAAAGATTTAAGCCCTAGAATATTTAAACAGAGAAACAAATACATGGGGTTAGAAGATATAATATGAACCTTTACCTATTTCAGCCAACATTTTATGCTAGAGGATGAAAAACGCATACTAGGATCTCATACGTGTAATTTTTTGAAGCTCCTTTAATGGCTGAACGTGCACACTTAAATAACCAGCATTAACAATTCATAGGAAGATCTGACCTGTGTATTAGATGAGTGAATACCTTGGGAACTACCACGTTCCACCCAACCATGACCGAGAACCATTCCTAGTTTCAATACGGATCCCCCTGAGTCGGATTCCAACATGCAAGTAGATTAGAGCTCCTAAGGTAGGGTTCGCTAACTCATATATCAGTTCTAGATTAGTTCTCCTTTTCCTTGGAGGAAATTGTTCTCCAAGAATTCACTTGAGAATAAAACACGCAGAATAATGACTCCCAAAAGATAAATCAGAACCCCAAGCCTTTCCTTCGCTTGAAACTTTATAGACAAAATTTTTTGAGTCAAATGGACAGTTAAATCCAGAAACCTTGATTTCTTGATTTAACCCTTTTTACTTAATTTGGTTAATTTTTAATACATTAACTTAGGAACTTTCAACTAGTTCCTAATTAGACCTTTGTAGGTATTGTACTATTTATTATCTTTTAATAATAACAAATAATGGATGGAGCTTTTCTTTGTTTCTTTCATCATTAATATAATTACTATATTTATTCTTTATACATACCATGTATAAAAAATACATAATAATATAACATTTCTTAGTTTTGGTCTTTGAGCATCATATACCAAGATCCGTAGACTTAATGACACTTCTACATTAAGGTCAACACATAGAAGATGGTTAGGTATACTAGGATAGGAAACTCTAAACATCATTTCATGTTGGATTGCCTCGTATAACATGGTATTTCTTAAGTACTTGATGAGAATACAAATTCAAAATTTCATTTAATCACTTAAAAAAAAAGTATGATGAGATCAATATTTTTCTCGAGTCGTTTTCACTCAGAAATTATTAATTCTTTTCAGTAACCCCTAGCGCTTACTAGAGCCCATACTCAACACTATAAACAGGGAGTTACAAACTTAGTGCAATTCGAGAGCTCTTCGCTCAACACTAATGCTAGGATGTACTTGTACGATACGCCTAGGGATACAATAGCCAAGGATCCGATGCTCGAGAGCTTATGCTCAACATCAACATGGAAGGTTCCAGGGCTTATGCCCAACACTCCCAATTATATTTTCTTATGAGCGAGAGCTTCTCACTCAACACAAATGTAAGTACTCATGTGCTCCAGAGCTTCTTGCTCCACACAAAATATTAATTACCCATGTGCTCCAGAGCTCCTCGCTCAACACAAACATTGATTACACATGTGCTCTAGAGATCCTCTCTCAACACNTATATATCATCAATAATTGGCTTACGACCAATATGTAAAACAAATCATCATGTTCATATGGAGTGGGGTCCTCGACCCAATATATCAAAATAAACTATCAAGATAACATCATAATCAATAGGCCCATGTCTAGAAGTGTTAGGTCCAAAATTCGGGATATTACAATGATTAAAGAAAGAGGTAACAATAATTGTTTTGTTTTGTTTTGTTTAAATAATATTTGTTTTATCTCTATATTAATTAATTTAATGTTTTATGTTTAATTATTAACTATATGGTTATGGGTATGGTTACTTTAGTGACATATTATTTTCATTTTCCACAAATTAGTTATATTAAATTAAAAAAAAATTGAATTGATAGAATTAAAACTTTATTTCTCAATTTATATTAATTTATATATATTTTTTATTTAAATTATAATTAGTTGTTGTCACCTACTAAATTTAGAATTAGAGTGAAGATTTAGCGTAGAGATTGCATCACATATCACTATCTCCAATGAATGTTGTTCTAGCTATCCTCTCCATTTTCTATCTATATATGTTTCTAAGTATCTATGTCTGTTTCTGTTGGTGATTGTTTTATGAATTAGTTTTCTAGTGGGGATGGCGGGCTTTAATATTTTTTACTATGGCAATATCGTATAGTGAATTGTATCATAATAGTTTTTGTAGTAGGTTCCCCTCCTGCTATCAGGTCTGCAACTTTAGGTTCGAACATGTAATCGAAACAACCATAGGAACCTTAAGAGAGATCTGGTCCCCTTATTCCTATAGTTAAAAGTATCCATTTCCAGTTGAGAATGGATTACCAGCTAGGAAATCAAATATGGGGACTTACTTCTTGATGGCTCAATCACTATTGGCTTCACTCACCTCACTAGATAAGAGACCGGTAGCTGCCCTGACCAAGATAGTACCAGACCATTGATGTTGAACCACTGAAACTAGTTCCTACGTGGAGAAACTTTAGAAGTGACAATGGCTAGTAATGGAACCTTATTCAGTGGCTAGTAATGAAACTTCAGAAGATTTAGCCACAATAAATATGTCAAAGATTCAGGCACACTACCATATCTACCACCAACTATCTAATGATTATTAAATGTTATAATATTATTCAAACATAGGTTTAACAATCAATGTCCAAACCCTTTTCTTTTCACCAGAAAAAAAGACACATTATCTTGATATTCATATTGAATCAAAGAAAAATAAGACTTTACAAAAATAGGATATCTCTAAGTCAAAGATGTAAACTGTGTTTTGTGAGAATATCTCATCAAGATATCTTGCTTAAATAACACTAAGTAGGAACATCATCCAAAAAACTTGACAACGGACTAAATGTAAGCTTCTTCAAAAGGAAAAAAAACTAAAAAAAAGAAATTGACTAGCAGTCTTGTACAATCAATTATGCCTCATGAAAAGAAATGAGGCATACAGTAATTGCGAGCCAGATTAGCTGAAAAAGCTAGTTCTCCTGCCACAAGTTAGGTTTCCCTCAATAAATTCCTCAAAATGTAGACGACCTTCATCACAAGATAATGATCTTTTCAGACGATGTTCGTACTGAAATTGAACTCCCTATGTATGTTTTCTATCTAAACTTCCCCCAAAAAAGAGTGTATTTAAGATATTTCGATGCACTAGTGATCTAGAGAGGTAACCCCAAGCTTGAAAGTTCCCTTATACCAATTTATATTCACCTAGGAATCACCAAAAATATGTAGTGACACAATCCCATTGATCCAAGAAAACTGGAGCAAACACCATAAGGCCAAGAGTTCAACTTTAGTGTTGGTTGCATTACCACATCCAAGATTTAACTAAAAGATATTATCCTCATTGATATTCAAAATTATGCCACATCCTCCCCTACCACCTTGCACTTCCCCATTAAAAAAACCCACATCTTTCCAAATAGAAGGATTAGGTTCCACAATCAACCTTCTTTTTCTAGAAACCTAATCAATCAAATATTCCTTATACATATCCAAACTCTTAATGATAAAAGAATGTAAATTGGGATTGTATTTTTGAAATACTAATATATTCCTCATAATCTAGAGTTGCCAGCAGACAAGGATCCTCACTTGTTTAAACCAGGTAGTGAATTTTTGTACAAAGCAACCAGTGCCCCAAGAGTTAGACACTTGCAAAGAATGTAGGACTTCCAACTAGACTTGTTTACTGAAGTGAGAAAGGAATAAAATATGCTCAATATATGCATCCCCATACCCATAAAGAGAACATATTCTAGTCCAGTCCACCCCCTTTTCTGCAGGTTCTCCCAAGAAAGAATATGATTTTCTAGATAGATCGAAAATAAACACTACAACTTAGGAGGAATGCTCCACTTCCATATCATGGAATACCCAACACATATATGGCAACACCCGAGTCTGAACAATCATACATATAATCTTCTTTACCAGTCAATTGGCCCATGCACAAATACTAATCCCATATTAGATATTCTTCCTTTGAAGATAACCTAATGCCTTACCCATTGATACGAAAGATATAGGAGCCCCATTCCTCCCCCAAAATCCTCTGTAATCCTAGATCCATGGCCTTCGACCAATAAGAACCATTAAGAGTGGATCCCCCATATCTATAGATTTGATTGAAATCATACAACCCTAGACCATCTAAGTGCTCCAAGAGACCTGAGCTCAGTGAAAATTAAAGTGCTCTCCACATCCAACATAGAGATCTATGCAAATAAGTACATTGGTTGCCTTTCCAATATTCCATGCCAAACTGTTATTAATCAAGGGAAAGACTTTCATGAAACCTTTCCAAAAGTAAGAGACACCTCTTGTAATAATATAAGCACTTCTGAGCCAATGAGAAAATGATCTTCACCTTAAGTACTTGGACCTAATGACCTCATGCCAAAGGCTCACATCACTGATACTACACCAACAATTCTTCATAACCAAAGCACTGTTAAACCAATAGAGGTTCTTAATATTCCAACTCGACAATGGTTTTGGCAGATATAATCTCTCCCAAGAGACAAGATGGTATTTTTTGTGCTTTGCGGTACTAGGAAAAATAAAATTAAATATTTTCTTTCTTAAAACCTGTAGGACTGATTGGGTCAGGATACCCATTGAGAACCAATATACCATAATGGCAGTCAAAACAGATTGGATTATACTCAATGGACCTCCCAATGATAGAAAATTGAAGGACCCCTTATTAATTATTTTATCAAGCTTCCTGATCAACCATCCCAGTTCCTTAGTAAGATATATATTCAACCTAAAAATAAATCCAATATAAATGAGACCTGAATCCAAATCCTCCAATTTGAAAGGGAAACATGCAGCCAACTGAGCATCTAGATTTTGTTTACCTGCTCCTTTATAGACCACATATTTTTCTGCATTGATCTTCATACCATTTGTAGCATAAAAGACCAATAATATTTTATGAAACCTATGCCAAGTACCAAATGCTCCAACATTGAACAAAATAACATCATCCATAAAAATCAAATGAGTGATTAGATCACTGTGGATAGATTGATTCCTTCCATTCCACCTTCATGATTTTCCAAATAAATGATTCTACTGAGAACCTTAGATATAAGCACAAATAGCATAAGGGTGATTCCATGAAGGTGGGTAACACTTTTTCACCAAATTTGGCAATGAAAACCTGATTTTTTACTCTTGTGCTAGATAGAAGCCCTCAAAACACATATATGCCATGTGAATTTCGACTTGTAGTAAAAAAACAAATTTAGAATATTATGCTGCCTTCCCAATGATATTTTTAAAAAATATTCCGATGTCATTTAATGGGTGAACTTTTGCATTTAATGAACTATGTGACCTTTAAAATTTGAAAAAGTTAATAAGTGGCTCATGTCCATCCCCAATAATTCAATCTTATATGAATAATTTTAAAAAATATTTATACGAGCATGATCTAGACAAAATGCACTGTGGTCTACATATTTTTTTGTTAATTTATTTCACAATATACAATTATTTATTATTTTTCGAAAGTGACCACATCTAATTTCAGCATCATTTTATACACATGTGTGTCCATCCCAACTTTTTTTCACTATTTTCAAAAATTGAAAAACCAAAGATACCCTTTTGAAGACGACGCGTCGATGTGTGGGTTGTGTATTTTTTAGAAATTTTTCGATGTGTATTTTACCTTGCGCGTTTTTCTTTGAGCTTCTTCAAAGTTGTTGTCAGGTTTTCTAAGTGTAAGTTTTAGAAGTAATTAAAAAAAACCATATGAATGCCAAAACGCATGCATGATACCTCAATGGATAGAGTATTTGGTGATGAATCTATCGGTATGAACTCTACTCAGTCGTGTGCCATGAATGGTAGAGTTTACACCGCTAGAAGACAAAGAGAAACATTGATTTTCCTATAAGAGGGCTAATTCTCTGTTTTTCCAGCCCTCGATCGAGGTCTTAACGTAACCTTGATCAAGTTTCTGTTAAATATTAAAAAAAAAAAGCTTTGTACATGACTACCAATGTTTTATATGCACGCTCACCACCATGACTACCCTATCTAGAATATTGTGCCCATGTAGGACATTTTAGAAATGGGCTTCTAGGATCCAATTAAGCAAATGGACATAAGGAATTTCAACATCATTTGATTCGACCAACTCTTCAAATAATACATATCTTAGAAATTTTTCGAAAGTGACCACATCTGATTTTAGCATCATTTTATACACATGTGTGTCCATCCCATCTTTTTTTTCACTATTTTCAAAAATTGAAAAACCAAAGATACCCTTTTGAAGACGACGTGTCGATGTGTGGGCTGTGTATTTTTTAGAAATTTTTCGATGTGTATTTTACCTTTGTCGTTTTTCTTTGAGCTTCTTCGAAGTTGTTGTCAGGTTTTCTAAGTGTAAGTTTTAGAAGTAATTAAAAAAAAACCCATATGAATGCCAAAATGCATGCATGATACCTCAATGGATAGAGTATTTGGTCATGAATCTATCGGTATGAACTCTGCTCAGTTGTGTGCCATGAATGGTAGCGTTTACACCACTAGAAGACACAAAGAAACATTGATTTTCCTGTAAGAGGGCTAATTCTCTATTTTTCTGGCCCTCGATCGAGGTCTTAACATAACCTCGATCGAGTTTCTGTTAAATATTATAAAAAAAATCTTTGTACACGACTACCAAGGGTTTATATGCATGCTCACCACCATGACTACCCTATCTAGAAGATTATGCCCATGTAGGAAATTTTAGAAATGGGCTTCTAGGATCCAACTAAGAAAATGGACATAAGGAATTTCAACATCATTTGATTCGACCAACTCTGCAAATAATAAATATCTTAGAAATTTAAACAAAAAAACAATCATGACATTGCCAATTTATTCTACTAATAGACCTTTCATCATTTTACTTGGAAACCAGAAGTCCTTGGTACAAACCGCCATGGGGCCAAGGGTTTGAGAAATGGATTGTTAAAAGCTTTTTAATGTTCATTAAACTACTTCAAAACACAAAACAGGGCTGGAATGGAGCAGCAGTGGGGGGGTGGGAATTGAAGATCAAAATTAGAGTTACAGAAATGTAGTGAAAGGTTTTAAATACTAAAATACTTTGTTCCTTCATATATAATTTTTAATTTTAAAAAACTACAATTAAGTGATATGACTTTGAAAACGCTAAGTTTCATCTTAATCGTCCATATCTATTCCGCCCTGGGATTTGAGCTTTAAACATCTGGCCCGAGGATCTATATCGTAGGTATTAGATCGTAGTCCTGAGAATCCAGGTGAAGTGGACACAACTCGGTTAAGTTCAGCTCATCAATTGAATTGCATGCATCATTTCCATAGTATTCTTTTCGCATTGAACCAAGGAGAGCAATGATGCATGCCATTCAATTGATGAGTTGAACTTAGGTGAGTTGTATCCATTCGACCTGGATTCTCAGGACTACGTTACAATACCTACAATATATAATCTCGGGTCAGATATTTAAAGCTGAGAGTCCAGGGTGGAATAGAACAGGACGATTAAGATAAAAATTAGTGTTAAATTCAAAGTCATATCACATAATTGTAGTTTTTTAAAATTAAAAATTATATACAAGCGAGCAAAGTATTTTTAGTACCTTTAGAGAGATGAAAATGTGAGCATGAAAAAAAAATATGACCTCATTTCCTTGGGTTATATCAATGTCCATTGTTTACTTTTCAAAATTGCTATTGTGTCACACATTTGCAATTAATCTTCTAACAAATTATTGAATGACATTAGAATTTACATTAATAACACGTGACTGATTGTTTTGGTGTTTCATAATGCTAAGAGTGGAGGAAAATAAATAAAAGAAAATGTGTTATGGCGACTATGGGATCCGAAAAACAAAAAGTATGGAAACTAAACATGATACTAATTCTCATTTTGACAAGAATTGAAAATGTTCAATGACATGAATTCAAATGGGGATTCAAAATACAAGGTGTCCAAGCATCTTTTGGAAGACTTCATTAAATGAAACTTTACATTATGCATATGAAAATACAATGTCAATATCAAGCTGTGATTTTGATCAAGGTCTCGAAAAACATTGATCGAACGAGTTAGAGAAAAGCTCGATTGAGCTAGCATCTTAATCGAGTTTTTCAAAACTTTAACTAAAAACATATTCGAGTGTGCACACGAATATGGACACCCAAATATAATTAAAATTAAACATAGAATTATATGATAATAAAATTTAATAAAATATAATTTCGATTATAAGAATGATACTTGAGGGTAATAGTACATACCTTGAAGAAAAAACAAGTAAACACATTACTACTATCACTTCCCCTAGATTTGATGTATAGATATTAGTTGTAGAGTAATTGGAGTTATAGATGTAATTGATTGGAGTCATAGATGTAATTGATTGGAGTCATATATGTGATTAATCACATCTATAACACAATTACTCTGTGACTAATATCCATCAAAGGAATTTCATATCCATATCCAATTAAATGATGGTCATGTTGCCTATTTATAGGCAATTAAAGATGCTCTATTGAGGTCTACTTTAACCCTCGATTGAGTTTTTTTTAACCCTCGATCGAGGTTTTGAACCATTGACTAAGGTTTTACAAAAAGCTCGATTGATCGTTTAACAGAACCTCAATCGTGCTCTTTATAAACCCTCGATCGATTTGTTAAGACCTCGATCGAGGGTTTATTAAAATCTCGAACGAGGTACATTTTTTTGTTTTTTCCAAATTCATGTTGCCAAAAAATGTAACCCACCTCTGTGGATGCACCCATAAGTGATAAGGGAAAACCTTACCTTGGGCCCCTTAAGCACTTAAATAAACCAGATGGAGATCCATTTATTGGGACAATAAAAATTGTTGAGGTCATGCAGACAAAGATCCAATTGCATAAAATAAGTGGAAGCCCAATTTGAAGAATGATAAGCCAAATCATAGCCCAATTAACCTTGTCATATGATTTTGACAAGTCCATTTTAAGAACTAGAGAATTTTTCTTTTTAACCTTACTTGAATGGATACACTCTTGCACAATACCAATGGCATCGGAAATCTACCTCCTTGGGAGGAATCCAAATTGCTCCAATGAAATATTTTCCCCTAGGAAAGCTTTGATCTTGTTCGATATAACTTTGGAAATAACTTTATATGCCAAATTAGAGAGTGACATGGGTAAAAAATCAGACTAGGTATTGGGTTTATCAGAATTAGGCACCTGAGTGATAAATGTTGAGTTTAGGGTTCCTAAAACAACTCCTTTCCTCCTAGATAAATCAACCATCTCTAGGAATTCACCAGCAACAAGATCGAAAAATGAAATGAAAAATTCAACCAACCACCCGTCAGGCCCCAAAATTTTGTCCTTGTCCATCTGCTTGATTTCCCCTTCAACTTCAAAAAGTGTGATTTGAGCGCCAATCTGATCACCTTCTTCCTCTCAGAAGAAAGATGGAAAATGGTTGATCATCTCCAATTGAGCCACAATGATAGAGTTTCTTGGGTCCTTCAATAATGAAGAGAAATTATTCAAAACAAGCTACTCCAACTCGAATTGAGAATATGCCTACTACCCCTCAGCACACTTTTGATCCTAAATGGCATTTGTTAATCTTCTACCATTTGCAAAATTCTAGAAAAAAATGGTATTATTATCACCCTGGGCAATCCAAATTGCTCTACTCTTTAATCTCATCTCCTCTTCTTCCCACTTGAGAATAAGGGCGTTCTTCTCCTCCAATTGAGAGAACAATTTGTTCATTAGAGGTAAAGGACCCCAACACATTACTACCATATAAACGAACTAGAAAAATATCAATTTCCCTAGGCTCCTCCTTAGACAAATGCACCTTTTCATTAACCCAACTCTTGACAACTAACTTCAAGGACTTTAATTTAAAACAAAAACTGTCCATCACATTAAGACCCATAGGAACAGTGAAACTCCTCCAGCAATCTCTAACCATTCGATTGAAGCCCTCGTCACTAATCCACATATGGTTGAATTTAAAAGGATATATATCGACAACATAATCGTCTGCTAGCTGCAGAAAAATAGGGTCATGATCCGAGTTCGAGGATGGTGCAATCCAGTATCGACAACGAGCTAAAGATCCAACAAATAACTCGTAAAAAAAAAACGCTCCAACCTCTTGGACACTGCCATCGGACCCCCTTGACCACTTTTCTATGTTGGACCCCTCTTAGTAGGAACCACATCGATCAAGTGATGATCCATAAACAAGGAATGAAAATAAGCAGAAAGAGGGTCTAATATGGCAGAGACCCCCCAAACTTCATATGAGTCTAGAGTGAGGTTTAAAGCTCCTACAAAAATAATGTTAAGATATTTTAGAACCCCATAGTTTACCACCTTATCCAAAAAAATTCCTACATATAGGGACTATAACAGTTGATAATATTGACAACCCCTTCAAATCCTTTCCAAGTTCCAACAAAGTGCATCTCTATAAACATCTTCAAATAAGAGAGTTTCACCACCCGAGGGTTTCATATGAACATAATTCCTCCTAAATACCCAACCAAGTCAATAACCAAAACCTCCCATACTCTGAGAATATTTAGAAAAAACCTACATGCCCTAGAGGCTAACGTCGTGGTTTCCTGAATTAAAATAACATCAGGATTAGTAGAAGAAAACATTCATTTGAGACACAGAAACCTTGGGTCTCCCCAAACCCTCAAACATAAAGGGAGAGCAAAAGCATTATGAAATCCTCGATAAGAGATTCGATACTCTAAGGACCCTGGAAACAAGGTGGGTTGAAACCAATGAATTGGAGGATAAGTCCAATCTTTGTGATAGGGGAATGTAAGTAGCCAAACGAGCAGGTTCAACACCTAGGGATTTATCCTTTAGAGGGACATTTTTTTTGTTTTTATCCCAAATGGTAACATTTTGGTGATGAATGGGATTTAAGGGGAAGGTCGTAGGGATCTGAAATGGTTGCTTGGTAAACACAGAAAACAGAGTAGTTGAGGCTGCTTCTAAGAATGAGAGGGAAGGTGGCATGGTAGAAGACCTAGGTGAATCATCAAAAACAAGTATACCACATACATAAAATTCCAAGGTGGAAAGGCCTTTGTTCCCTTTTTCACAAGGGAAACCCCTGACTTACCCACCCCCTTGTTTGAAACCACCACAACAGGTGAAAAAACATCCAAGACAGAGTCAGAATGGATATCTATCTCATGCGAGTCACGTGAGATAATCAAAGGACTGACATAATCCATACACAGTGAACCAAAACATGACACCAAAGGCTTTGAGGAGGGAGGAGGAACAATTGCTAGTGTTTTAGCCTTAAGAACAAATTTCAACCTCTTATGGAGTTCCTTCTCAATGGATTTAACAAACTTTAGTTCAGTAGAAGAAACACCTTCATAAAAATTCAGAGAGTTAATAGGACACATACCTTCAACTAATGACGTGGAAGAACCATTACCAGGGAGGTCCATAGGGGATGATGGAGGCTTATGAACCACATATGTGATTCCCTTCGGTGAAATACATTCCTTCAAGCTATCCCTGAAATATTATACAAACCTTGATGAATTGGATACTGTACATTAATGAATTAGATTCCCTACATTGAGACAGAGATAATAGTGGAAAGGAACACCCTTATAGTCCAAATTTCACATTAAAACCCTTCCCCTGAAGACAATCTTGACTTCAGATGGGAGCCCCTTAAATACATCCAAATCAACCAGAACCGATTCCATCTTCTTATCCCCACTAGAGAACATGTGATCATCAATGGAAATAAAGTGGCCCAGAAGGTTAGCAAAACCCACAAAAACCTCTTGGGTTCATAAGAGAAGAGGAAAACCTGGTAATAGAAACCATAAGCGTCGTCGAAGAAAGATGTTATCAATTATGTTTTTAATTTTTCAATTTTATTTGATTTTTATCTTATAATGCTGAGATAAGTGAAAATGATTGTGCAGACATTTGACCTGCTCGTCCAGCTAGAGCATTGCCTATTGAGATGTGGGTAGCAGTTAGAGATAGGGTGTTTCATCGCTCTGAGGTAGATGAGGAGCTCAGGGATATTGAGAAGAACCTGCAGGGTTTGACTATAGGGATTCTCGATGTCTCCACTGATGACCTACCCAGGCGCTACCAGCGTCAGACTACAGGAGTCTCAGGGTGTTTTGCTAGGATACTATGTAGAGTGGCTCAGGCCGTTATGTGCTACCATGAGCACCACCACGATGATTAGTCCACAGAGAATTTTCACCCTTTTTGTATATGTATTTACACTGAAAGCTTCGAGGCTTCACTTTTTTCCCTGTATATGTATTTTTTGAACTATGACAATCCTAGACTTTGGGTGCTCTGAAAGCTTGATGCTTCAGCACATTTTTTGTATCTCACCTTTACAGTTTATATATATATATGACAAACTTTATTTACAGATGTGTGTGTGAAAAATGTGATGTATGAATGTGTGTCTACCTATGAATTTATTTGCATGTTTTTTATGTTATGATGAACTTTAATTATGAGCAATATACCAATCTAGGAAAAAATTTGCTAGGGAATTTCCCACAACATTCAAATGTCTTAGAATATGTTGATACGTGATTTTCTCAAAATACCTCTCTAGAAGCCTAACCATTCGAAATGTTTGGAATAGGGGGTTCCGAACAGTGTAGACTTGGTTTAGCTGTTGAACAACTAATTTTGAGTCTAGGTAAACCCTAATCTCTGCTACATCGTTAGCTAGGTATTCAATCAACAATCTAATCACCGCATGATACTCTACGAGATTGTTGGTGGAGGGACCTAAACGAAAACCCCCTGAACTCACCAGATCATCTATAGGATAGTACAATACCCAATCTGTCGATGCAAGATTCAATGTGCAACGATTAGCATCATTTGTGAAACCAGTAAAAGTGGTCATCTGTCCATTAAACATAGGACATCCATAAGTAGGGTTGTGAAACAAAACACATATTATGTCACACAAAAAAACAGACTTTTCAAAACAAGACACGCAACCATCTATAAACAGTATTTACAAAAGAGCCTATGCTAGATGACCTAGGCATAGTATATTTTAATGTAGAGCCTGTTCTGACGCTCTCCCAAGGGTATCCCATCATAGTACACTAAATCATATGTACCTTTTTCCAAAACATGACTAATAATGTAAGGCCCGTGCCACATAGATTCAAATTTACCTACCCCCAGCTTATCATGTTTTTGGTCATATGTCAAGACCAGATCTCCTTCATTGAAAGCAAGAGGCTAAACAGATCTGTCATATTGGGATTTAATCCGCCGTTTGTGTGCCTTGTTAGCTAAAGTAGCATCAAGGTGAGTTTCATCAACTTATTCAGATACAAAAATCATTCTTCTTCTATGGTGGTATTAAGCAAAAGTTCTACAACCAACTTTAAAGAAGGAATTTTGCATTCTATTCAGAGAGTAGCCTCAAGTTCGTACACCAATTGAAATAGTGTGAAACTAGTGGAGGTATTTACAGTTTTCCTGTAGGCCCAAAGTGCAGAAAATAGTTGCAAATGCCAATTTTATTTGCCCTGCCCTACGATCCATTGAAGCATGGTTTTTAAAACTTTTTTAAATGCTTCAACCTAGCCATTATCTTGAGGGTAGTAAGGCATAGAGTTATCATGTTGAAACCCTAACTTTGTACTCAATTCTTCCATCATCTTATTCTGGAAATGTGACTCATGATCGGTCACAATGGCCCTAGGGATCCTGAACCTAGCAATGATATGGTTAAATAGGAAAAACGTAGTTGTTTTCCGTCTTTGTCATATGTGGGAATAGCCTTGGCCCATTTAGTAAATTATTCCACAACCACAATAATGTAGCCATGCCCCTTGTCTGAGATAGGCCTACAATGCACGAAGTCTATGCCCCATTTTGCAAAAGGGCCAACTGCTATGACAGGGTGAAGCGAAGCTGGATGGGTGCAGAGGTAAACAATTGACAAGGCGGGAATTTCTTGATAGTTTCAATACAATCTTTGAAAATCGAAGGCCAGAAATACCCTACATGCAATATATTCTGGGAAGTAGCCAACCCAGAGAGGTGATCGCCACAAGCTCCGGCGTGGAAATCATTCAATATGATTCCAACTTCTTCATGGGTGAGACAACGTCATAATATGGAATCCATACCATGATGGTATAAGGTGTCATTTAAAATGAGGTAGTGCTTATCTTGGTGGCAGATGCGATGACGTTCACCGTGAGTGGCATTGGGCTGATATTGTTGAGTTTGGAGATCGAGAATAAAATCTCCATACCAAGGATCAGTCATGCTAATGAGAAAAAAATCATCATGTAATGATTCAATGGGATCTTTTTCCTCAGTAACACAAGGAAGGTCACAGATGAGATCAGCAAAAACAAGCCACTTCTTCGAAGTGGTTTTAGCAAATTCCAACTCAAACTCCTGGAGAATAATGACCTAGAGTGAGTATTTGCCCCCAAGTACTTGATGAGTCAAGACATAATACATGGGGTTGGCATCTGCATAGACAGTAATTTATGCATAGCAGAATGTAGTGACGAAAATTTTGGATCACGATGACCATGGCCAGAGCAAGTTTCTCCACATGCGAGTACCGAGTTTTAGAGTCAAGAAGAATCTTACTAGCGTGATAGATCACATGTTCTTGGTCATGTTCATCCATTTAAACAAGGACCATACCGATGGTTGACAAGGATGTAGACACATGCAGGGAATAATCCTTTGTATAATCAGGTGGCTACAACACGGGCGCATGCGTAAGAGCATGTTTGCGATTGTTAAACACATGTTGCGCTAATTCATCCAAAACAAAAGGAGTATCCTTTTTTAATAGCTGCATGAAGCCATGTGTCTTTTTTGCATAGTTGCAGATGAAACAACATAAAAAAAATTCCTTCCCTTGCAAACTTTGGAGTTCTGTTACATTAGTGGGAGTGGGTAGATCCAGGATGGCTTCAATATTCAAAGGGTCAATATGGATACCATCCTTGGACATAATGAAATGAAGCAGTCGATCAGTTTTGAAACATAAAACACATTTACGTGGGTTCAAACAAATGTTGAAATGATGACATCTAAGAAAAATCGATCTCAGATGATCCACGCGGAGATGTCGTTGCTTTGAATGAGTAGGAAGTTTGTCGAGATAGGGCTCCACAATGTGTTTGATATCATGAAAATCATATGACATGGCACGTTGAAATGTAGCGCCAACATTTTTTAATCCAAACGGGATTTTGTGGTAGGCAAAGGTACCCCATGGGAATATGAAAGTTGTCTTATGTTGATATAAAGGAAGAATTTTGATCTGATTATAGCGGTAGAAGCCATCCATGAACGAGAAGATGACACTTCGGACATAGTTATTGATAATTTGATCGATGTAAGGGGTAGGGAAATTGTCTTTTGGACAAGCCTGATTTAAATCCCTAAAATTGATACAAACCCTAATAGTACCCTACTTTTTGTTCACAAGAACTATATTGGACACCCATTTAGTCAAGGGTAAGGGGTAAATGAAGCCAGCCCTAAGAATTTTTTTAAGTTCCTCCTTAATGGCTACTTCTTTTCACGGATGTACATGGTGTAATTTTTGGTGAACTGGCTTGGCACCATCGTAAGTTTTAATCTCATGGACAACAATGGAGGGATCAATCCCTGGAATTCATTCGTAAGTCCAAGAAAATACATCTCTAGATTCCTTTAATAATGTTGTATATGACTAAACCTCTAAAGGTGAATAATTCTGGCATGTTTGAATGATATCTGAACACCAGGTTTCACCAATATATTCACCAGAATGGTTTTGGTAATATTGCATAAATTACCCTCAGATTCGACACTGCGAATGAGGGTCGGGGATTGAGGGTTCGTGGCTATATCATATGAAACCGTGGATGTGAATTTCTCTTCTACCACGTGGTAGGGGGGGGAGGAAAGAATATCTATGATTATGATATTTCCAAGGAATCTCCTCTAGGGACATAACTTCCATGATGGATTCATCAGAAGGAAATGTATGCGAAAGATAATCAAGATGGGGGGGGGGGGGTTGTCTAACCAATATGGTAGGTGATACGGATCGGAGGCCGCCAACAGATGATCATTGATGGTGGGGTCACTGGTGGTTTGAATGGATTTGTATGCTTTCTCAAAAGGACTAAGTGATGTTGATCCAGCAATATACTTTCCTTTGTCGATGATATAGGTAGAAATCACATTTATGGATGTGGTCTGCAAAGCAGGAGGAGGATTTGATAAAAGAAATACTCTCATGAGAGAAGAGTCTTTAATGAGTCCTACTCCAATGTTACGATACTGCGGGGTAGTCAGAAGTGGAACGTTGTTTGCATCGTTCGTAATAGCATTAGGTGTAATTAAATCTAACTGATCTATTGTAACAATCCTTCCTTGGAATGGGAACTGGACAATACAAAAGACGAACGATGCTACAGCTTGCATAGCATAGAACCAATTGTGACCTAGGAGTATGTTGTAACCTAAAGGAGCATCAATGACTTCAATATGAATGGAAACTAATTTTTCCCCAGTTCTACCTGGAGAGAGGGCAGTAATCCATACAGTTGAAATCCACAACCATCAAAGGCCTTAAGTGTGGTAGGTGAATGATTAATCTCATGAGAACCAATGGCTCTCCAACAAAAAAGAGGCATGACCGAAGTAGAGGCTCCCTCATCCAATATGCTACAATGGATGTTCTTTCTAGTAATCTTGGTGGTTAACTGGAAAGCCAACTTATGTAAGAGCCTAGGTTTAAAGTCATCTAGTTTGAAAGCAATGATGTTACTATTCTCAGGATCCAAAGCTCCAAGTGTTGTTAGCAGGTTTTTTTTGCTGTGTGGGAAAAGTTTGGAGTACCTCTAGGGCCGACACAGCGCATGGTACCTGGGAAAAATCCTCCACAATGTTTTAGTATTGGGAAGCATGTGCGGTAGGATTGATAAAGGACTTACGAAGTGTACTCTTGGGTGGGAAGAAAAATGTATCAGGCATAGGTTTCTCGATGTGAAGACCATTACTTGGAGGGGGGTGGAAGCTTAAGGTTTATTAGATGGAACCTCATCAGATTTATTCTCTGGAGGGGGGTCATAACTATGTGCTCTAGTAGCTCCCCAATTGTTTTTCTCTGTTTATTGCTCCAACAAGATGGACAAAGGGATTTTCTCAGATGGTTTAGGAATCCTAGAAGGGTCTCCTGATATACACAAGGTACGTGGGATCTCAAATCCGTGTTAGTGTTTTATAATGCACAACCGTTCGAAAGGGGTCGTCCGATATACAATTGAGTACGTGAAGTACCTTTATATATACCTCAAGGGTACATGAAAGGTCATTCTATATACCGACAGTACGTGGAGGAACCACATAGACCCCGAGATGCAGTGTAGGCATGAAATGACAACTCCTATGTTTAAATATGTCGAAACGCGTCTCTATCCTATCACTCAAATTGCTATAAATTTTATCCTGAGGCTACCGTTTATTTTATTTGAATGGTTAGTGAATTTTTGTGAGGTGTATTTAAAATGAAAATTTTAATCTGTATGTGATGCAACTTCTTTTTCCTTCAATGAGAACTATCTAGAATAGGGAAGGGACCATTTTCTTTTCCTTCAAAAACACACAAATTCAATGCTACTTTCAACAACTCAATTGCAGGACCTAACAAGCAATTCCTCAACACAAAAATTTCATCAATAAGAATTCTAATTCTCTGAATCAAGAAAAGAAAATGAAGCCTCTAATATTTATAAAAATTAAATCTTCTCAATTACACCAAAAAGAGCTATTTGTCTAAATCACTCATGCAAACCAAGATGGCTAGTTTCTTTTTGTATTTTCAAATGTAATTCTAAAATATAAAGAACATAAAGAAGCTAAAGAAAGTTGATTTAAGAGAGGCTGCAAATTTCCTTTTTCAAAATAAACCTTTCAGAGAATGGGCCACTCAAATCAAAAAATCGAAAACGAGATTTCACACAATTCCTTTTCACTATGACTGCTGCACTAAAAGAGAAAACAAATGTTTTGCAACTGAGCTCAACAAGTGACAATCAGACTGTCAAAACCACCAAACACAGCAATCAAGCACTCAAGCAAAACACAATGGAAATTTTCAGAGGAACAAAAACATCAAAAAATAAAAATTACAGGCAGTATAGGAACCTACCTCGACGCAGGGAAGAAGGATGCACTAGAGCATTGTAGGGAGATCAATGCTTTTTGTCCACTACAACAGGGAACCGACATCACTATGTGTAAACTGCGAAAAGGTGCTGACGGTCAAGAAGAAAAAGGTGCCTATGAGGCAACGACGCTCTGTCAAATTGGGCTAAGTGTGTCAGTAAATCTATAGATGAAAAAAATAAAGATCTACACAAGAAACCAAAAACTGGAAATGATTTGGACTGGTAGAAGAAAAAGAGACTTCCAAAAGAGGCAATTGACAGAGTAACAAGATGGATCACTCACCTTATCCACCGAAATGAGCTAATGAATAAAATGTGAATTTCACAATTGAGAAAGTTACCAATAGTTGTAGATCTAACTGGATCTGCTCCAAATCTGACTGGATCTTCCCCAAATCTGACTGGATCTGCCCCAGATCTGACTAGATTAAATAGTCCCCAGTATGGTCGCCAATTTTGTTTCAAGGAATTTTGCAACTAGTGCGGACAACGCTTGTTCCTCTACCCTGTATGATACAAGCATAGATCAAAAGAAACATGGCAGCATATCATTTCCCTAGATAGTTAATTTAATCAACATGAAATCAATCTCATACCTCCGATCTAAGTGATTTTGTCCTTGTTCCAAATTATTTCTTGCAATCTTCAGTACCTGCAAAGAGAGATCAAAAGACAAAACCACAAAGTGAGAGCATCATGAAAAATTAACAATCTATGCTAGTGATCAAGGAGTCTAACAACATTTAATTGATATTAACACAAATTAAATACGGGAAAGGGGAATACTTTTGTATTAATGAATGAAAGAAGGTAAAGTTACAACCATAAAGCCTTGATGTTGCTAGCTTTATCTTTCACAATAGATCTACAATACTTCACACTCACAACAATCTCTTCACACTAAGACTCACTCAAACTTTCCTCTAAACCAGATTTTAGTCCAATAGCATAAGGGTGCTTTCTTTGGTCTCCTTCATTCCCTCCATGAAGGTTTCATTTATAGGCCAAATGCTATTAGATTCACTTAGGAAATGGATAGGAGATGATCCCAACAGATGAGGAAGGTGAATGACACCTCTCCCTAGCTAGTAGGAACCAACTCCATGGATGCTTTCGCAAGGAAGCTTCTAGAATATTCTTTTTTTCAAGTTTTAGGTTCACCGACGCTCCTGGATAAAGGTGAAAAAGCGTCGACTCTTCTTTCTCACAGGGGAAGAGCATCGACGACGCCTATTTCCAATAAACAAAAAGGCACCGATGCTCTTTTCTCCACAGGATAGTGCACCAATGATGCTCTGTCATAACTGAGAAAAGGTGACAATCTACCTAAGGGTGGAAAAAAGTCATCAAAAGAACCTCTGACCAAGATTTATGACCGAGATTTATGAAAGGTCATCAGGAAAAAGTGGGTTTTTCATGTGCAACAATGTGGTCTTACTATGATGGAAATTTCTATTCTATCACAATCATTTCGTATTTTTAGTTAACTTCATAAACATTTAATTTGAAGGTTTTGAATCCAAAGTAAAAATTCAATCACGTCACAAGTTAACATTGAACCACACACCCATGGGTTCCATTGTAATTCATTACCACCTTTAAAATGTGACTTACTAAAGTAATTTGAATTTGGTCCACCTAATAAGATATAGCTATAATTATTAATAGAAAATGAACATTTAAAATAATGTTTCAACATCATGGAATCATACAAATATTAAATTACTCTTAAATAACATAAGAACATTTAAACAATAATTCAATACTCTTATAGAATTGTGCCCATTTTTAATATAAAAATGGAAACACAAAAATATATAATAAACTTACACAAATATATAATAAACTTACATATATGATAGAATATTTTTTTCTAAAAATAAATGAACTTCAAATTTAATTTTTTTTAATAAAAATAAAAGTTATTAAGAATTATTAATCACATAAGATTTTCATTTTTCTTTAACCTAGTAATGGAACCTTATTTAGGGATTTACAATGGTTACAAATTTATACTCCTAAGGGAATGGAAGCATGGTGGCTAGTTGGACCCATTTCCTAGTGGCTAGTGGAACTTTGTTGGATGGCCTAGCACACTACCATATCTACCACCAACTATCTAATGATTATTAAATGTTATAATATTATTCAAACATAGGTTTAACAATCAATGTCCAAACCCTTTTCTTTTCACCAGAAAAAAAGACACATTATCTTGATATTCATATTGAATCAAAGAAAAATAAGACTTTACACAAATAGGATATCTCTAAGTCAAAGATGTAAACTGTGTTTTGTGAGAATATCTCATTAAGATATCTTGCTTAAACACCACTGAGTAGGCACATCATCCAAAAAACTTGACAACAGACTGAATGTAAGCTTCTTCAAAAGAAAAAAACTAAAAAAAAGAAATTGACTAGCCGTCTTGTACAATCAATTATTCCTCATCAAAAGAAATGAGGCATACAGTAATTGTGAGCCAGATTAGCTGAAAAAGCTAGTTCTCCCGCCACAAGTTAGGTTTCCCTCAATAAATTTCTCAAAATGTAGACGACCTTCATCACAAGATAATGCTCTTTTGAGAGGATGTTCATACTGAAATTGAACTCCCTATGTATGTTTTCTATCTGAACTTCCCCCCAAAAAGAGTGTATTTAAGATATTTCAATGCACTAGTGATCTAGAGAGGTAACCCCAAGCTTGAAAGTTCCCTTATACCAATTTATATTAACCTAGGAATCACCAAAAATATGTAGTGACACAATCCCATTGATCCAAGAAAACTGGAGCAAACACCATAAGGCCAAGAGTTCAACTTTAGTGTTGGTTGCATTACCACATCCAAGATTTAACTAAAAGAGATTATCTTCATTGATATTCAAAATTATGCCACTTCCTCCCCTACCACCTTGCACTTCCCCATTAAAAAAACCCACATCTTTCCAAATAGAAGGAATAGGTTCCACAATCAACCTTCTTTTTCTAGAAACCTAATCAATCAAATATTCTTATACATATCCAAACTCTTAATGATAAAAGAATGTAAATTGGGATTGTATTTTTGAAATACTAATATATTCCTCATAATCTAGAGTTGCCAGCAGACAAGGATCCTCACTTGTTTGAACCAGGGAGTGAAGTTTTGTACAAAGCAACCAGTGCCCCAAGAGTTAGACACTTGCAAAGCATGTAGGACTTCCAACTAGACTTGTTTACTGAAGTGAGAAAGGAATAAAATATGCTCAATATATGCATCCCCATACCCACAAAGAGAACATATTCTAGTCCAGTCCACCCCCTTTTCTGCAGGTTCTCCCAAGAAAGAATATGATTTTCTAGATAGATCGAAAATAAACACTACAACTTAGGAGGAATGCTCCACTTCCATATCATGGAATACCCAACACATATATGGCAACACCCGAGTCTGAACAATCATACATATAATCTTCTTTACCAGTTAGTTGGCCCATGCACAAATACCAATCCCATACCAGATATTCTTCCTTTGAAGATAGCCTAATGCCTTACCCATTGATACGAAAGATATAGGAGCCCCATTCCTCCCCCAAAATCCCCTGTAATCCTATATCCACGGCCTTCGACCAATAAGAACCATTAAGAGTGGATCTCCCATATATATAGATTTGATTGAAATAATACAACCCTAGACCATCTAAGTGCTCCAAGAGACCTGAGCTCAGTGAAAATTAAAGTGCTCTCCACATCCAACATAGAGATCTATGCCAATAAGTACATTGGTTCCCTTTCCAATATTCCATGCCAACCTATTATTAATCAAGGGAAATACTTTCATGAAACCTTTCCAAAAGTAAGAGACACCTCTTGTAATAATCTAAGCACTTCTGAGCCAATGAGAAAATGATCTTCCCCTTAAGTACTTGGACCTAATGACCTCCTGCCAAAGGCTCACATCATTGATACCACACCAACAATTCTTCATAACCAAAGCACTATTAAATCAATAGAGGTTTTTAATATTCCAACTTCCCAATGCTTTTGGCAGAGATAATCTCTCCCAAGAGACAAGATGGTATTTTTTGTGCTTTGTGGTACTAGGAAAAATAAAATAAAATATTTTCTTTCTTAAAACCTGTAGGACTAATTGGGTCAGGATACCCATTGAGAACCAATATACCATAATGGCAGTCAAAACAGTTTGGATTATACTCAATGGACCTCCTAGTGATAGAAAATTGAAGGACCGCTTATTAATTATTTTATCAAGCTTCCTCATCAACTATCCCAGTTCCTTAGTAAGATATATATTCAACCTAAGAATAAATCCAATATAAATGAGACCTGAATTCAAATCCTCCAATTTGAAAGGGAAACATGCAGCCAGCTGAGCATCTAGATTTTGTGTACCTGCTCCTTTATAGACCACATATTTTTCTGCATTGATCTTCATACCATTTGCAGCATAAAAGACCAATAATATTTTATGAAACCTATGCCAAGTACCAAATGCTCCAACACTTAACAAAATGACATCATCCATAAAAATCAAATGAGTGATTAGATCACTGTGGATAGATTGATTCCTTCCATTCCACCTTCATGATTTTCCAAATAAATGATTCTACCGAGAACCTTAGATATAAGCAAAAATAGCATAAGGGTGATTCCATGAAGGTGGGTAACACTTTTTCGCCAAATTTGGCGATGAAAACCTGATTTTTTACTCATGTGCTAGATAGAAGCCCTCGAAACACATATATGCCATGTGAATTTCGACTTGTAGTAAAAAAACAAATTGTAGAATATTATGTTGCCTTCCCAATGATATTTTTAAAAAATATTCCGATGTCATTTAATGCGTGAAATTTTGCATTTAATGAACTATGTGACTTTTAAATTTGAAAAAGTTAATAAGTGGCCCGTGTCCATCCCCAATAATTCAATCTTATATTAATAATTTAAAAAAATATTTATATGAGCATGATCTACACAAAATGCACTATGGTCTACATATTTTTTTGTTAATTTATTTCACAATATACAATTATTTATTATTTTTCGAAAGTGACCACATCTGATTTCAGCATCATTTTATACACGTGTGTCCATCCCATCTTTTTTTTCACTGTTTTCAAAAATTGAAAAACCAAAGATACCCTTTTGAAGACGACGCATCGATGTGTGGGATGTGTATTTTTTAGATATTTTTCGATGTGTATTTTACCCTGAGGGTTTTTCTTTAAGCTTCTTCAAAGTTGTTGTTAGGTTTTCTAAGTGTAAGTTTTAGAAGTAATTAAAAAAAAAACCCCATATGAATGCCAAAATGCATGCATGATACCTCAATGGATAGAGGATTCGGTGATGAATCTATCGGTATGAACTCTGCTCAGTTGTGTGCCATGAAATGCAGTGTTTACACCGCTAGAAGACACAGAAAAACATTGATTTTCCTGTAAGAGGGCTAATTCTCTGTTTTTTTGGCCCTTTTAGCTCGATCGAGGTCTTAACATAACCTCGATCGAGTTTCTATTAAATATTCAAAAAAAAAAGCTTTGTACATGACTACCAAGGGTTTATATGCATGCTCACCACCATGACTACCCTATCTAGAAGATTATGCCCATGTAGGACATTTTAGAAATGGGATTCTAGGATCCAACTAAGAAAATGGACATAAGGAATTTCAACATCATTTGATTTGACCAACTCCGCAAATAATAAATATCTTAGAAATTTAAACAAAAAAACAATCATGACATTGCCAGTTTATTCTACTAATAGACCTTTCGTCATTTTACTTGGAAACCAGAAATCCCTGGTACAAACCGCCATAGGACCATGGGTTTGAGAAATGGATTGTTAAAATCTTTTTAATGTTCATTAAACTACTTCAAAACACAAAACAGGGCTGGAATGGAGCAGCACTGGGGGGGTGGGAATTGAAGATCAGAATTAGAGTTACAGAAATGTAGTGAAAGGTTTTAAATACTAAAATACTTTGTTCCTTTGTATATAATTTTTAATTTTAAAAAACTACAATTAAGTGATATGACTTTGAAAACGCTAATTTTTATCTTAATCGTCCATATCTATTCCGCCCTGGGTTCTGAGCTTTAAATATCTGGCCTGAGGATCTATATCGTAGGTATTAGATCGTAGTCCTGAGAATCCAGGTGAAGTGGACACAACTCGGTTAAGTTCAGCTCATCAACTGAATTGCATGCATCATTTCCATAGTATTCTTTTTGCATTGAACCAAGGAGAGCAATGATGCATGCCATTCAATTGATGAGTTGAACTTAGGCGAGTTGTATCCATTCGACTTGGATTCTCAGGACTACGTTACAATACCTATGATATATATCCTCGGGTCAGATATTTAAAGCCGAGAGCCCGGGGCGGAATAGAACAGGACGATTAAGATAAAAATTAGTGTTAAATTCAAAGTCATATCACATAATTGTAGTTTTTTAAAATTAAAAATTATATACAAGGGAGCAAAGTATTTTTAGTACCTTTAGAGAGATGAAAATGTGAGCATGAAAAAAAAATATGACCTCATTTCCTTGGGTTATATCAATGTCCATTGTTTACTTTTCAAAATTGTTATTGTGTCACACATTTGCACTTAATCTTGCTAACAAATTATTGAATGACATTAGAATTTACATTAATAACACGTGACTAATTGTTTTGGTGTTTCATAATGCTAAGAGTCGAGGAAAATAAATAAAAGAAAATGTGTCATGGCGACTGTGGGATCCAAAAAATAAAAAGTGTGGAAACTAAACATGATACCAATTCTCATTTTGACAAGAATTGAAAATGTTCAATGACATGAATTCAAATGGGGATTCAAAATACAAGGTGTCCAAGCATCTTTTGGAAGACTTCATTAAATGAAACTTTACATTATGTATATGAAAATACAATGTCAATATCAAGCTGTGATTTTGATCAAGGTCTCTAAAACCATTGATCGAACGAGTTAGACAAAAGCTCGATCGAGCTAGCAGCTTAATCGAGTTTTTCAAAACTTTAACTAAAAACATATTCGAGTGTGCACACGAATATGGACACCCAAATATAATTAAAATCAAACATAGAATTATATGATAATAAAATTTAATAAAACATAATTTTGACTATAAGAATGATACTTGAGGGTAATAGTACATACCTTGAAGAAAAAACAAGTAAACGCATTACTACTGTCACTTCCCCTAGATTTGATGTATAGATATTAATTGAAGAGTAATTGGAGTTATAGATGTAATTGATTGGAGTCATAGATGTAATTGATTGGATTCATATATGTGATTAATCACATCTATAACACAATTACTCTGTGACTAATATCCATCAAAGGAATTTCATATCCATATCCAATTAAATGATGGGCATGTTGCCTATTTATAGGCAATTAAAGATGCTCTATTGAGGTCTACTTTAACCCTTGATTGAGTTTCTTTTAACCCTCGATTGAGGTTTTGAACCATTGACTGAGGGTTTACAAAAATCTCAAACGATCGTTTAAAAGAACCTCGATCGCGCGTTTTATAAACCCTTGTTCGATTTGTTAAGACCTCGATCGGGGGTTTATTAAAAGCTCGAACGAGGTATGTTTTTCCAATTTTTTCCAAATTCACGTTGCCAAAAAATTTAACCCACCTCCGTGGATGCACCCATAAGTGATAAGGGAAAACTTTTCCTCGGGCCCCTTGAGCACTTAAAAAAACCAGATGGAGATCCATTTACTAGGACAATAAAATTTGTTAAGGTCATGCAGACAAAGATCCAATTGCATAAAATAAGTGGAAGCCCAATTTGAAGAATGATAAGCCAAATCATAGCCCAATTAACCTTGTCATATGCTTTTGACAAGTCCATTTTAAGAACTAGAGAATTTTTCTTTTTAACCTTACTTGAATGGATACACTCTTGCACAATACCAATGGCATCGGAAATCTACCTCCCTGGGAGGAATCCAAATTCCTCCAATGAAATATTTTCCCCTAGGAAAGCTTTGATCTTGTTCGATATAACTTTGGAAATAACTTTATATTCCAAATTAGAGAGTGACATGGGTAAAAAATCATACTAGGTATTGGGTTTATCAGACTTAGGCACTAGAGTGATAAATGTTGAGTTTAGGGTTCCTAAAACAACTCCTTTCCTCCTAGAGAAATCAACCATCTCTAGGAATTCACCACCAACAAGATCGAAAAATGAAATGAAAAATTCAACCAACCACTCATCAGGCCCCAAACTTTTGTGCTTATCCATCTGCTTGATTTCCCATTCAACTTCAGACAGTGTGACTTGAGCGGCAATCTGATCACCTTCTTCTTCTCAGAAGAAAGATGGAAAATGGTTGATCATCTCCAATTAAGCCACAATGATAGAGTTTCTCGGGTCCTTCAATAATGAAGAGAAATTATTCAAAACGAGCTACTCCAACTCAGATTGAGAATATACCCACTACCCCTCAGCACACTTTAGATCCTAAATGGCATCTGTTAATCTTCTACCATTTGCAAAACTCTAGAAAAAAATGGTATTATTATCACCCTGGGCAATCCAAATTACTCTACTCTTTAATCTCATCTCCTCTTCTTCCCACTTGAGAATAAGGGCGTTCTTCTCCTCCAATTGAGAGAACAATTTGTTCATTAGATGTAAAGGACCCCAACACATTACTACCATATAAACGAGCTAGAAAAATATCAATTTCCCTAGGATCCTCCTTAGACAAATGCGCCTTTTCATTAACCCAACTCTTGACAACTAACTTCAAGGACTTTAATTTAAAACAAAAACTATCCATCACATTAAGACCGATAGGAACAATGAAACTCCTCCAACAATCTCTAACCATCCGATTGAAGCCCTCGTCACTAATCCACATATGGTTGAATTTAAAAGGATATATACCGACAACATAATCCTCTGCTAGCTACAGAAAAATAGGGTCATGATCTGAGTTCGAGGATGGTGCAATCCAGTATCGACAACGAGCTAAAGAGCCAATAAAGACCTCATAAAAAACAAAACGCTCCAACCTCTTGGACACTGTAATCGGACCCCCTTGACCACTTTTCTATGTTGGACCCATCTTAGCAGGAACCACATCCATCAAGTGATGATCCATAAACAAGGAATGAAAATAAGCAGAAAGAGGGTCTAATATGGCAGAGATCCCCCAAAATTCATATGAGTCTAGAGTGAGGTTTAAATCTCCTACAAAAATAATGTTAAGAGCTCTTAGAACCCCATATTTTACCACCTTATCCAAAAAAATCCTACATATAGTGAGCATAACAGTTGATAATATTGACAACCCCTTCAAATCCTTTCCAAGTTCCAACAAAGTGCATCTCTGCAAACATCTTCAAATAAGAGAGTTTCACCACCCGAGGGTTTCATATGAACATAATTCCTCCTAACTGCCCAACCAAGTCAATAGCCAAAACCTCCCATACTCTGAGAATATTTAGAAAAAACCTACATGCCCTAGAGGCTAACGTCGTGGTTTCCTGAATTAAAATAACATCAGGATTAGTAGAAGAAAACATTCGTTTGAGACATAGAAACCTTGGGTCTCCCCAAACCCTCAAACATTAAGGGAGAGTAAAAGGATTATGAAATCCTCGGTGAGAGATTCGATACTCTAAGGACCCTAGAAACAAGGTGGGTTGAAATCAATGAATTGGAGGATAAGTCCAATATTTGTGATAGGGGAATGTAAGTAGCCAAACAAGCAGGTTCAACACCTAGGGATTTATCCTTTAGAGTGACATTTTTTTTGTTTTTATCCCAAATGGTAACATTTTGGTGATGAATGGGATTTAAGGGGAAGGTCGTAGGGATTTGAAATGGTTGCTTAGTAAACACAGGAAACTGAGTAGTTGAGGCCACTTCTAAGAACGAGAGGGAAGGTGGCATGGCAGAAGACAAGTATACCATCAAAAACAAAAACAAAAACAAGTATACCAAATACATAAAATCCCAAGGTGGAAAGGCGTTTGTTCCCTTTTGCACAAGGGAAACCCCCAACTTACCCACCCCCTTGTTTGAAACCACCACAAGAGGAGAAAAAACGTCCAAGACAGAGTCAGAATGGATATCTATCTCATGCGAGTCACATGAGATAATCAAAGGACTGACATAATCCATACATAGTGAACCAAAACATGACACCAAAGTCTTTGAGGAGGGAGGAGGAACAATTGCTAGTGTTTTAGCCTCAAGAAAAAATTTCAACCTCTTATCGAGTTCCTTCTCAATGGATTTAACAAACTTTAGTTCAATAGAAGAAACACCTTCATAAAAAGTTAGAGAGTTAACATGACACATACCTTCAACCGATGACGTGGGTGAACCATTACCAGGGAGGTCCATAGGGGATGATGGAGGCTTATGAACCACATATGTGATTCCCTCCGGTGAAATACATTCCTTCGAGCTATCCCTGAAATATTATACAAACCTCAATGAATTGGATACTATACATTAATGAATTAGATTCCCTGCATTGAGACAGAGATAATAGTGGAAAGGAGCACCCTTATAGTCCAAATTTTTCATTAAAACCCTTCCCCCCAAGACAATCTTGACCTCACGGGAGCCCCTTAAATACATCCAAATCAACCAGAACTGATTCCATCCGCTTATCCCCACTAGAGAACATATGATCATCAATGGAAATAAAGTGGCCTAGAAGGTTAGCAAAACCCACAAAAACCTCTTGGGTTCATAAGAGAAGAGGAAAACCTGGTAATAGAAACCATAAGCGTCGTCGAAGAGGTCATTCACAGTCAGGGTCAAAATCCGTATGCCATCAGGTCGAGACAAGTGAGCCCTCTCCAATAACTAAGTAGCGAGAGAGAAATTTTGGAGGCTCTTCTTTCTTTAAACAAACAAATAAGAACCAACCTTTTGGGAGAAGGTTTACCTTAGGAACATAATCCAGTGAGCTACACCGTTGCTCAGACACCCAGCAAACCATTTCATCCTTGTTCATCCTCACATATTCCAAGCAGTCGATGAGGGCAAGAAGTGATAAGTTCCCAATTATTTCCATGTTGACATCCTTACCCAAGACAAAAGTGGGAAGGTCATGCTTGACCTTATATATCTTCGCCAACCATCGTTCTTTTTCCGTAGTGCCCCTGATAGTGTTCCTACCCTTTTCGACTTTTGGGGGGGAATAATACAAACACATCAAAGGACCAAATTGAGTGTCAAAATAGGGTCCCTATCCTCTGAGGTACAATGAATCGAAGGAGAATGCACAAAAGGATGAAACAACTCCTCACCCCCAATCAAAGGACACTCCATGTGAGGCAACTCCACCAAAAATGTTGATTCTTTTTGTATTGATAATGTCACCGTCGACGAATAAAATACTAGGGTAACGACAAGAAAAAAACGTTGTCAGAATAGCAACAATTCGACATAAGGGACAAAGTTAAAAAAATCGGGATCCAATCACAGTGAACGTTTTCCCTAGGGAAAATAGGGAGCCTATCAATGTCTGTGAATATTCTCACTTTTTTATCGTGGTTCGTATTAGATCCTCTATGAGGGAAGGATGAGACTCCACGCTTGCTGATAGTAAAAACCCAAGGTTCAAGAAAAAGAAATACGCAAAAAAGAAAAGAAATTGCATCCAACCACCAACGACAAAGAGAATCAAACAAGTATTCATACCTTCCCGTCATAAAGCTTAGGGTTTCAATCACCTAACATTTCCATCACTAGGATAGCAGACACCAAACTAGAAATGAATATTATATTCCATCCCATGTCTAAACCCTTTATCAACCGGCTATTAACTTTTCTTAGGAAACATGTTGGTAACTTAACATACCTCATAAGTTGTGTAAGTTTCCTTTACCTCATTGAAAGATATCACTTTAAAATACATAAGGTGATATCTAAGTGACTTTGAATAAATACTACTTTAATTGACTTCTAAGCAAGGGAGGCCTTTTGAAAAGCATGAAGGAATAGATGTGTGAGAGACATAAAAATTTAAAAACAAATAGTTTTTACACATTAGTATTTAACTCACGGTTCAAAGTTATATATGGATATTTACCAATTTCGTTTTACAAATTCCCCAATCACTTTTGTAAAAATCAAATTGTTTTATAACATTTGAATTATTTTGGGATACAAATATTTTCTATGTATATAATTACTTTGGAAAAATATACACCCTCATAATTATGACTTTGAGCAAAGAAGTCCAATTTTTTTTTAAAATCATTAATTTTGACTTTTGAGCAAAGAAGTCCATTTTTTTTAAATCGTGAAGGAATACATTTAGAAAATGGTGAAAGACATAGAAAATTAAAAATGATAGTGGTTGCAAATGAAGAGTTGCCTTGTTGCCTTGGAGCTCAAAGTTGTGTGGTCCAGATCATAAATGTATTTCAGCCAATTATTTTACATGTTTACTTCAGCCAATTTATGTAAAAACTCAATATTTATTTCCAATATATTTAAATTACTTAATTTGGGGAAAAAATATAGGACACATGAACTTAAAGAGGTATGAGGCTAGGAACCTTCATGATAATATATTACTAGAGAGGTATGCGGCTAGGGAACCTTCATGATAATATATTAGATGGTGATCGAAAGAGTAAAAATTAATTTACTTCCTATATTGTAGAATTTATAATTCTTTATTTATTATTTTGAATAGCATGGTGCAACATATTTAATTTTTTTTTAATCAATTTGAAGAGATGAGGTAAACAATCTATGTTAATGAATATTTGATATCATAACATTTCCTTGCATTGTATTAGTATCTTTAAACATAACTCCTTTTTGAAAATCACAAAATCTCTAATCATAACATTTTTTTTAAGTATTAACTAATATGTAAAAGAAATATAAATTTTGATTTAAATAAAGACATATTCCATTTCAATAAATGGTACTTAAATTCACCTTTAATCTTTAACACATTTTAGTATGTATACACTTGTATTATCGGGTCCTTATCTTGCCTTTGAATGTAACGGGTCCTTATATTTAATTATAAAAGGATAGAACTTTTTCATGCTGAAAAAAAAATGTATATACTTGTATTTTCACATATAATTGTTTATTTGTATGCTTCAAACCAATACATTACATTTAGTCACTTTTTTCATAGCTATTACAAACTTAAACATACCTGCCTTTGAATTTATGAAAACAACATCTCATATTACTATTACCAAAACATTTATATACACAATTTCTCATAATTAAATTATGACATATCTATCCTTTTCACCTTGCTTAACTCGTAAACAAGAGTAAACACTCGTAAGAACTTATTATTATAAAGATAAGAATAAGATACTACTCAACATTCTTACAAGAGTATATGCTCTTAGGAATTCAAACTCACGTCATTAACATTTATCCAATATCTCAAGCATTACCAAATAAATATATTTATTTCATCTATACACATGAACATTTCATTAACTAATACATGCATTTCAAAGAGTGAGAAAGCCATTCCTACTCCTACTAGATCTAGCTTCAGTCCCACTTGCCTACGGTATGGATTAGCTATCCCTAGTCTTAGTCCCTGGTATTAGCCCCTGGTATCTCTTTATTCCCTTGGTCTTGGCCCTATCTACGGTCCGCTGTAGTTAGTTTTATAACCATTCCCATAAAGACTCTTAGCTTATTATTAGTAAGCCCTCCCTCTATGACTTAACAGCATGTCCTTTCAGAGTGAGGTGGGCTTAGGTCATTCTATATATGTAATAACACAATAGAATATAAACATAATATATATAAATATATTTTTATCTACATCCACCCTTTAATTAATCCATCGTTTCGTTTCGCACTCTTGAATCAGTAAGTAACCCAGAAGATTAAGATGCAGGGGTGGTTAGAATCAGACCGAATGGAATGGCATAGACAGCAGCTCAGTGAAAGGCTGATGAGACATAGGTTTCATAAGTAGCAGTTGACTCAGCAGTTCCAGTCTGTTCATGCGGGCGGGAAAGGCACATTTCATTAACTAATAAATGCATTTCAAATAGTTTTAGGTAACTAATTGAATAATAATAACTTTAGAGTAGGTGGGTACTTATTTGAACTCAGGTAGACTTGACCAATTGAAGACGACTGAAGGCTTGACTACAATGTTCCACCTAATCATTCGGCTCTGTATCTGGCATATGTTTTCTCGCCAAGAGGCCACCCTCAAGATGGGCCACGAGTACACTAAATAAACGCTTAACATAATCTCTTACCAAAATTATTTACCATAATCTTAAACATCAAACCCACCACCATGGTTTACATGTAAATTTGATTTTAACATTATACTTGGTTTTTCATCGAAAACCATTTTTAACTTCTTAACAAAGAAGTTCAATTATTGTATTAACATAATAATAATGAAGTTCACATTTTTGATAAAAATAACTATGGCACACACATAATACACACAAATTTTGATCAACCCATAATATTGGATCGATTGAATCCATGGCTACTCCAGTGAATGATCCTCAAAGTCTAATCGATTGGCAAGATTCAGAGAATGGCCACGAAATCGAGATGGTTACAGCACACCATGGGCAGGAGAGATATCATATTGATAACAAGGCCATCGAACGAGACGACAGAGCGTTTGGAACCCTATCTATGGCGGCGGCCCTTTCAGATTTCATCCTCCAACCATGGCGTAGGGGAGATGCATGGGTGCTGGAAGGAAGAACTGCCAGTCCCTGGGCTCTGATGCTTCTATCCAAGACGACATTGGAAGCTCATAAGCACCAGAGGGCAGCCACCTGCACGTTCTGGACTGTGCCGCTGCCAGCTCCTCTTGCTATGCAGTTCATAGTGAGCCCTTTGTCTTATTGTGTTGCCATAGACCAGACTACTTGGAAACCAGTAGATCTGAAGCATGAGACGAGAATGGGAGTGGAGGAGTTTCGGCTGGACCAGAATAACTACCTTGAGGTTCAGATTTCGACAGATATGGTACTTTCTCTTACTTTTCCCATTCGGGTGGTGGTGCCCCCGTTTTTTTTCAAATATCTCTTTTGAATAAGGAGTCAGGGCAGTCATTGACAGGTTTCAGATTTTTATTAAATTATCCTCTGGGAAGTCGATTTTGGTGTGGGTTCATGGATCTGAAACAATGGAGAAGCTAAAAGCTTATCTAGAGTGAAGAGAGGGCTTTCCTAGAACCTCTTTCTTCTTTCTTCATGAAGGTAAAGTGTTGCAGGAAGATTCTAAGCTGACATATTATCAGATCTGCAAGAACTTAACTATTTTTATGATGCATCTCCTGTGGGGGGGAGCAGAGGGAAAAAGAGGACCCTCTAGTCCTTCGTCTTATAAGGAAGCAACTCGACCTAAGGGATCCTAGACAACCGCCTCATCTTCTCCCCATAACAATCCGTATTTTGTTGAAAAGTTGGAATCCACACCAACCCTAGAGATCAAGAATCCACAGGTAAAACAATTGTTCAGTACGCTACAATCTGTAGCTGTCATTTGTCATTTTAATGGGTTTTGTCCCAGATCTTTTGATCTATGAGTGTTGTTGGTCTCTCGGGAGGTCTACTCATGGGTTGGAACCCCTTTCTGTACACTGCAAAGCCTTTGAATCTTTGGCTGGGATCTTAGTGAAAGCTCGGTTCAGAGCCTCTTCCACAACCCTGTCTGTTCTTAACTATTATGGGCCGTATAAAGAAAGGGACACTTTTTGGAAGAGGGTGATTGATGGTGGTCTTCTGCACTTACCTAATCTGATCCTAGCAAGGGATCTTAACTTTACACTTAGTGCTAATGAGATTTGGGGGACAAAATCCCAATTGGATCCTCTTGCGCCTTTTTTCTCTCAGCTTATTGCTGGCCATAATCTTGTTGACCTGGCTCCTTCATTTGTAGGACCTACCTGGAGAAATGGTCGGTCTGGTATAGATGGTATCAACAAGAGGCTTGACAGATTCTTGTTATTGACCTCTGTGGTCTCTTGCTTTCCTAGACATAGAGTTTGGTCCTCACCCTCGGACATCTCAGATCATTATCTGATCTGTCTGGAATGGGATATTGCTGGTGCTGCTCGGTGTTATCCCTTCAAATTTAACAAGGCCTGGTTATTAGAGGAGGATTTTTGTCTTTTTGTTAAAGATTGTTGGGGATCTTGGGTCTTAGATTCGGAGGTAGATGAGATGAAGTGCCTTTCTCTAAAATTGAGATTATTGAAAAAGAAAGTAAAGGACTGGACCCATGAGAAAACCCTTCATATGAAAAGTGAATTTCGAGAGGTGTTGGGTAAAATTTCCTCTCTTTTGGCCTCTAGTCGTTCTGGAATACTTTATGCTGAGGATTTGGATTCTTTAAAAGCTCTACAGGACAGGAAGTTCAAACTGGCTGCACATGAACTCTTGACTTGGAAGCTAAAAAGCAAGACAAATTGGGCTGAGTTGGGTGATGCAAATACAAAGTATTTCAACTCGATTGCTTCAGCTCGTAGGAACCATAATGCTATCTAGGCCCTTAAGAATGAGGAGGATAATTGGGTGGAGGATGAAGATGGTTTGAAAATGCTGGGTATTAGATACTTCTCTGACATTTTCAGAGATGACAACCAGACCAATATCATTGATCAATTAAAGATTATTCAGTTATTCCTATCATTCATCTCAGGCGAGGAGGCTGAGATTTTCTCTTCAAAAATCACAATGGGGGAAATTGAAGGGTCTTTGAGGTCTTTCAAAAAAGATAAGAGCCCAGGCCCTAATGGCTGGCCTGTGTAATTTTTTCTTTGCTTCTTCAATCTTTTGGGTGGGGATCAACTTGCTCCAGTTGAGTCTGCTAGGGCTTCGAGGAGGGTGGAGTCCTCTCTTAACTCTACCTTCATCTATTTAATTCCACAAAAATAAAATCCTATCACCTTTGCTGATTTTAGGACGATTTCACTATGCAACCTGGTGTATAAGCTTATATCAAAGATTGTGGCTCTCCAGCTTAAGCCCTTTCTTGACATATCCATCTCTCCTGAGTAGTTTTGGTTTCTCAAAAATAGACAAATTGTGGAGCCTATTGGAATCACACAAGAAGCCCTTCATACATTAAAGACAAAGAAATGATGTGCATTGGTATTAAAGGTGGATTTGGTAAAGGCCTTTGACAAGTTAAATTGGTCCTAGATTGGCATCCCCCTATTGGGAGTAAATTGGATTATGGGCTGTATCACCTCAACAAATTTTTCCATCCTGATCAATGGCACACCCTCTGGTTTTTTCAATGCACCAAGGAGGATCATACAAGGTTGTCCCTTATCTCCTCTTCTGCTTATTCTGGTTATTGAGGGCCTTAGTCTACTGATAAAATATGCAAAAGACAAGGGTAGGATAAGAGGCATCCAGATCTTTGATTCAATGTCTCTGACACACCTTCTATTCGTGGATGATGTGGTCCTTTTTGGAGTCAGAACCTCTAAAGAATGGGTGGCTTTTGATGTTATCTTAGGTACCTTTTGTTCAACATTGGGTATGAAGATCAGTCTGGAAAAATCTGGTTTCTTATTCAGTGAATTGGACCTGGGGATTCAAAAAAGCATTCATTCTTTTCTTCCATATAAGATGGAGCCTATACAAAATGGATTCAAGTATCTGGGATACTATATAAATCCATTAGGTTATCGGATTAAAGACTAGTGGTGGTTGATACAAAATTTTGAGAAGAAAATTCATAATTGGGTAAATAAATTTATTTCAATGGGAGGTAGATTGGTCCTTATCAAAGCAGTTCTCTCCAGCATGCCCATTTACTGGTTTGCTCTTGCCCCTGTTCCAAAATCTATTCTTAACAAGTTGAGGAAATTAATCTTTGTCTTTCTTTAGGGATCCAAGGGTGAGAACAAACATTTTCACCTTATGGAGTGGCAGTGGTTCTCTAGGCCTGAAAATAAAATGTTTTATTTGGTTGGCTCTTTTTAATAAAATCTTGACTTGGGAAAATTTATTGAAACGTGGTTGGAGTGGTCCTAGCAGATGTGTCCTATGCCAGAATTTTGAGGAGAATACACAGCATATATTTGTGGATTGCTCCTTCACATCCTCGGTATGGTTTTTACTTTGTGGTATCTATAAATGTGATTTACTCCTTTCTAGAAACTCCCTTGTTGAGTTGATTATGCATTGGCTTTCGAATTTGATGAAGCACTCAGATTATGGTTGCTTGCTATTCTTTGCTTGTTGGTGCATATGTAAGTCTCAAAATTGCTGTATTTTTGAGGGAGTGTAGGCATCAGTCAACCATGTGATCTATCAGATCAGTCATTTGATGCATTTCTACCCTGTCAAGGAACATAAAAAAAAACCAGAACTATAAAAGTTGCCTCGGATATGGTGTATCCTTGTGGTTTCTTACACAGTACTGCTACAGACTCTTGCGGTGGAGCTGGGGTACAGATTGTGATCAGCATCTCGCACACCATCAATTTCAAGCTTGCATGTGGTGCTTCGACCAATACCAGAGCTGAACTCCTGGCCTTGTGGGTACTTTTATATGTGGCTGACAGAATGGGTCTCCCTTATTCGCATGTATTTGTGGATTCCTTAGTTATCATCAACTGGGAAAACAAAAAAGCTTCTCTTGCTTCTCTTGAGATGGTACATTGGTGTGATCATATCAGATCACTCATGAGTGGTTTTACTTGGTTGAACATGAGACATGTCTACCGAGAGCACAACCAGAGTGCAGATAGCTTATCCAAAGAGGCCCTTTTATTGTCCTTGGGGCTCCTTTCCTTCTCGGAGATTATGAATGGTACTATTTGTATGAATGGAAATTTGAAGCTCTTTTGAGCATGGTGTCGGAGCTTAGTCTCCTTTTTATTTTTATGGCACAAGACTGTAGGTAATTATGAGATTTTAGTATGGGGTGGGTATCTTTGGATCAACCACCTGGGCTCTGATTGTTCTCTTGGCTCGGGACTGTTTTTTATTGTTCTGGATTTGCTGAGATAGGTTTGCTTATTTTCTAGGATGGATTGTCTGTGTTTCCATGTCTATTTGTAAAGGATCAAGAGAGTATACAGAAGCTTTGTAACCCCTATAAAGGAAGCTTATTTGATGGCCTTTGATTCATCTTAGAATAACAAGGCCAGGTATTTTTTTCGTCTGAAAAAAGCTTTATTTTAATACTCAATAATAGAGCTCTCCCCTTTTTAATATAAAGACCTTTTTATTAAAGATTAGATAAAAGAACTCACTTTTTACTATAAACATCAACGATATTAGATTTTTTTTTAATAATTAACTAAGACAATAATAGGACTTGTATTTTAAATTATAAAATTACTTTTCCATTATTAAAACGTGAATTATGGAATTGTCACCTATCCAAGAGATCCATTGTAAAGTTTTATCCCGTATTAAATGCAATGTGGAATCATATTCTTTGAGAGAGTGACTTAATGACAAGTAAACAAACTTCCAAACACGTCTACAATTCTAGAGAAAACAATAGAGGAACACTCTTTTAATTTAGAGTTTAAAATAAAATTAAAAGGAAAATTTGAATTCCTTTCGCACAACGAGTTGTAAAACAATGCAATAGGGAATCTTTTAAGTTTTCACGCAAGAAAATGAACAAGCTTAGTGGTTTCGGTACTCACTCTAAGATTCACCATTGCCGACAAATATAATCACATTAAATATGTCTTCAAATAAATAGAGGCATGGGTTTTACAAATTCATTTTTATAACTGGGCCTTTCCTCTCCAAATAGTATCATTCCTAAAGGACATAAGTCAATCTCATAGTGTCACAGACCTCACGGCCAGGTTCAATTTTTCAACTTCCACGAGACCATGTGGTAGTTCCCGGAAGCCACCCAAAGGCATGACCAACTCGGGGAGCTCTTCGAAAGACTACGCCTAACCTGTGGAACTACTAACAACTCATCTCCATACTTAGTCATTTTCACAACCATGCACTCCTAATAGTACAAGAAGCCAAAATACAATACAAGAGACGAATGTGTATGGGAGGCCCGCCTTAACTTGATGGTGCCTAATACCCATGTATATATGATAAGACTTGTTACAACGACGGAGGATGCCACAAACCGACAACTTATCTGAGAGCTCGCCACACCGGCTACGCTCAAGATACAATCAAACCAACCATCTAATTGTCATTGACGGATGTGCATGCATGTCTCCTTGCCAAGACAAGACCATGCCAAGTCCTATACAATCCGCAACCTCTTGCAACCTGTTGAAGCTCACTTCATTGTTCTGTCTCTGTTCCCAACGAACGTCGCTGCTGAACTCCTCTGGTGCGCCTCCTTGCCTAGCTTCTGCCTGACTTGTGGAATTCTACCTGCTCATTGCACTCCGACTTAGCCAAATTGGATAACTGTTAGATGCCTTTCCCTAGGAACTTGTTTTCTAGCGCACACCTTTCTTCAACGCACTTCTATCGACGCGTTCCATGAATGTTGAGATGTTGAATGCACCCATCATGGGTGCTGCTAGTGCTAACGCTACTCCCGGAACGATCCTCTGCCAGTGGATCCTCCCCGAGTCTTTGTTGCCGAAAATGTTCTTCATGAACGCTCTTGCCAGCGCACCTCATACTTGGATGCTTTCAAAACGCCACTTAGACTCGTCTTGAGCCCATGCTCCAACTCTTCCGAAATGCACCTAACCATCTCGCTTGGAGGGTGTTGCTGACCGCACCTCTTGGATGCACTGCAGAGGACACATCTAAAATCCCTACTAAGCGCACTTAGTGAGCACACTTGTTCAGTGTGCTGCACGAATGTTGTTGGACGCCCCCTTCGAGTGCACTTTTGGGTGCACTACTAAGCATCTTGTTGAGCGCAACTCCTTGGGCACTCTATTGGGGCACGTTTGCTTAGATGCATTGGTGTGGAGTGCTTCCCCTGAATACACTACTGGACTTACTTCTGGATGCCCATCTGCGGATCACTCTAACTAAGCGCACCTTGATCGTGCTACTCTGAACACACTTCTGGAACGCGTCGCCTGTGGAGCGCTCTTGTTGAGCACACCTTGAGAGCACCTGTGGAAGCACGTTGCTTTGGGTCCCTCTACCTGAGCACACCCAGAACGCGCCTACTTGGATGCTTCGCTAGAGCTCCTCTATTGGAAGCGTCATTTGGTGGGCGCTTTAAATGAGTGCACCCTCCTAAGCGCTTTGTTGGACTCGCTCGCCAAAACCCCCAGAGCGCACTTTCTCTTGGACGCGACGTTGTGGAGCGCTTTGCCACAACGCACTTGGAACGATCCATTTGAAAGTGTTTCCTGAACCTCGGAACGCGCCTGTCGGTCGGTTGCGGAGCACACCTATCAAGTTTTCTCACCATGCAACTATGACAACGCTTATGCCTCTGTACACCTTCTTGTGGAGCACCACGCTATGGGAGTGCTCTAAGTCTGAAACTCCAAGTCTTTGTTGATTCCGTTCTAACTTACCTGACCTCCATCCTTAGCCTTTTATACACTTGGGCGCCCATCTAATGAGGAATGTCATGTCCACTTCAACAAACTTGCCCAAATGACCTTTCTTGGAGCGCTAGCCAACCTGGGTGTCGTTCTAACTAACATCCCACCCGACCACTCATCAAACCTCCGAGTGTTTCCCACGACCCATGCGGAGCGCCCAACACTTAGGTGTTTTTGTCAAGCACCCACTTTGCATGGTCCAACAGACGTTTCTGCTAAGCGCTAAGGGAACCCCACCTTGGGTGACGGAAATTGTTGTAACACATAGTATGCATAATGGATTCATCCTTGACAACAAACAATAAAAATAGAATCGTAAACGGATTGTCATGCAAGAAATCATAGATCACCCTCTCAACTATCGAGAGATCAATAAAACAAACAATGATAAAATAAAAGCAGGGCTCGTCTGCACTGGTCTAAGGAATACATATAAAGTTTCTAGGATGGGATCGATGATGTTTTAAGAGATCATTTCCACCACATCTAGCAAAACAAATATCATTCTTGCTACACCCTGCCAAAAGTGAACCCAAGCAGATGCAAAGGAAAACGAAGAAGAACAAAGGAGGTTGTGCTCTCCTTACTCTCACGTAGTCTCCAAGATGAAAACACGTGAAACTCAACCCTCTAGAATCAATAAAGATATTGTATTCCGTTGTTGGGAGCCATTATTGAAAGGGACCTCTATCCTTTTATCAACATGGGAGTAATAATAACCTTTTAAAAGCTAAAACAGTAATGATTAAAAGGAACTTGGTGAGCTTCGTAGAGGAGCCGCTTTTTGCCTTAGTAACACCACAATAAAGAGACCCGACTTCCTTCCTCTCATGGGCAGTTTTTCCACCTTTCGCTTAGTACAAGTGTGGAATCATGGTTCTTCTCCTTGTAACTCATTTCTATTGCCTGATGGATTAAAAAAGAATAGAAGAAAAGAGTTGAATGAACTAGATATCCATTCCCCTATCATTTTGTTAGAGATTAACTTCCTCCTCCTGCAAAACTCACAACCATAAGGAGTAGTCGACCCCTTCTTTATGGCTTATCTTAACTAAATAACAATTGTTTCCCTCCAAAGGGGCTGTGCCACTCTCTTTACTTCAAAATAAAGTGGGACAAGATCCCCCACAAAACGCAAGAATCTCTAATATATATAATTCATCCCTTGGTATATATATTTTATAAATAAATTCATATTGATGTTCTGGCTAATTAAATATTAAGCTAATATATATATATATATATATGCTTTTGTTTACAAACCTCTCAGTGGGGTTGTTATGTTCATGGGAAGATATCACAAGGGGGTCACCCGAAGAGGCCGCACCTCATTCACTTTGATTACGGAGCTAACTCGATGGGGATATCAAGTGGGGCTCTTATATAGCAATGTATATTCACTCGAGGATTTGACCCCAAGACCTTTTACTCACAACTTATAGCACTCAACCACTTGAGATAGCCCACCAGGCTAAGCTTATGTATATATATGATGATGAATTAAAAGAAATTAAATCATTCCTTAATATGGAAATTAAATTCTTTAAGAATTTTATAATTAATGATTTAGCTTAATCAATTAATAATTACCTCTTGTAATTATTAATGGCTTAGTATGCCAAAATGATAACAACATTACTTAATAATATTCAGAACATTAATCTTAAAGATACTTCCCCAGAACTCGCCATAGCTAATATATTGATAATACCTAGCAATATCTTTTAGTTTTACTAAAAATCATTTAATAATACTTCAATTTATGTTGTTAACTAGACTTTAAAAGTTCACTAAAAGCTTGTGGCGAATAGCCACTAACCTTAGTTTAAGAAGACACTTAAAACTTTAAGTGATCAGGTGAACAATTTATCTTTTCCTTAAGTTCCTATGGCACTGTTGCTGCTGCAACTGTTTTCCCCAAATTTTTTAAATTTTGGACCCTCCTTTTAATTTTATCTTTCCTAGGACTATTTGGGTTCCTGAACTCTGTCTTTCCTCTGTTACAAATTTGGATTTTCCTGAGTTTGATTTGAGTTCAATTGTTTACCACTGTCGGAGGTTGAAAGATATAAAACTACCAATGCTTTTGACTATGGAACTTAACTTTTTTAAATTTTTCGATGGTCTGGTCTCTTGTCTGTTGTGTTGTGCTTTGTGTCTCTTGTCTTTTTTTATTTTTTGATGGTTTGAGTTTGATTTGAGTTCAATTGTTTACCACTTTAGGAGGTTGAATGATATAAAACTACCAATGCTTTTGACTATGGAACTTAACTTTTTTTTATTCTTTCGATGGTCTGGGGTCTGCAATTCCCAGAGTCTGCTGAAAGTAATCACTTCCTTTTGGCACACATTCCTCGAATGAATGAATCCCATGATCCTGGGAGGCTATTCAAGGTTGACATCACCACTACTTCATTCTTCACTTCTTCTTTTATCGCTACAAGTTGTTCTTTGATTTGAGACACCCTTGTAAAGTATGACTACATGGTCTCTGCATTTTGGATCTTCGCATTCTTCAACTGGTTTCTTAAGGTCATATTCCGATTTTTGTTCTTCCCTTCAAATAGCTTGGTCAAGGAATCAAATATCTTCGATGTCTTTAAGGGAGACACTTGTAGTACAAGTTGATTCGTGACAGAATCAACAATGATCTTCTTGGCCTTGACCATGTTCTTCTTGTGTAAGGCTTCTAGCCCCATCTCCCTCTAGAACTAGAACCTCTATACTCATGTAGGTGTCCAATCCATTTTATTCAGAGAAATCATATACTTCCAGGCTTGGAATTTGTCAACTTCCCCAAGCTTGTCATCAAGCTGATGTGATAGATCACTTTGAAATTAGAACCTCAAATGAAAATAGCGAAAGATTAGATCTTACCATTTTGAGGTGTCTGTCCTGGTTCCGGAGCTGGCTGATCTAGGGTTTGTCACATAAACCCTAATTTTCAAAACTTGGAATCTTCCAGATCTGATTGGATAGAAATATAGATCTCTTCAAATGGAGCTTTCCAATGTACTCCTTTTCTGAAAACACTAGAGGGAAGCTCCCGGAACAAGAAGCCCTAGTTTTCCACTTTCTTTTCCGGAAATACCTGTTACTGTTTCTATGGTATCTCTGAAATTAATACTCCTCTATGTTTGAAAGTTTGCACTAAGGTATCCTCTCATGTCCCTGTTCCAACACCATAGGTGTAACCAGAATTGGTTTCACCAATTGGGACTTATGGTCATTTTCCCAAGGTGACATGTTATAGGAGTGTTCAGAACAACGAAGTTGTACGGACTTCCACGTGTCACTGGTTCATCTTTTGAGTCTAAATATTGGACCACATAAATTGAATTCCATGCCCTTTCTAGAATAGCTTCAGAAATCTCATTTGGACCTGTGTAGCCCAATATATAGCAATTCTCTTGAGGTGTCCTGTTTAGGGATGAATTCTGGAAGATGCCGAAACCCTAACTTGGAGGGATCATATCTCTCAAAATTTAGCGAATCTGAGGCTTAATTTTGGACACAGTGTAAATTAATATTTTATATTCGGCCTCTACAATTTTCATCTCCTGAACCATCTCCAATCTTGGGATATAGCGAATGTACCAAAACTTAGCATTTTTTTGTATTTAGGGTTTTTCTAGCTCGAGGTCAAACTAGGGTTTGACTTTCCCAGAGTTTTACCCAACCAAAAAACTTGATCCAGGTCTCTAAAATTCGGTTTTGATGAGGAGATCAATCCTATTCTAGGCTCACTAAAAAATTTCTCTTCTGTAGAAAGCCCTAATTTCCACACCGAAAACTAAAAATGCTCGGAATCGAATTCTGCTTCGATAGAAAGATGCGCCCTTCAATGGAGAGTCAGCCTAGCATACTTTTGATGATGGATTGTGGAGAGAGACCCAAAAATTAAGAAGTCCTAGCTTTTGTAGCTGCATAATGTCTTCTTCTCAGGTTAGCTTTGATACCATGTTAGATTTTTATCATTCAAGCTACCATTATGATCTTAGGATCTTTAATTGAGAGAATAACATGCACAGCAATAAAACACAAGCACAACACAAGAGACAAGAGACACAAATAATTTTCCTCTGGGAAACCATAAAGGAGAAAACCCCGCAACTTCCTTAGAGATAGAATCAACACCAAAGGTAAAACTGGAAAACAGTAAGATGATCTCCCGACAGCAGCAGTCTCTCTCTCTCTCACTGAGAGAGCTTCTCCTCTCTCACTCATGCGCCCCAATGAGTGAGTGTGTGTGTCCTAAATAGAGAGACTCACTCTCTATTTATATTCTTCCATTCACTTGGAACCCACTCCATCATGTCAGCCTCACTTAACAATTACTTACTAGAGCCGACATCTCTAGGAGTGTCTAATAACCCTAGTGCCCCACAACTTGTGGGGAATTTTCCTCCTCCGACCAACAAGGAGGTTTATCCTTAACACAATGGTGGGGACTATTGGCCCGACTTACAATGACTCACCTAGGGTCAACTTCACTAGGATAGTCTAATAACCCTAGGGCCCCACAACTGTGGGGACTTTAACCCTTGACCAATAGGAGGGTTACCCACAATGACTTGACATGGATTTCTCATTATAGAAACTTCCCAGAATAAACATCGGGGTATGACATGACTCGAGTACATTACAATACATCCCGGAATGAAAATCGGGTTACAATAGATAATAAATACAAGTGAATACATTCCGAAGTTACAATTACATCAACGCCCACATGAAGCACAATGTTACTCAGTTGGAGGATAAGAATGAACCAGTGAATTCTGTATTGGGAAATTATCTAATTGAACTAGAACCGGGAAACTACCAAGCAAAAAAAGCAAGCAGTACATCAAACACCCAGCCTGATTTCCTTCGGTTTTCACGGGCTGATGAGATTGATTGTAAAATAGTAGATTCAGTTTCATATATAGTTTTTTCAAGACTAGTAGATGTAGTTTTTGATAATGGGTAGGCCTTTTGTAGTCAAGCCTATCCCCTTAACTTACAAGTTTCCATATTTATGGGGGTGGGCAGAGGACTGACCAGTTAATGGTTTAGTTCTCAAACTTTATTTTTCTTGATTTTTGTTTCTGGATTATCTTATACATAAATAAATTGATTTGGTTGTTTATTTTGATTTACTTTATTTCTGTTTGTTCTAGTTCAGACTTCGATTGATTTCAATTAAAGAAGCAAACTTTTGGTTGCATGGAGAGCATCAGAATTCTAGATTAAATAAAATCCTTGATTATAAGACTATGTACTATTGTTTTATCTAAAAGAATTTCTTCTAGTTTAGCAGTTTCCCTAAGTGGTTATGAACACATTGAAGTTCTACGTAATCCTCCTAAAATAACTCAAGATCAAAAGGTTTGGAATACTATTTCGAGGCTCTATCCATCTCACATTTAAAAATGTCCTAGGGAGTGACAACAAAAGACCCATGGAAAGGAAGCAAGGTAAACAGTATATTATATATAAATGATCCCATGCCAAGAATTGAAAGCCAAAAGTCAAATAAGAGTCAAAGAATCTCCTGAGAAAGAAATATGTATCAAAACAAAGTACTGAACCATATAAGTACAAAATTGCCAAAGTTATTCTCCGTCTGTGAGCTGAAAATCAATACATCTCTCACACAAAAGGACACTATGGATAGAGGAGCCTGAATAAAAAAATTCAGAAAGAAAGGCATGTAGGAGGACTCAAAAAGGAGAAAAGTCCAAAAGCACAAAAAGTGCAAAATGGCATGGGAATGAGGAACAAACGAATATTTCTGTTTACCATATGTTACAATCCTATGCTGTCCAAGCTGGAATCTATCTGAAGACAGAGGTAAAAAATGAAACTCATATTCCCGGCCTCAAAAGAGTTATCTTGACTTTGAAATCTTGGTTTCCATTTTCCTAAATTGGACTGTCATCAATGATTAAAAGTACATACATTTACCATTTGGGAAATCTAGACATCTAGAAGAATTCAACATGTTGGTTTTATTGTCAAACAGTCTGTTACTTAAGGAAGAAATTGTCTAGAGATCTGGGTTCACGATATAGTTGCCAATTGTTGCAGCTGCAACTGTTTTCCCCAAATTTTTAAAATTTTGGACCCTCCTTTTAATTTTATCTTTCCTGGGACTATTTGGATTCTTGAACTCTGTCTTTCCTCTATCACGAATTTGTATTTTCCTGAGTTTGATTTGAGTTCAATTGATTACCACTGTCGGAGGTTGAATGATATAAAACTGCCAATGCTTTTGACTATGGAGCTTAACTTTTTTATATTTTTTGATGGTTTGGTTTTACTTGCTATCGAAAGTTTATTTATGATTGAGTCGGGGTCGTAGCTCTCTACGCAGCTGCTGTTGCGGAAGATAACTAATGAACGTCTCGATGGGAGTCATGTTTTTCACCGATGGTTTGTTTCCTTCATTTATTTTTCAAAACAAATTTCACCTTTTGACTCTCAGTGTTGTTTGCTTATCACTGTCAGAGAATTAGTCTTCTTTATCTTCGCCTTTTCGGCAGATAGATAATGAACATGTCAACGGTTAGTTCTTAGTCTTGCCGTTTTTGTGGTTTTATTGCCTAAACCTTTTTGCTTTTTTATGATGTTGTTTTCTCCATCGAAGCGATTTTGATGACTGATCAGAGGGTTAGTCCTTTGTGTTTCCGACACGACGACACCTTTGAGATTTAAGTCACCGACAGTTAGTGATTAATGACTTCGATCACCGATGGTTTCATGATTTCCGAGACCCATAGTTGGTTTGACATCCGTCGTTGTGGCTTTCCAGTAAACTATCTTTCCGACACTTAGTTGGTTTATTTGCCGATGTTTTGCTAGCTAGTCCTGAAAACCTTCGACCGTCGACAATTTTCATTTGATTGCGGAAGCCGTAGTTTGATTGTCTTCCGACGTTGCGGCTCCTTGGTGAATTAATCGTCCGATGTTTTAGTATTTTTTCCTGCCGGTAAGGGTTTTCCCGCCTTTCTCATGTGCCTTTTACTCTATTTTTCGATGGCGGTTACTTTGCCATTTTTCATTCTTTCATCAAAGGATGTCAAATTCGTCCAGATGCGACCGGGATTTAGATGAAGATTTTGTTCTTTCAAGATCGTGATTTTAGTTGGGCAGCGGGTTTAGAGGATTTTCAGACCCAGATGTCAGGATTTTCTTTGCATTATCATGTTTTCTTTTCATGCATTAACATTGTTTAGAGATCATTTTACAGAATGCATGGATTGATACAGTTTGGATTACTTTATTAAACCCTAAATGTGCTATCTTCATGACAGGATGATTACTGCGAGTAAGATGTGTTTAAAAGACAAATTAGAAGGGAGGCAACAAGGAAGGAAGAGGCCGAAGAATGAAGAAGTAGAAATAGAGAAAAGAAGAAGAAAGGTCTGAGATCAACAGGATCTAGCAAGGGACCAATGGATTATTGAGCATAATCAATAAGAGCAGAGGCCCAGGCTTGGAAAGTTCGTTAGTTACCAAGCTGGTCCCTTTTCATAAAAGTGCTTTTAAATCTTAAATCTAAAATGTAACATTTGTATGAATCATGAGCACTCACAAAAGGACAAAATTGTGAGATTAAAATGGTTGGGGGAGCCCAAAGGTCACCGAGTGGCAGCCCAAGAGTTTTGCTTGTAGTATAAGTATAGGAGAGTTAGATAGTAGAAGGGAATTTTTCCCAGATAGATTTGTGAGAGTCTAATGTAAGAAGAACTATTTCCTTTTGCATAAAGAAATTACAAGTTTCCTGTTGGAGAAAGCTTTGTGGAAGGTTTCAAATGTTGTGCTATGTATTTGTTGAATGTGAACTATTTCATTTTCAGTTGTTATCCATTAACTGTGAGATCGTTCTAACTCTTTGAACCTATGTTCTTGTTATGAATGCTCTATAGTTTATTCCATGAAATTTCCACTATGAGTAATGAATGCTGTTCATAAACAATTAGCTATCTGGTTGTTCATATATCTATAAATGTTCATGTGTTTTGAAATAATTAACAGCTATCTGTGATTTTTCTTAATGCATGCACACAATACATTACTCATTGTTGAATAATAATCTTGCTCCCTAGGGATAGGTTAGATAGTTAGTTTTAGTTTTTTTCTTGCTGTGTGTGGTTTAGATGCGAGAGAGTTAAGATGAGAGGTAAGAACCTGCACATCACATTGTGACTGCTCCTCATATTCTCTATCAATCTGCATTTTTAGATAGGCACTTGCATCTCATACTTAAATTCAAAAACTAAAAAACATACACGGTGGACCGAGTCGTAACCGGTAAAACCCTTTATTTTTTTTACTTGACCTATGGTAGCCGGACCGTAAACCAGATGGATTCCCCATACCAAACAGTAACGGGCTAGTTGGGAACGTTTACTGGGGAGAATCCCTAACTGTTTTTACTTGCGATTTTCCAGGCCTCAACAGGCACTAAGATGACACCCATCATCCACTCACATAGACTCCCAACCATTCAATCCTCCCCCTAGTGGATTTGTGCCCCTATCGTTCAATTGTGTCAAACCCTTCAATCTCCTAGTCTACACATTCAATTCACAACTTAGTAAATTCACAGTAATACTTACGGTGTTTTTACCGACCTTGAGCTTCTTGCTAGAAAGTTGCACATTATACATTTACCATTGTATTTATGTCATAGAAGAATAAGGGTGGCATAGCGGATATTACATCCTCCCCCCCTTAGAAGTAATACCATCCTCGGTGTGGGTATACATCAACGCTTTATCTGCAACTTTCAACTGTCCTTGCAAATATCAATCTTCAGTTATCTTTGCTTTCTTTAGCATCTCCTTTGATATATTCAATGCCTCTTGTTTTTCTTAACCTGTTCTTTACACAAACATTACGATTTTTTTTCAATGTTGATCATAAACATAAATTTTCAAATAAAGAGAAGCATAAGTAGTAATTTCTTTTTGCAACATACTATTGTTGTTTTTTATAACATCCCTTTAAGGTTTAGTATTGCTTTGCATATGCACCTACAACATTGTTAATCATACATGACATATATAAAATTCATGATCTAAAATAGAATCATCAATGCATTTGTATCTCATGGCACATAACTTTGCCATATTCAACTTTGTCATCCATACCTCTAGTATGGTGATTCTTCTTCTCAAGTACCTTTAATCATTTCCACTTTGCTTCGCAACATAAGTAATCATTTCAAACTAACATATCATGTGCATAATCATAATTTTCTCAGATATTCTAAAACACATACTAATTTAAAAGCATTACCAATGCACATAGCAACAATCCATTTATCACATTTGTCACATGAGGATTCACCTCATATATAAATTTGTAGCCAATGCTTCATCCTTCATCATATCATGGTGTATAAAATACCAAAAATAATATTCACATACACATACCTCTTGTATGGAATTGATGTTCCAAGCATTTCTTGGCTGGAATATTCTTTCAAAAGTTTTGACATTTATATACATGAGGGTAATATCCACACATAACCACTAGTTCACGTGCAGGCATCCTCTACCTGTATATATTTTATTCATCTGACATAAGGATGATACCCTTCATCCTCTTTTTACAGCTCTCGGGCGTATCTTATGCAAAGATCCTGGAAGCTCTTATGCAAAGAGCCTAGAAGCTCAAATATCACAAAGCCTGAAAGCTCCAATTTTCGTGATCTTGGAATCTCAACACCAAAGTCAAATATCATAATGAGTCTAAATCATGTATAAATAGTTTAGGTTCTCCAGATCCAACAAACTCAAAACCAAGTACTTAGTCAAATCATCCAATACAAGATGAAATTTACCTTTTTGATGTAGACTTGGTCAAAATTTCAAGGGTTGTTTTCTATATTTATTAATTCAAATTCAATTTCTCTTGCATATTTATATTTTAATTATCTATTTTCTCCATAATTCAAATTTAAACTATTAGTCTTAACTATTCAAGTTCCACCAAAAGGTGCAGGAAGTGCTACTGTCAAGATCCTAGGAGCTCAATTATTGTAGAGCATGAAAACTCTTATTTTTCTGATACTGGAAGACCAAATATTACAGAGCCTGAAATCTCTAGTATTTTCTTTCTCTTTGAGCTTGGTAGCTCAATTATTACAAATATTGAAAGTTTTATTTTCAGAAAAACTGGGTTTTTTTCCTCCCTAGGCGTGCCTTTTATTTTCCTAGCACTTTCTTGGCTAGCAACTACTTTACCCACCTTTGTCCACTTGTCCCTATAGGGATGAGTAAAAAAATCAACAGTCACCTTACATGTGAGTTCTGTCATTTCACTGCAAGGTTGCTCATACCTGTAGATTAATTTAATTAAAATGATTGAATAATTAATTATTTACATTGTTATTTAAAGTCATCCAAGTCATAAACTTTGTCAAAGAAAATTACCATTATTTATATGTCCATTTCAATAATTTAACTTTTAACTTTTAATGTAGAAAGGTTTCTTAAGAGTTTAAGAGCTTTATAACCTAGGGCGTCCCCCATGATTAGGTCAAAATTTTCATAAGTCTTTGGTTGTATTAAGTTTATTCTTCTTATTGCAAGTTTCATATGTTTATATTCATTTCTTAATTTATGGTCTTATTGGAACTTCCATAGCTCATTACTTGCAATAATCTCAAAGCACTATAGGTCACAATGATGTAAATTTAATACCTTTTAAAAAAGAAACATTAAATATATGAAATATCATAATCATCACAGATTATACTCGATGTTCCATAGTGTACCAACTCTGCATTAAATCAACATGGTAACTCAATAATCTGAATATTCTAGAGCTTATCCATTCAACATCAAGGCCTATATTTCTAAGTCCTCCAAGACTTGATTAACAACATTACACATCCAAAATGCTAAACATCATATTATGACTTTTCATGACTTGATATGTCTAATATGTTCCAAATCATATGTAAACCATTCCAAAAAATTTATGAATCAATTTCCTTATCACATATATGCCATTTATACAACTGATCGTTCCTAGAAATTTTACAGTTATTACTATTGAGTACTTTAATACAAATTTCCAAATCTATTGATTATGAGTCTTATTGTTTTTATTTTGCAATATATTCTTGGCATATCAAGTCACCTGAACTACGTTTTCATGAACTGTAATTGATTATTCATATAATAGCATTTTAACAACATCTTGATTAACCTTTAAGAATAATCAAGAAATCATATTCATTCTAGAAGTTACCTTTTCCCACTGAAGAATTTAGCCTGTGTTCTCAATTATCTTACCGATTCCCATTTGGTGGTGCTTCTTGCAACCATGTGTACCTATTCATTACACTCATAACCTTTTGCAAGGGGTTATTTACATCATATTCTCTTTTGTCAACATAATTTTAAGCTAGGAGTGAAATTATATATCAACAAATTTCTTCTTTAATGTATTTAAACACCAATATTACACATAGACTTGGTTAGCATAAGCATATCTTTGCATAAGTATGTCAATTAAAGTTACCTTTAACATGGTAATGCATTCATTCTCTCGTTTGCATATCTTTACAATCTAATGAAACCAAGTATGGTTATTATCTCTTCTTCATGCTTTATGTTTTTTTTCCTTCTTTTTGGTGTTACGTGAAGGTAAACAAGAGAATCAAACATGTTGTGTTTTTCCAAAGGTTAATTTTTATTCAATGTTTAAGCCTACTATAGTTCTTCACAACATTATAGATCCCAACTACAACTTAGTTAGCCATTATCATAATGTTCATTCAAATTTATAAAACTTGACCAGTCATTACCACATTTAATCCTTATGTATTGGGAGGTAAAGTCAAATATATCACATTTTCTATTTTCAAACACAAATCCACTCTTCATGCATTTCAATTTATGAACACTAACTTACGCACATTCAAACACATGATTCTAAGCAAACTAGTTTATGTACTTCGACGGTCATAACATCTAAATGATATCTTGTCTATAGCATGCATGCCAATAAGTAAACACAAAACCTTGCATTCATATAATCAATTCTTCATAGAGTACATAACATACCTGTACATATGTGAGTCCATTAAGCCCTAGTGTTGTTACTTTGGCTCTAATACCACTTGTTACAAACCCAATTTCCTCCTTACCAATTCAGGAGATGGGATAGCAATTTTTTTCTTCTTTGTCTAAAACAACCAAAGACAATAGTCTTAATGAATATTTGACATCATAAGAATGATATGTCCATTTCAATTGTATTAGTATCCGTAAACATAACCCCATTTCAAAAATCACAAAATCTCTAATCATCACATATTATCTTTTTTAGGTATGGACAAATATGTAAAAGAAATAAAAATTCTGAATTAAATAAAAACATCCTCCCTTTCCATAGAGGGTCCTTGATCTATCCCTTACTAATACAAGGTAAAACACATTCTAGTATTTATACACTTGTATTATCACATATAACTATTAGTTTATATGCTTCAAACCAATACATTAGATTGAATTACTTTCCACATAGCTATTATAAACTTAAGCATATATGCCTTTGAATTTATGAAAGGAGCATCTCCTGCTACTGTTATCTTAACATTTATATATACAACTTCCCATAATTAAATTACAGAATTTCCATCCTTTTCACCTTACTTAGCTCGTAAACAAGAGTAAACACTCTTAACACCTTTAAGAACTTATTACTATAAATGTAAAAATAACATTGTATCTTTTATTTTCTCTCAAAACTTATTCATGACAAATACAAAATAAGATACTAAACACTCTTACAAGAGCTATCACACATATGAGTCTTTGCTCTCACCCATTCAAACTCACACCATTAACATTTATACATTATCTCAAGCACTACCAAATAGAGATATTTATATCATCTATACACATGGACATTTCATTAACCGATATGCATTTCAAATAGTTTTATGTAACTCATTGAATAATAATAACTTTACAACATATGAGTACTTACTTAAACCTAGATAGACTTAATTGACTAGATGTGATTGAAGGCTTGACTACAATGTTCCACGTCCCAACCGTCTGGCTCTCTGTCCAGCGTATGTTTTCCTGTCTAGAGACCATCCTCAATATGAATCATGAATCCACTAGGCGATTAGTTAACATAATCTTTTTCATAAATTCTTTAACATAATCTTAATGTCAAGTCCACCACCACGATTTACATGTAAATTTGATTTTAACAATAGGCTTGGTTTTTCATCGAAAACAACTTTTAACTTCTTAACAAATAAGTTTAATTATTATATTAACATAATAATAAAGTTTCCCATTCTTAAAATAAGTAAATTCTAAACTTTTAAAGGAGATGATCCAACAAAAAAAAAAAGTTCACACTTTTAGGTAACTGAACATCCTTGATAATAATGTTCTCAATTTTAATTTTAATACTCAATAATAAAGCTCTCCTATTAAATAAAAGAACTCAATTTTTAATATGAAAACATAAACAATATCATATTTCTCTTTTTAATAAAGCGTTCCATTTTTATTTTAATACTAAAAAAAATAGAGCTCTCCTATTAAACAAAAGAACTCACTTTTTAATAGGTAAACATAAACAACGTCATATTTCTCTTTTAAATAAAGCGTTTCATTTTTATTTTAATACTCAATAATAGAGCTCTCCTATAAAATAAAATAACTAACTTTTTAATATGTAAACATAAACAATATCATATTTCTCTTTTTAATAAAGTGTTCCATTTTATATAAAGATTAAATAAAAGAACTCTTTTTAATATGTAAACATCAACAATGCCGTATTTCTCTTTTTAATAATTAACCAAGACAATAATAGGACTTCTTTGTTAAATTCTAAAATTACTTATCCATTATTAAAAGGTGAATTATGGAATTGTCACCACTTAAGAGAGATTAATTCTAGAGTTTTATATAGTATTAGATGCAAGGTGGCATCATATTCTCTCGAAGAGAGACTCAACGATAGGCAATCAAAACTTCCAAACACGTGTACACTCTAAATACAATAAGAGAGGAACATATAAAATTTATGAGATGGGATCGATGATCTTTTAAGAAATAATTTCCACCATATCTATCCAAAAAAATATCACTTGTATATACTTAACCTTGCTACACCCTATCAATAATGAAACTAGGCAGATGCAAAAGGGAAACGATGAAGAACAAAGGAGGTTGTGCCCTCCCTACTCTAACGTAGAGTCTCCAAGACGAGAACACGTGAAACTCAGCCCTCTAGAATCAATAAAGAGACTGTATTCCATTACTCAAAGGGGTCTCTATATCTCTTTTTTCTTTTCTTTTGTTTTCAGAAGAAAAATAGCTTAGCTTTAATATTCAATTGAATCAAAGGATAGTGTTTACATCACACGAAGATTAAAAGATCTTTCAAACAACTGAACATGGCAGACATGGCATAAAGCTAGGCAATCCAAATCTTTGCAGAAACCCCACCTCTCTGAGAGAGAGAAATAGACATGTCCATCCAGAACACAAAAAGAACCCGAGCAGCTTATCCGGGAGGCGCTTGGGGGATCAGCGAATCATAATTGATGACCTTCATCCATAGAGACTAAATACATCTATACTCATACAGCGATGCCAAAGGCATGCTAAAAAAGCTAAACAAAGAAAACACATTTATGGTAAGATTTTTAAAAGAGTTTAATCTCACCTCCCCCAATAATGTTGCCTTTAAAACATTCTGTGAAGGACAAGAGGCTAGAGGCCAATGGTGCGTCTCCTTGGATAACACTCTACCTTCTGATTGTGTTCCCAGAAGACATGCTGAAACTCTAGAGAGAGGAAAGATGCTTTTAATACTAAGATATTATCACACTAGTAGTCCATATCCAGTGCTGAGAGAGCAGCTTTGTCATTTGCCCAGTTGATAACTACAGACGAGTCACCAAAAACATAGAGGTTGGGGATTCCAATAGAAGCTGCAAAGTATAATAATGCCCAAAGGGAAAGTAATTCCGCTCTGGAGTTTGTACTTAAAACACAACCCGTCTTTAGGCAGAAAGAGTGAGTCTGACTGAGTCCAAGGAAAATACCAGTTCCACATATCTTGAGATTTGCTGCCTCGTCAAAAAAACCATGAGGGTAATTGAGAATTGGTAGAGCTCCCCCTTTCCTAGCTCTTTTTTCCTTGTTGATCAAAGGAAAAGTGTGCATCTGAGCCAATATCATATGACAGGTGGTTTCAACATCGATTTTCCTACCCTAAAAAATGGATAGATTGCGAGTTATCCAGATATTCCAGATGAGAAAAAGGGGAAGATGCAAGCTCGCCCCAGATCACTGGTACCAGTCCTCAATGTTTTCTGGAAACGAAGGAAGTAACCAATATATGCCATGGCCAAATTTACTGGAGAGAAGATCTATGATATTTCTAACAAAAGCACAGAATAAAAAGATGTGGTCAATAGATTCTTCATTATTCAAACAGAGGCAACATCTGTTCGGGCCAACCCAACCTTTCCTTACAAGCTTATCCCAAGTGTTGATATGCTTCTCTAGCACGAGCCACAAGAAGCATTTAAGCTTTACACATATAAACATACTAGAAACTAAGTAGAAAAGATTTAGGGAAATATTAAAGGCCTGCCATTCATCCAAAGTCCCAATGCCAAATAGTATTACATCATCGACAAAGAGTAAGTGAGTTACAACAAGAGCAGAGGAGATTTTGATACCTTTTATTCTACCATTTTTAAGAGCATCCTTGATAGTGAGACTGAGTCCTTCTATGATGAGGATAAACAGGAGGGGGGCGTGTGGACACCCTTGTCGGATGCCTCTGGAGGCCTTAAAGAAGCCTATTGGAGTACCATTGATCAGTACAAAAAAAATTCGAAGACCTGATACAACCCATTATCCAGTTACCCTCTCAAGAGGGACTCCAAATTGTAGAATTATAAGTCTAAAAAATGTCCAGTTAACTCTATCGAAAGCTTTTACAAGATCAAGTTTGAGTACCAGAGCTTTTTGATTTTAAGTTTTAATAGAGTGAAGAATTCCTCGGTGATCCCCATCGGCTCAAGGATCTGTCTATTTTTTAGAAACCCGAACTGTTCACCTAAGAGGGCCTTATCCAAGAAGGGCTTTAGTCGGTTAGCTGCAATCTTGGAGATGAGTTTGTAGATCAAGCTGCAGGGGGAAATGGGCTGAAATTCTGCAAAAGTGACATGCTTCTCACATTTAGGCATAAGGGTTAGGAAAGTAGAGTTAATGGAAGTGATAACCCTGCCTTCAATTCTGGATAGTTCCACAGCTCTAAGGAGGTCCTTCCCAACTAAATTAAAAAAAAAACAGAGAAAAAATTCAACAGGCCAACCGTCTGGACTAGGGCTCTTGTCCCCTTTAAATCCTTTTAACGCACCTTCCACTTCTGCTAGAGTGACCTTAGTGGTAAAATCACCAACATCCTCCCTGGAAATAAACGAAGGAAATAATTTTATAATTTTCAATTGGTCCCCAATGTTAGTTTTATCATCATCCTTAAACTGTCTAGTGAAGTGTTTTTCACCTAAAGACTTGAGTTGGATTTCCTCATTTAGCCATATTCCATTTTCATTCTAGAGAGCCCAAATGGCATTGAAATTTCTACATGCTAAAGCAAAGCTGTGAAAGAATTTGGTGTTTGCATTCCCCAACTCTATCCACTTAATTATGCTTTTCGGTTTCCAGGTTAGAGCTTCATGGGATAGCAACTTTTCCTTTCGAGCTTTAAGAGCAGCAAGACTTTCAGACTTGTTAATCAAGAAAATTCCAGAAGTACAAGAGGTTAAGAGGGAGTGAATTTCTGATTCAATAGCAACCAATAGATCGTTTCTTATTAATTTCTAATTCTTTTCCCAAGCCTTAACCACCCCTTTTAGTCTTTTGAGCTTGGAAACTGATAGATCCATATCATCACCATCCAAGGAGGAAGAATCTAAAAGCTAGTTAGAACAAACCATTCGAGAGAAATCCCCATCAATCATCCAAGCTATATTAAAATTGAAGGGGTATAAGTGTGAGGAAGAGTGAGTATCCCATTCCAAACATATTGGGTAGTGGTCAGAGATCACAGATGGGTGGGACCAAGCTCTATACCTGTGAATATTAGGTAAAAGAGTATCCAAGGCCAAGAACCTGTCGAGTCTCTTGTTGATGCCCTCCACACCCACGCACCCAATTATCCAAGTAGAGCCAGAGCACAAAGGGGCCAGATCAACCAAGTTTTGGACATCCATCAACTGAGAGAGAAAAGGGGACAGAGGGTCCATACGAGATTTTGAACCCCATATCTTTGCACCATTGAGGGTGAAGTTTAAGTCACCAACCACGATTAAGTTAGGCAAGTCAAATATGACATCAACCATAGCTTTATTCCATAAGACCTCCCTATTAAGATAGGGCCCATAACAATTTAGCAAGGATAACTCTATGGGAGAGCCCCTAAAATTCTCCTTAATCAAAAGACCCACATAGGCTACAACAGATTTACAACGAGCCGATAGAGGGTTCCACATAGTCAAGAGACCACCCAAGAAGCCCTTCGAGTCTATTGCACAAAATTCCCAGCCAAAACGGAGTTTAGAGAAGGCAAGGAGTGCCTAGGGGTGTTCACACATGATTTCTTGAAGAAGAATCATATCTGCGGCTAAAACAGAGAGAAGGTAACCAAGGGATTTTTGTTTGGAAATCCCTCCAAAGCCAAGGAGGTTGAGGGAGAGGATTTTCATAAGGGAACAGTTCCTGAGGGTGATGCTGCTCTAAGCACCTAAGGAGGAGACACAAAGTGTGAAGAGGATGAGGATTCCCTTGCTGCATTTTTAATCCTTACCGACAAAGGGGTAAAGGAAGGTGAAGAAGTTTTAATCCTAGAAGACTGCAATTTTTTCCTGGACTTTCGTATAGTCACATTTTCAAACTTGATCGAGTCTAGAGGGAGGGTGGAGGGAGACAGAGGGGATTTTTCAAAGAAGATCGCGAGCGATTTCATCAAGGATGGATCAGAGAAAGAGGGGGAGTTCCTCGGACTAGTAGCTTGCAGGATGGGAGTAGCAGGTGGCGAAGAAGAATTGGAGATCAGAGGGAAATCCTTTTCACTAAAGAGGGGGGACACAGAATCAAGCGGAGTAGTACAAGAGGGCTGGTTATCAGAAAACACAGAAGAAGTAACAACAAACAACTCCTTTGCACGACAAGAGGGCTGATAATCAGGTAACAACTTGGAAGCAACAAAAGATAAAGCCAATGCAAGAGTGGCCTCACCCGACAAAGGCTCGAGTTTCCCAACATCAAATGGACTCTCCAAACCCAGACCCACATCATCACCACAAGATAACTTTGCTGCATAATTGCAATTCTCCACATCTTCTATGAATAAAAGTTCATCTTTTGTTAAGTATTCGTAAATAGTGGGAGAGAGGGACTTATACATACCATCCAGTGTCGAGGAGGGCCCGAGGTTGACTGAAGAATGCAAAGCTTGCAGGGAGCTAGGAGAAGGGGAAGAGTACCCCAGACTAGTAGACCTTGACGTTCCATGCAGGAGAACGAGACATGTGCATTGTAAGTGCCCCGCATCATGACAGAAGCTGCAGCTGTCAAAACCCCAAATTTTCACAAAATTTAATTTTTTTTGATGTGACATAAACTGTCTATAGTCGCAGTTTGATAACTGCTAGCGACTAACAAAAAAATGAAACAGTTAACAAAAGTAACCATTAACTTAAACACATATAAATTAATACTATTTTAATTTTGATATGTGATGTAAATAAGTTGCATTCAATTGTTTCTAGCTGCACCGATGGTTTGATTTTGTCAAGTAGGTGAGAAGTTACTTTCTAACTGGGGCTTACTTAGCAATTGCTAACTTATCTGGAATTCTGGATCTTACAGGCTTGACAGGTAAATTTTGAACTAGTAAGAGTTTATTAAGGCGTTAATCTAGATATACTTCTTTTAGAATAAATATATATATTGCTAGAGTAAAAGTTTGCTTAATAGCATTCAAGGATACTACAAGGTAAAGTAATATTTCTTTTACTTGTTTTGCAGCTGTGATAGTATTTTAAATTCATGTTGTAAAGACCAATAACCTTACCATTCTTAATGTTTTTCATTAGCCAGTTTTTCTTTCTAGCTACTAGCCAGGTTACTTATAGATCTCACAATTTTGTAAACAACTCCTTCATTGACATACGAGTTTACTGCTGTTATTATTTTTGAAATTTAAAACTCTGCTTATCAGCCTAGAAATAAAACTAAGCCTTATAATAACAAGCTTACAAACGTACCCTCAGCTCTACTTTTAATTTAGCTTTGGTAGAGGAAATTTATGAGCTTATTATTGTGTTATCTCTATAATGATCATTTGCATAAATGTCATCAAGTTGTGATTTCTATCTCCAAACTTCTTCATGACATAAGTAAAGTGACAAAATTACATTATCATATAAGTGATACTAGATTTATTCTTGAATAGTTTTACAGTCCTTTATTACCAAGTCTAATCAAGTCTTGTTTTGATTCATCTCAGAGCTTTGGTATCTTATGAAGACCAATTGATCATATACTTTCCAGAAGTTTATCTTACTCTTAGTACCATAGGCTACATTCAAAAGTAAGAGTTATGCTAGGGTGTAATTTCTAATTATTTTTACACACACCTTGTTGATTTGTAAACTAGCTCCTTATCCACTAGTGTTTGCATAAACTAGTTCTAACATCATAGACATGCATCGTGTTGAAATATTGTAACTTAGAAGAATATTCTTTATGTATCTTTTGTGGTCCCTGATGGTCCAACCGGGAGAACCACTTGTATTACATTGTACCCCGATGCTCCTAATCGGAAGAACTAATAAGAGTCATGAGGTAGTCCCCTCTATTTGTAAAGGTGGGTCATCAGCACCCCAGTGTGGTTACTTGAGCCTACATGTGTAACTTGAGCCTACATGAGTTAACTTAAGATGACATGTTGATTGAGTAAACTTTAAGTAAACGGATGAATATAAATAGAGGTGTAGTGCTCCTCATTTGTGACACACACATTCACTTGGAATAGCGCACTTGTGGAGGAGAGGAGTTGCTGGAGAAGGAGGAGAATCCGGTTTTTGATCTCCTTGTTGGTTTTACCTTTTTCCCTTTTGGGGCATCTATATTGAGGAAGATTTTGCTGGGTTTTCCCCTTTAGGGTTTTCCCAGGATAAATCTTTGTTGTTCTTGTGATACTGTTTCTTTCAGTGATCCTGCTTTATATGCTTTTATTATGAAAAATGAAATGATATACTTATGTCTTAGTTAAGCATATGAAAATTCAACATGGTATCAGAGCTAACCTGAATAGGGCAGATTTCACAAGTTACAGAAGCTAGGGATTCTTGTTTCTTGGTTCTCTCTCCACAATCAATCAGCAAAAGAAGGCTAGGCTGACTCTCCTTTGAAGGGTGCATCGTTCTGTCGAAGCGGAATTCGATTCCGACCATTTTCAACTTTCGTTGTGGAAATTAGGGATTTCTACAGAAGAGGAATTTTTGATTGAGACCAGCATAGGATTTTTCTCCTCATCAAAACCAAAGTTTAGAGACCTGGATCAAGTTTTTTGGTTGGGTGAATCTCCGGGAAAGTCAAACCCTAGTTTGACCCCGAGCTAGAAAAACCCTAAATACTAAAACTGCTATCTTTTGGAACATTCGCTATATTTCTAGATTGGCAAAGGATCAGGAGCTTAAAATTTCAGGGGCAGAATATAACATCCTGATGAACACTGTGTCCAAAATTCATCCACAGATTCGTTGTATTCCAGGAGATATGTTCTCTCCAAGTTAGGGTTCTAGCCTCTTCCAGAATTCATCCCTAAACAGGACACCTGGGGAGAATTGCAATATCTTGGGCTACAGAGGTCCAAATGGAATTACTGAAGATGTACCAGAAAGGGAATGGACTTTAATTTTGGTGGTCCAATTATCAGAATTAGAAGATGAATCAGTGACACGTGGCATGCCGTACAACTTCGCTGTTCTGAACAGTCCTGTAACAAGTCACCTTGGGAAAATGATCATAAATCCCAAATGGTGAAACCAATTCTGATGAAACCTACGGTGGTGGATCAGGGACATGCGAAGTTACCTCAGTACAAAATTTCAGACATAGAGTATCAGAAATTTCGGAGATATCATAGAAACAGTAACAGGAATTTCTATAGAAGAAATTGGAAAATTAGGGCTTCCTGTTCCGGGAGCTTCCCTCCACTGTTTTCAGAAATTGAGTACATTGGACAGCTCCATTTGAAGAGATCTATCTGTATATCCAATCAGATCTGAAAGATTCTGATTTTTAAAATTAGGGTTTCTGTGACAAACCCTAGATTAGCCAGCTCCAGAACCAGGACGGACACCTCAAATCGGTAAGATCTAATCCTTTGCTATGTTCATTTGAGGTTCTCTTTTCAAAGTGATCTATGACATCAGCTTGATGATAAGCTTGGTGAAGTTGACAACTTCCAAGCCTAGAAGTATATGATCTCTCTGAAGAAAATGGATTGGACACCTACATGAGCATAGAGGTTCCAGTTTCAGAGGGAGATGAGGCTAGAAGCCTTTCTCAACAAGAACTTGGTCAAATCCCAGAAGATCATTGATGATTCAATTTCGAATCAACTTGTACTACAAGTTTCTTCCCTAAAGACATCGATGAGGTTTGATTCCTTGACCAAGCTATTTAAAGGGAAGAACATAGATCAGAATATGACCTTAAGAAACCAGTTGAAGAATGTGAAGATCCAGAATGCAGAGACCATGCAGTCATAAGGATCTCTCAAATCAAATAACAACTTCAAGCGGGGAAAGAAGAAGTGAAGAATGCAGAAGTGGTGATGAACACCTTGGATGGCCTCCCAGGATCATGAAATTCATTCATTTAAGAAATGTGTTTCAGAAGGAAGTGATTACTTTCAGCTGACTTGGGGAAGAAGAAGAAGCTCGTCTCTGAATATCAAGCTCTCATCTTCCAAAGAAGATCCCTCAGTCAATGAGAAATATGAATATCTCAACTCTTGAAGAACTTATTATCCACCTCAGCATTCGGATAACAAACGACGCTATCATAAATGAAGAAATCGATGAAGCTGAAGACTCAAGAAGGAGAATACCCATGAAACAAATAAAGATAAGTATTCAATTGTCATTTCATGATATTGTTTTGTCACACATTTGATTATATTCAGTTGA
>LPNX011067089.1:87699-134930 GCA_001517045.1 Pseudotsuga menziesii | reverse complement strand
AAGATGTTGTTATTGATCGAAAAGTGAAAATGCTGAAGATGTTGCCGATCAAAAGGACAAAATGCTGAAGATGTTGTTGCTGATCGAAAAATCAAAGCGCTGAAGTTGTTGCTGATCGAAAGTTCAAAATGCTGAAGATGTCGTTACTAATCAAACAGTCAAAGTGCTGAAGATGTTGCTGATTGAAAGGTCCAAGTGCTGAAGATGTCGTTGCTAATTGAAAGATAAAAATGCTGAAGATGTTGTTGCTGATTGAACCAGTCAAAGTGTTGAAGATGTTGCTGATCAAAAGGTCCAAGTGCTGAATATGTCGCTGCAAATTGAAAGATCAAAATGCTGAAGATGTTGTTGATGATGAAGACTGAAGATTGAAGATGAAGACTACATGATGTTGAAAAGCTTCCAATGATTTATAGATGTGTTACCCTGCTGATGTCGATGATGTCCGCTATCTCTACTCTTGTTGTTGTTGATGTAGAATACCCTTCTCGTTAAGGGGGAGTGTTGAAATATTGTAACTTCGAAGAATATTCTTTATGTATCTTTTGTGGTCCCCGATGGTCTAACCGGGAGAACCACTTGTATTACATTGTACCTCGATGCTCCTAATCGGAAGAACTAATAAGAGTCATGAGGTAGTCCCCTCTATTTGTAAAGGTGGGTCATCAGCACCCCAGTGTGGTTACTTGAGCCTACATGTGTAACTCGAGCCTACATGAGTTAACTTAAGCCAACATGTTGATTGAGTAAACTTTAAGTAAACGGATGAATATAAATAGAGGTGTAGTGCTCCTCATTTGTGACACACACACTCACTTGGAATAGCGCACTTGTGGAGGAGAGGAGTTGCTGGAGAAGGAGGAGAATCAGGTTTTTGATCTACTTGTTGGTTTTACCTTTTTCCCTTTTGGGGCATCTATATTGATGAAGCTTTTGCTGGGTTTTTCCCTTTAGGGTTTTCCCAGGATAAATCTGTGTTGTTCTTGTGATACTGTTTCTTTCAGTGATCTTGCTTTATTTGCTTTTATTATGAAAAATGAAATGATATACTTATGTCTTAGTTAAGCATATGAAAATTCAACACATCGTTTATGGTTATAAAAAGAAATGGTTAATAGTAGTACTAATAACTCATTTTCAACAACTTTTACTATACTATTGTTCTCTTCATAATATGTTTTACTAAAAAGGATTATAAGATCTTTATAAACAAAGATATAGTTGCAAAATATGTTTTGGTTCTTTACCAATGAGGAATACAAGATTTATAATATAAGGTTTACCAATACCATATAAACCTCGTTCTTTATCATAACTTGATTTTATGATTTATCAATGAAATGATACGTTTTGACTTTGTAGATTACATTATTATTATAGTCATTGTTCAAATTATTGACAATAATTTGTTGTCCAGACAATTGCAGTGACAACTATATCATTCGACCCATTTTGGACTAAATAAATTAGTGGGCACATGGAACATCCACCACCATGCATTTGCATAACTTATAAGCTTACCTTGCAACCCTAATGTCCTTATTCTTCATCGAGGGTTTTGGTCTCTGCACTATTTGGTTCACTGCGGCCATGAGGGCTCGCCGGTGCTCATCTCCAGCTCCACTGTTTGTGTGTAGAGAAGTGTTGCCATTTTAATGTGTGGGTTGCAAGACTCATAGCTCGCACTTGGTTTTCCTTCTATATGCAATACTTTGTTGTGCGTGTAGTTGTTCTCCGTCAGTGGTGCGTTACTGTGCGTATAGTTGTTCTCTGTCAGTGGATTGTAGCATCAATTTTTTTGCATGGCCATTGCCAAAGTTTTAACCCTGCTCCAGTCGTCGGTGTAGATGTATTATGAGCCCTATCGCCTTTGTCACTCGTGAGCATGGGGTTGTGCTGCTCGTGGTGTGGGCTCAAATCCTCCTCGGCTTCCAAATCTTTCGCTTCCAGGTAAAGAAATTTGTATTACAAAAGTCATAAGCTTTAAAATTTACAGTTACAGTTATAAACTTAGTTTCTAATCAATATTTTGGTTTCCACTTGTAGGTGATGGTTCGCCTTTTCGTTTGGAAGAAACCTCTCCATGTTTGGATTGGCATCAATTCCTACGGGTAAGCCCCGGTTATAATGTGGCGACTCCTGCTTGTACATACTTAGGGGAAAAATGGTTTCAGTTGGAAAGAAGTTTGACCTTGGTTCTTCCAGACTTGGAATATTCGGTCTTTAGTTTTTAAGACTTGTTTTTCATTATTAAACCCTTTCATTTAGCAGGGTGGCTCTGGCTTCGATGCCGTGACTTGTAATTTCTCTTTTCTTGACTTATAAAGGATATACAGTAATGTAGGTTTTAATAAATTGAATGTTAGTTTAGTTTTAAAAAAAAACCTATGCCACGATGCTGGGTAATCCGGCCCTGAGTTGGGTGTTGTATTTTGGTTAAGTTTTGTAGCCTTACAGCCTGTCAATGTATTACATTGGGTTTTTAAGGAGGATTTTACCTCGAGCTCTTTCTCGTTTTTGCAACAATCTTGTATATTGTAATCTCTATGTATAATAGGGTTTTTCCTATTTGACTGTTACTAAAGATCGTTCTATCTAAATATCTTTCGTAAATAATTTATTGTTATTATCTGAGACTGTAACTCAGTCATAGTGTGTAAATTTTTTTTTATATGTTTAAGCTTTTCGAATAGGATTAAATCCTTGGGTTACTGTAAAAAAACCTTTAGGTAAATATATTCTTAAAATTTATCAAATGTATTAGTTTCTATTTACCTATTTTACATTGTTACAATAGTTTTGATATTGTTTATCTTGTTTAAGTATTTTCTTTTCTTTTAAATAAAAGAGTTATACAAATACTATATGTTCTTAGCTTATTTCTATTTACTGTTTACTCTTAAGTTCTTATTTGTTTATTACTCTGTTAATTAGTAAGGATTCAGAGTTATGTAATAATTAAAACAATAACTATGTAACCTTGATTATCTCTTTATTTATAGTAGTTTAATAAATTAATTAGGGTTCCAACTCTGAAGTTTTACCTTTATAGGTATAAGCTTGTCTGATAATTATAAGATAGTTTCTTCATAGTAAATATTTCGTTTATACTAGTTATTAATTATATTTTCATTGCTTTTATTTAATAAACTGTCTAGTAGAATTTACTCTGAGTTTTTGAAATGATAAAGCCTAAATTCTATAACTCAGTTTACTCTTTTAATCTAAGTACTTTTAAATTTTACCCTATTTGGTTTATAGTAAATATTAGTCCTAGATTTAGTTGATATTGTTAGAAAATAAACTATGTGAATTGTAGTTGTTTATTTACTTAACTGTATGTAATCCATGTAACTCTAACGTGATTTTCCTGCTGCATTTCATTTAGTTTTTTTTTTTACGAGAACAGATAAATTTTTATTAAAAGTCTGGCAAATGGGCTGCCAGGGCCTTACAATGCATATTCCAATAGTCTATACTAAACTCCCTTTCCATCTTAATACCTATGACAATTACTGTGCAGGATCGCATCAGAAACAACTTCTTCAAGTCTGTAGATGCCTACTTGATGAGGCAGGCTAGAGCAGCCTTAGCCTTAGGGTAGCGCATAATTTGAGCTTTCTCCATTGACTAACAGTTGGATTTTGTTCAGCAGGGTGCCCCGGTTGGCTTCAGCATCCGCTAGACTATTTAGATTCCTTAAAACATGAAGAGCTTTAAAAGTTCTGAAATGAGACAAAAGGAGTAGAATTTTCCTGTAAATTTGAGAAAGATTGATATCCGTTGGCATCTTATTTGTATGTAACTCTTTAATAATCAATCTGGAGTAGCCAAAAATAGTGATATTTTGGATGTTCAGCTTCTGTGCTTGACTTAGACCCTGCCACAGTGCCAGATACTCAGCTTGATTGTTGGAGGCGATACCTAGACCCCAAGCTTAGGACAACTGGAGTTTGTCGGATGGCTCTAAGATGATGCCTCCTCCACCGGCTTGACCGGGAATCCCTTTCGAGGCCCCATCAAAGAAAAGGCACCATTCATCAAGGGCTGATCTCCACTTAATGAAGTCAATTTCATCCAGCCTGATTTCCCAATTTGCCTTTTGAAGAGGTTTGATGGTTTCCTTGCTTTGATGGTTCGGTTTGTACTCTTTAAACCAACGTTCTTCATCAGCAGAAAGGGTGGCCGTATTGCTGATTTCAGTCTTATTATTTAAAGCTTCGGATAACATGATCTTAGCTTTGATAGCAACTTGAGGGGGGAGTCTGCTTTTCTCCTTAAAGACTCTATTGTTCCTCTCTAGCCATACTTTCTAGCAACGGAATTTGGGAATCCACATCCACGTAATTTTAAGGAGGTTTTTTTTACTCAGGTTGAAGGGAGAGAGGGAGTTCCAACCACTGATGATCTCCATTACTGTGTTTGGTAAGCTGACAACGATGGGATGAAGCATAATCCTCCAGAATTCATGAGTGAAATCACAGTTAATGAAAAGATGCTCGATTGTTTCCTCAGCACGATTGCATAGTGGGCAACGTGATGGCCCTTCCCATCCTTTTCTCCTGAGGTTATCGCTGGTCAGAATACTCTTACGGAGCAGAGACCAAATGAAGATGTCAATTTTTGGGATTGACTGAAAGTTCCAGAGGGATTTCCACGGCCCAGGATTGGGGGGGACCCAAGGATGCTCCAAAATCGCAGCATAGCCAGTAGCTGCAGTATAAATTCCCGATCCTGAGCCCCAGCCCTGTTTATCTTTAGATCTGGCACTTATGGGCGATTTCCCCTGAAGGAGATCGAGCAGTTTCAACGCTTCCTCCTTGAGCTCGTGTGGATAATCACCCAGATTCCAGCTTTCCTAGGCTTCATTGTCAGCATTTTTCCAAGTAGAGATGTCCCACAGAGTGCTGCAATTGTTGGCATTAAGCCAAGCTTTGATGTTATCCAGCTCGTTTACTCCATTGAGAGGCTGATCCCCAAGGATAGAGTCATCCCAAATTTGAATTTTTGCCCTTTTTATTGGGATCCATGTGAGCTTTGAGATGAAGTGCGGAAGAGCCTTTTTGCAGAGCGAGAAGATCGGGGATCCTTTCTGCACTTTTGTGGGATTTTCCAGACATCTTTCCTTATCTCCTGTAAAGTATTTTTTCCGGAGAGTTTGCTTGCTCCAGGTTCTTTTCCTAGTGATCATGTTCCAGAGAATTTTGCTCCCCATGGAAAGGTTTTGGGCGGCCACATCTCTGATTTGAAGGCCCCCCTCCATTTTAGGCTTCATGACCTTGTCCCAGCTCACAAGGTGCAGTTTCCTTTCATTGTTTCGGCCACCCTCCCATAGAAAGCGATGGAGCAGCTCATTGATCTTGTTTGTTATGGTTTTGGGAGCAAGAAGAACCGAGCATTGGTAGATAGGAAGACTGGTAAGGACAGAGTTCATCAAGATGACTTTACCTGCTTTGTTGAGCCAGTTTGCTCCCCATGCATGGATTTTGTTTTTTAGCTTGTCCAGCAGGGGCAGCCAATGGACAACTCTAGGGGAAGCTTTAAAAATTGGAATGCCCAGGTAGGTAAAAGTATCCCAGGTTGTGCTGCCTTCCATTTCAAGAGTCCGGGATATATCCAACATTTCACGGGGAGAGCAGTTCCAACCATAGATCTTGCTTTTATGGAAGTTTATTTCACTTCCAGAGCTATTCCTGTAGAAGTCGAGTTTTGATTTGAACTTCCTAGCTGTATTGGTATTGGTCGCTCCCAATAAAAGGGTGTCATCAGTGAACTGGGCGTGGTTGACATCCTTAACCTTTGGGACAATTCTGATGCCTGAGAGAGATCTGTTTTGGAGTCTTCTGTTCAGTTGGAAGCTTAGGACAGAAGCTTGGATGACAAATAGCACAGGGGAAAGAGGGCAGCCTTGCCTTAGTCCTCTTGAGGCCCTAAAGAAGCTGGTGGGGCGACCATTAACCAACGGAGCTATCCAAGGGGCTGATATGCAAGCTTTAACCCATTCTATAAATTTCTGACTGAACCCAAAGTTGCTCATGGCTGCAAAAAGAAAATCATGCTTGACTCTGTCAAAAGCACTGGCCAGGTCTAGCTTTACTACCATGCCTTTCTCCTTTTTCTTGTAGCTGGTATGAATGGCTTCTTGGACTAGAATAATATTGTCTAGAATTTGTCTTCCTTTCACAAACTCGCCTTGATTTTTCGGGATCAGCTTTGGCAGAAATATTTTGAGTCTGTTAGCCATTATTTTGGTAATGATTTTATATCCCATGTTACAGAGGGATATAGGCCTAAATATGTTGAAGTTCCTGGCACCTTTTTCTTTTGGGATAAGGGCCAAGAATGAGGAATTGGTGCTTCCCCCCAGCTTGGTGCAGTTCTGAGCCTTCTTGACCATTCTGTACAAGTCCGTTTTGATGATGTCCCAGCAAGAGATGTAGAACCGGGCTGTGAATCCATTCGGCCCAGGAGCTTTGTTCGGATCCATTTTAAAGAGGGCTTTCTTGATTTCCCAAATACTTACAGGGCTGTTCAACAACTGGTTATCATCATCATTGATCAAATTTGGAATCTCTGAGAGAGGATAGGAGTTTGGGTCCACCGGTTCCAGGTCCGGAGCAGAATAGAGGTTTTTGAAAAAGGAGTGGGCAGCCTCCTTGATGCCGCTGAAGTCCTTTATGACTTGGTCTTGCATCTGAATTTCATTGATGGAGTTGTAGATTTTCCTGGCCTAGGCTTGCTTGTGAAAGAAAGTGGTGTTCTTATCTCCAGCTTGGAGCCAGAGCATCCTTGACTTGACTCTCCAGTAGGTTTCCTCTTCTCTACAAGCTTTGTGTTAATTTATTTGGAGTTCAGCTTCCCGGTTGAGCAAGGCGAGAGTGACTGGGGACTCTTCCATGACTAATTGGTGTCGTTCCAGGGCCTTCTGAGTTCTTTTCCTTTCATCCATAGGAGATCTTAGCCCTTTAGCCCAAGCTTTCAGATTAGTTTTGAGTCTTCTGATTTTCCTTTCCCAGACATAGAAGGGGGAACCATAGATGGGTTCTTCCTAGGAATTGGACACAATGTCAAGAAAGCCTTCCAGATTTACCCAGATTGGGCTGAACTGGAAGGGAATCGGACCTAACTTTTTCCCGGGAGAGAGGGAGAGCGAGATTGGTTTATGATCAGAGGTATAATGCAGGAGAATCTTGGAGGTTGCCATAAGTCCAAGGGTAAGGAAGGAGGAATGAATAAGAAAGCGGTCTAGGTGGGCAGTTATATGGCCAGGCCCTATTCTTTTATTGGACCAAGTGAATTTCCCACTGTCAGGAGTGATATCTTCAAGCTCCTAGTCCAGCATCAAGTCTTCCACCCACTCTCTTGCAGGATCCCGGACAATCGATCCCCCTTTTTTCTTGGCCAGAGCAAGGGTTACATTTAAATCACCATCTACTACTAGATTTTCAGGATTATGCTGGTTAAGAAAGAGTTTTAAGGAATCCTAGCACTCTTTTTTCTTTGCATAAGAGGCAGGAACATACATATTAAAAATACTTACAAGGTGGCCGGATTCTTTGTGGAGCAGCTTGGTAAATAGCCAGTGAGTGGTTCCTTCTTCTTCTGCAAGATCAAGCTTTGTAGAGTCCCAGAACGTTGCCAATCCTCCTGATGCTCCTCTTGCACTCACAGCCCTACCCGGGCCTTTCTTCCAGAATGAATTACTTGCTCGGAGGAGGGCCTCCTCCTCCAATTTCGTCTCCTGGATTAGGAGGACTTCCGGCATCATTGCTCTTACTAAATCCCTTATAGCTTCTTCTTTTATAGTGTTTCCTAGTCCTCTGTAGTTCCAGGAGACGTATTGCATTATTTTCCTGTTTGAAGGGGACGACCCCCTTTTGGGGTTTTCCCAAGTTTCATCCCCGATCTGGTGTTCATCATTTCTGGTATGGTATGTTGTGAGCCTTGAACCACATCCTTGTAGGACTGCTCTTCCCTTCTTTTCTTCTCAGTTTTCCTTCCCCGCTTTGGTTGGTTTGGGGTGCCTGATGGGCTGCTTACTTCCGTGTCTCCTTCCTCAGATGATTCAGCTCCTGTTTCTGAGCCCAAGATTATATGTTCCTTTGACGGACTGGAGCTAGCAGGTTGGGGGACTGGGTTGATTAGGCCTTGTGGTGCCCAAACTTCTTCAATTTCTGGAACGCTGGTGGGGGTTTGAGCTTCATTTGGAGTTTCTTGAGGATTAGTTTTTGAGTTGTCTTCCTTTGGAGGTTCTTGGGTCATTTTCTCCTTGCTTTTGGTGCTGTTGGAGATTTTCCCTTTCTTTACTTTCTGCCAGCCTTCCGCATCTTCTTTCCCCACGGCCAATTTGGGACAGTGCCTTTGGAAGTGGCCGTGCTCTTGGCAGTTCCTGCACTTGAATGGCAGGTGCTCATAGTCCAGTTTCTGATAATGGGTCCAAGATCCAACTGTTAACTTTACTGCCTCCGGAAGTCCGGCTTCAAGATATACTTCAACACAGATTCTAGCGCAGGTGTATTGTCCTTTGTTATCGGCTTTGTCAATGAAGCGACCGATTCCGTTTCCTATTCTCTGCAATGAATTGAAGTCCCAGCAGTGCACCGGGAGATTAGGGAGCCTAACCCACACTGGCACCTCTTTGGGGATATCGACCATGGGGTCAAAGTCTGGCGTCCATTTGTTCAGGTAAAGGCCCTGCGTCCCCATGAAGTAGGGGCCATTTCTAAATATTAAGTCCCGGTCTTCTTCTGATATGAATTCGAACAAAAAAAACCCTCTCCCAACTAGGTAGCAAGTTACTCCGTGTTTCAGATTGGGCTTCCAGTTCCTCTGTATCCAGTCATCTGTGGTTTTGGTGGAAGGACATAACCCCATAAAATGACCCACTAGACCTCGCTTAGCCAATGCCAGAGCTATCTTCATTGGTTTTTCTTCAGGTAGGGTGATTTCAGGGATTTCCTCCAGCTTCTTGATAAATTTTGGGATCTCCGGGATAGAGGGCTTCTTGCCTCTACTAAGGAGCCTCCAGAAAGCTTCCTCGTCCAATATTGGGGGGGGGGGGGGAGGCCTCCCCTCCCCCAGGCGCCGCCATTCCTGCTCACTCTCAACAGCTATCAACCCTAGCGCACAGAGCTCCCAGCAAAACCGCTGCATTTCATTTAGTTACTAAGTGAAAACAGAGAAGTATAAACATATCGTAACACTGTTTAACCTCCATAATATTTCAACATGAAATAAATTACTCTACTGTCTGTAAATAACAATCCTATCTACTCAATTATTCTGTTATCTTCTTAAACATTATACCTATGCTAGAGTACTACCTGGAGTTTCCAGGTGTGGAAAAACATAGACTAGAAATTATTTTCCAAAATTCATTTCTTCAATAAACTAAAAAGACTACTAAATTCTAACAGTTTACAAACTGAATACTTAACATTCATATAACAAACAGACCCAGATTTATCTATCTAACACAGTAAAACAAAACAATGTAGAACCTGTTTAGGACAGATGACAACAACGTTAGGAGGTCGTTCCTCCCTACCAATCTCTTGGAGAGCGCTCAAACAATGCTTCCTCAGGACCCCCGAGCCTGTTCCTGGTCTTCTTGGTTGAGAACTGGTGGAGAATGCAAACAATAGACTTAGTCCCAATATCTTAGTAATACTCTGCACTCAGCAGTAAGATCTTTCAGCTTCAAAGCTGCACTAGATCACTCAGCAGTTAACCCCTCAAACAGTTTCTAGTCTCCCTTCCATTGAATTACTCTAAAGTACATTCATTCAACCTGAATGATCACTTCTCTCGAATGAGCAGCCCCGACTCTCTTCAATGGGAATTTTTATAAATATTGCCTAGGTATTTTGGGTCAGTTTTCATCGATTGAGCCACCTGCTCTGATTCCACTTTCTTGGGGAATCATGACCCCAAATGTAGGGAGGTTGATACCTGCAATAGTTGGAAGTGGTTTGAGGATACTGCCACATGTCAGTTTGCTCTCCACCCAGTCTCCTCCACCAATTTGACCAGTAAACACTATTTTAACATCTCTCCTGAGCAGTTGTCTCCTCCTTTATTTATTTATAATTAAAATATTCAGAATTGCATTAAATATCCTTGACTTTGCCGAGTCATCATTTACAACTTAGCATAAAATTTAACATATTGTCCTCAAATAAAATCAAATAATATAAAATTGTTTCTGCAAAATTGGGGTATGTGACAGTAGTGAAACGACACCTTGAGGTAGTCGAGCCTCTGACAGATTTTAAGCTCATTGCAGACAATCTCCATCTCCGCAAGAATCCCACCGGAGACATCCAGTTTGACCAACTCCTTGGCCATTCTTTTATCAAAAATTTGCTGGAAGTCATCCTCCACTGCCAGAACTGACCCATCAAGTTTGTAATTCCTATAAGAAAATCTTTGTTGCATAGTGGGAACGGAAGTCCTAGGAGAAGTACCCATAGATTCCTTCTTACCACTCTCTCATAGTGTGGGTCGAATCTAGAATTCAACCTGCTAAGTACCAGCGACCCATTACGGATGGTCCATAACGAGTTGAGAATCACAATCGCTTCAATGTCTTCCAAGAAAATGAGTACTAGCCAACAGTTTTCCAGTAGGATAATGGTACGAACATAGTTCAGGATAGGTTTCCAGTGAGAAGTGGACCATTCCACCCACTCTTTTTTATTCAACGAACAATACTCCAGCCTTCCCACCAAGTCTCTGCAGCAGAGTGACTCCACCTTCTCCATGTAAATGTCTCTCCCCAGAACATAGCTGCATTTTGCCGAAAGATCCTTTACTGCTTTAGAGTGTCTATGTGCACGGAAGGTAGAACGATTTCCATGCAGTTGAGCACGTGGTGCTCTCACCAGCAAAGAAGGTGAGCTGACATGCAGGGTTCCCATAATAGAAGGAGGACCACGCAAAACCGGACAATAAACCACCAGAAACCCTGAGGGTAAAGTATATCACCTGCATAAAAGTGAATTGCGATAAAATTGCAAGAGGACTTCCAGTCTCAAAACTTGGGAACAGGAAGGGATAAAAAACAAAATACCGACCCCCACGAGGTCAGGGATAATAGACTTGAGGGGAGAAAAATAAAATAAGCGTCGAGTCAAAAAAATCGACAGGGTGATGGGTAATCCAACAAAACACCATCAAACATACTTCCAGCCACCAAACCTGGAACCAATACCCCGTTCACCATGAGGTCAGGCTCCAGTCCAAAGGAAAAGAAGAAAGCCTAGCTGACGGGATCCTAAACAAGTCAACGGCCTTAGCGTAAAGGAAGGAAGAAGAAACCCCTACCCCATGTTAGAGAGAACAGAGAAATGGCAGCCAGATAAACGCTCCCTAACCACCCAAAAAGTGGCCTTAGGTGAAAACAGTCTGCTAGCGAGAAAGGGGAAGTGCTAGCAGAGTCAAAGGTCCTGGTATTACTTTGGTCAGAGGAAAGGAAAAGAGGCTTCTGACAGGAAAGTGTAAAGAATGATAAAAGAAACAACCGAAAAAAATAGAATAAACCCTAAGAAACAGGCTCAAGAAGAAGACAAACAAAAAAATTCCCACTTTTTTAAAGAACATGGTTGGTACTAAGCCCCCCGTGAGGGGGGCAGACTCCATGTAAAGAAACACAAACCAGACCAAAAGAAAAACCAGAGAACTGGAAAAAAAACATGAAAGCACGAGTTAAAGAGGGTTCTGGATTAAACCAAGAGAGGAGATAAGTGGCAATGGTCAGTCTAGTGCTCCACCAGGGCGCCGAACTAGTTCTTCCTAACCAAAATGCCATGGATTCGCCAGCATTCACCATGCTCAAAACCCTTAGAAAAATTCAAAGAAGCTTAATGTAACTTGGATACCATTGATATTCATGTTTGGGTTTAAGTTAGGGAAAGCTTCATGTTACATGCAAGAGTAAAAAAACAAATAAATAAATAATAATCATAGAACAATATGGGTCTCTATCCTTTTATCAACACGGTAGTAACAATAACCTTTTAAAAACTAAAACAATAATGATAAAGTAGTTACACCGGTAAAAAGGAACTGGGTGAGTTTTGTAGAGGATTTAATTTATGTTATTAACTAAACTTTAAGAGTTTACTAAAAGCTTGTGGCAAACAACCACTAACCTAAGTTTAGGAAGACACTTAAAACTTTAAGTGATCACGTGAACAATTTATTTTTTCTTTAAGTTTCTACGGCACTAAGATGACATCCATCATCTATTCATATGGCTTCCTAACCATTCAACCCTCCCCATAGTGGATTTGTGCCCCTATATTTCAATTGCGTCAAACCCTCAAGTCTCCTAGTCTACATATTCAATTTATAATTTAGGAAATTCACAATAATACTTACATTGTATTTATCGACCTTGAGCTTCTCGCTAGAAAGTTGCATGTTATACATTTACCATTGTATTTTCGTCATAGAAAAATCAGGGTGGCATAGGGGATATTAAATAAGTTGTTTGCACAAGCTTGAGTCTACAACCTTTAAACAATAAATAAAACAAGAGCTGCATGCATCTTAGTCCGTGCCTTTTAATTTATAAAAAATAAAAATAAATAAAATATTCGAAAGTAATTTAAAAATAAAAAAAATCCTAAGTAAAATATTGTATAAATAAATAAAAATCATTATATCAATATAAAATGTTTTATATCCATGTCACTATATATCAAATGCTAATATTTAAAAATATTAAAAATTGTGAAATTTCATATTAAATGGTAATATTTAAAAAACTTAGAAGTTGTGAAATTGTAAACTTAAGAATAGTATAAAGTAAATGGACCTAAATAAATTAAAATTTTTTTTTTTTGAAAAACAATACAAATTATAATATAAATAAATAGATGTGAGGTTGTTGAAATGTTTGTATTGTTTTGATATCAATATTTAATATTATTAACATATGAACCATTTTTAAAAGACTAAATTATTTTTAAAATATCAAATTCAACAATACAAATTTTCATAATAAAAAATTTAAATTTAAATTTCAAACTTAAATATAAATAAAAATCAACTAAATCATAATTGCAAATATCAATAAAAAAACTTGTCTTCTTTTATAAATAATAACACATAATTCAAAACTCATACTATTTTTTAAAAGGTAAATAGATAAAAAATTAATTTTAAAAATATTAAAGTATAATTATGTTTATTAATATTTTTATACGTTTAAAAGTTTATTTAAAAAATAAATTAAATTAAAAAGAAAAAAAAAGTGGAAAATGAGAGAATTTTTCACAATTTAAAAATGGCATAAAATAGAAAAATTGCATATTATGTTTTTGAAAATTAGTTTAAAGATTGCAATATAAGAGCAGATTAAAAATATTAATAATATTATTTCATACAGACACATGTATTTAAATTGTATTTTTTTTTAAATATGTAGGGAATTATATATATATATATATATATATATATATATATATATATATATATCCTCCAGATTCTTTCTTTCTTGGAACTGTTGGGGCTTTCCATGGAACAAAGGTCTCAAGCAAAGTTGGATCTCGAATGAAGTTGATATTATATTGTTAGTTGAAACTTGGGAGCACGAAGAATCTAAGGTCCCTAACATAGATGGCTTTGTACTTCGGTCAATTTGGAACAAACGATCCTGTCGTAGAGGCATTGGGGCTATAACTTGTTACATTAGGAAGAGCATCTCCCCCCATTCTAGGCTATAAAAAGACCCTTACAACCAGTATATTTGGATAGAGATCACTGACATTAATGATAAAAAAACCTACATAGAAATCTGTTATTTTTCCCCTGTTAATTCTAACTTCTATAAGAAAAACAATTTAGATAAAAACTGTTCTTACAATGGTTTAAAGAATGATATTTCTAGCCTAAGGAATGAAGGTAATATCCTCTTAATGGGAGACTTTAATGCTCGTACTTCAAGCAACCAAGCTATTCTTATAAGCAACTATTCCAACAACTCTGAAGATCTAGGGGAAAACTTGTTTGGGTTTGAGCTGGTCAATCTTTGTAGTGCTCAAGATCTCATAATTTGCAACATTCTGAAGAAGTGGTCCAATTCTATCCAGATGACCTGTATCCATGGGCTTGGTAGCAGCGTGGTAGACTATGCTATTTTCGATATCCCTTTATACAACAATATAATAAATTTTGACATCTTAAACGACCACGAGCCTGACTCGGATCATAGGCCTTTAATTGTAACTCTTGATTTTGTCATGCATAGAGATCTCATAGAGGATAAACCTTATAGCCAAAAGAATTTGATATTTGATAGAAATAAAAGGGATCTTTTTCTAAATGATTTATAAATTAATTTTCTTCATTTATCAAGTATAGACAACATAGAAAACCTCTATCATAATTTTACTACAACCCTCCCAGATTCTATTAACAAGTTCTTAATTGAAGTTTTAAGTAATAAAAGAAATAGAAAAACCAACCCTTAGTATGATAAAGATTGTAAAAGTGCGAGGAGAGAAATTAAGGAAGCTCTTGATGAGTCTCTTAAAATTGATAAGATAAAAATATACAAATCCCTAACTAAAAGGAAAAAAATGCAATATATTCATAAAAACAAGAAAATATCTTACAACTCTCTAAGGTGGCTCCTAAGAAATAATTTTAGGCAGATTCTAACTAGAAAAACTAAAGATAATAATAGAATTTCTTTACACGACTGGAATTCCTATCTTAAAAAGCTTTATGAATCCCTGAATGTCATAGACAACTTTGAAACCCTTCTCACAATGCAAGAAATTCTCATTAGAAGACATACATTTTTGGGTTAAGCGTCTAGAAACTGGAAAAGCTAAGGACATTGAAGGTTACCAAATAGAAATATTAAAAATTGGAGGTCATGTCCTCATCGCTCACATCCACAATATTTTCAATCAAGCAGTCAAGCAAGAGTTCCCTAAACCTTGAAGTCAAAGCCTCATTATCCCTATTTTTAAAAGTGAGGATACAAATAACCCCTCTAATTATCAGACAATTATGATTAGCCCCCTCTTAGCCAAGTTATATGGTATTATTTTGGAAAAGAAGATCAACATATGGCTTGAAAATGAAGGTAAGCAGGCTAAAGGCGAAGCGGGTTTTAGAAGGCATCACTCAACAATGGACCACCTCATTACGCTTAGGATCATTATGGAGGAGTGTCATAATGATCAATCCAATCTCTTTTGTTGCTTTGTGGAATTTAGAAAGGATTTCGATATAATACTTAGAAACAACCTATGGAATAGATTAGAAGAGATAAATATTCGTTTCGAGTTGAGAGATGTCACAATAAGGTTATACGATAATGTAATTGCCAATTTTAAGAGCAACGAGGGGTGGTCGAAAGATATAAAGTGTAATATCTGAGTTAAACAAGGTTTCCCCCTCTCCCCTACCCTATTTGGCATTTACATCGATAAGCTAGAAGGTTGTTTAGAAGAAGCAAGTTTTGCTGGCACATTCTTAGCTGGAATAGTCATAATCCTTCCTCTTTATGCTGATGATATTGTTCTTCTTGCAAGGTTTCCATTTGATCTGATAAGAAACTATGACTTCTTAAGTATTTTTGCTCTACCATGGGTATGATCGTCAACACTGACAAAATGAAAGTTATGATTATCAAATCCAATAAGGACACTTACGCTAATTTTGTGTATGACAGTAATAACTTGGAGGAAGTGCCTTCTTACAAGTACCTAGGAATTGATATTCATCACAAGCTCAACTGGAACTATAGCATTGAGAAAATGATTAATGGAGGGTGGAAAGCTTATTTTGGTGTTAAAAATATTTGTAAAGCAGCAAACCTTGTGATGTGGGATAAAAAGAAGCTCCTCTTTGAAACTTTAGTCACTCTTGTTATCTTGTATGGGTGTGAGTTTTGGGGTTGCAACATCTCTAGAGAATCCTGGAGAAAGATTGATTAAATCCATAAGCGTTTTATAACGTATAACCTCAAAATTAAAATCGATACACCTTATCATATTATCCTTATATAAGTTGGTCTTTCCCCTATCGAGAGCCTAGCTATGACTGGTTCCTGTTGTACAAACACAAAATCAATAACATGGGAGACCATAGACTTCCTAAGATAGCTTTTAATTCCAGCCAAACCCACCTAAGGCTTAAGCGAGGTTGGTATAAAGATACCAGGGCCTGGTTAAACCACTGGGGGATCGACGAAAAGGTTTCATTACAAAATATTAATAACATTAAAAATATTGTTACTTCTAAGTTTAAAGAGAAATTGTGGTGTGAGAAATATTTAGAGGCTAAAAGAAAATTAAGATATTATAAGTAGGTCATCAACCCTACTTTAGAAGATCAAAAGTATCTCTCTGTTTTAACTATTTCAAATAAACACATTAATATAGCCAAGATAACAATGAATTCTCATGAGCTACATAACGAAACAGGTTGTTGGACAATTCCTAAAACACCATGGGTGGAAAGGATATGCCATCTCTGTAAGAATAGGAACATTGAAGATGAAAATCACTTCCTCGTAGAGTGACCTGCGTACACCCACATTAGATCTCAGTTTCATAATATTGTTGCAATACTGACCTTCCTAGCCTTTTAACATGTCAAAATTATAGTGAGCTCGGGACGCTTCTCTCCAAGCTCTTTGAGCATAGAAATAAAATTTTAAAACAAAATAATTAATTCATTTCTTTAGGTCCGATAGACCAAATTTTGGTCTCAGTGGACGTTAACCATCATCATCATCATCATCATCATCATCATCATCATCATATGATCATTGCAGAATATTGTCCTAATAATAAGTTTGACCTATTTTATTGCTTTGTGGATTTTAGAAAAGCTTTTGATACAGTGCCTAGAAATAACCTATGGAATAAGCTAGAGGAGCTTAAGGTTCCCTTTGGGTTGAGAGTTACCGTGATAAGGTTATACGAAAAGGTCATTTCCAAGTTTAAGAGTAATAAATGGTGGACAACATATATAAATTGTAATATTGGAGTTAAATAAGGTTTCCCCCTCTCCCCTACCCTTTTTGACATTTACATTGATAAGCTAGAAAAGTGTGTAGAAGAAGCAGGTTGTGCCGATACAATATTAGCTGGGATAGTTATCATCCTCCTACTTTATGTTGATGATATTGTTCTTATGGAAATGTGTCCTACTGATCTCGATAAACAATTAATAATTCTTAAATATTTTTTCTCTAACATGGGTATGACTTTTAACACTGATAAGAGAAAAATCATGATTATAAAATCTATGAAAGACACCTATGCAAATTTTATTCATGATAATAGAAATCTAGAGGAAGTGACTTCTTACAAGTATTTCAGAATCGATATTCATCACAAGCTCAATTGGAACTATAGCATTGAGAAAATGATTAATGGAGGGTGGAAAGCTTATTTTGGTCTTGAAAATAACTATAAATCAACCAATCTTGTCATGTGGGATAAAAGAAGTTCCTCTTTGAAACTCTTGTCATCCTTGTTATCTTGTATGGTTGCGAAGTATGGGGGTGCAACATTTCTAGAGAATCTTGGAGGAATATTGAGTAAACACAGAAGCGGTTTATAACTTATAATCTCAAAATTAAAAGCAATACGCCTTATCCTACTCTCCTCATAGAAGTGGGTATTTCCCCCATTGAGAGAATTGTTATGACTAGGTACGTGATGTACAAGCATAAGATAAATAACATGGGAAACAAGAGACTTCCTAAAGTTGCTTTAAACTCAAGTCAAAACCAACTATACCTCAAGCGGTGTTGGTGTACCATGGCTTTGTTAAACCATTGGGGCATTAATGAAAACGACATTTTGCAGAACATCGATAATGTCAAAAATATTATTACTTATAAGTTTAAAGAGAAATTCTAGTGTGAGGAAAATTTAGCGGTTAAGAGAAAATTAAGATACTATAAGGAGGTCATTAATCCTAACTTGGAGGATTGGAAGTATCTCTCGGTAGTAACTAGCGCACGGAAGAAAATTAATATAGCCAAGATTAGAACAAACTCTCATGAACTCCATAGAAAAACATGGCGTTGTTCTATTCCTAAAACTCCATGGGTGAAAAGGGTTTTCCATTTGTGTGATTCTATGAGCGTTGATGATAAAAATCACTTTCTCTTAGAGTGCTTTGCTTACACCCACATTAGATATGAGTTTCATAGTATTTGCTACAATACAAAAATTTATAACCTCCTAACTTGCCAAAACTATATCGAGCTTGGAAAGCTTCTTGGCAAGCTTTTTGAGCACATGCACAAGATTTTAAAGTAAACCAAGTATTATCCTTATTAAGATCCGATAGACCAAAGTTGGTCTCAGTGGACGTTAATCATCATCATCATCATATATATATATAATGACATAGTACAAAGTAGGGATAATTTTAGGGGCGAAATTTAGTCCATGGGCTATTTTTAGGGGGTTTTCTCCAAAAAACAATTCGCCATTTTGCAATTTTTGAAGCCATGTTTCGCCCAGTTTTGATGGGGTAAACGTTTTTCACCCTAAAAATCACCAATTTATTATATAAACGATATAAAATCCTTGGAAATTAAAATATTTTTTGAAAAATTTCGCCAAACATTTTATAGTTGGTGTTTTAAGAATTGGTAAGATTCGCCAACATTTATACACTTTTAAATAAGTATGGTTCCTTAAAATCATCCCTGGTACAAAGTTGAAGTGACAACAATATAATACTCTACATACATATTTTATGGACTTTCTAAAGTTTTCATAATGTAGGTAAATTTTATTATTATTTTTAACTAATGTGGGCAATGATAAAATTAGTCTTTTCAAATTGTATAAGCCAACCAAAGTTCAACATATAAAAATAAATTGAATAAATACGAACAGATTAATATTATTTTTCTCAAACTTTAGAGATACTTTTGATTTCTTTGCTAAAATAATAAGATGTGGTGAAACATATAGTCTCTCCCTACGCTAGAGACTAAAAAATGGCTATCTAATTCATTATTCTATTTGTCATTAAAGAAGTGAGAGTAGATGACCAACACTATATATGATCTTGATTATGTTATGAGTTGTGAATTTTAAAAAAAAAATGATATCCAAGTCCATGAGTTACACTTATAAAATGTTTATACCTCAAATGATGTGGATGACAAAGAAACTATGTGGGAACGATTAGTTGAGAAGTTTCCTTAACTTTACTGGTTTGGTTTATATTTGGAGACTTCAATTATTTTGATATGCAAGAAGAAATCAAGGGAATGTTTCCTACCACATGCCACTAGGAGAATATATGTACCGAAATGACCTCAACGATAAAATAAGCATGTACGAATCCAACAAGTTTCAAGGTGAGGGTTAAGGTGAGGGTTATCTTGAGTTGTAGTTCATCTAATTAAAAACGCCATAATAGAAAATAAGTAATTTCTCAAAGGATTAGAAGTATCAATGTTAAATAAAACTTAGTAAGTGAAATCTAATATGTCGGAAGCAATACAAAGTATTTGGATTAAAACCATTTAGCATAAAGCTTTGTAAAAATAAACAAAAAGGTAAAATGTTTAATATGGAGTAAAAATGGGTAAATAAATGGATTATTCAATTAGGCAGTTAGCATATGTGTGAAACAATGTAAATATGTGAATTGTTCAATGTAAAGTGTTTGGAAATTTTCTAGACGAAAAATAACAGTTCCTTGATTTCATGGTGAATCAAAGGTAACAAATTACATCATCAATATACCAAGTCATATAAGACCATTCAAGTACCAAAATCAAAGTATTTGATCCAAACAGAATACCAATCTGACTCTCACAGGGGCTTCACTTTTTGACCAATATCCTATCACGTTAGTTCATATTGTGGGTTTTAAAATTATCAAAAATTGAACCAATATATTGCAGCTATTGAGGCGGATGAGGGGTTTAAGGTGGGGGTGGGTAGGGTGGTTTATAAGGATTGAGGTATAAAAATGGGTGTGGAGGAGGTTTTAACTATTGGGAGGGGGTTTCAACAAAAAGACTTTGGGGCAATATCTATGGAAATTAAGGGTATTCTTTAATATCCCACGATCGCACGTGCTATGTGAGAGGTTCACTAAGTGAAGTCCCTGTGCTGACTCTATACATCTATATCAACAAAAATAAGGGATTATCCAATAGTCACTTAGACAAGATACTGAGAAATCAAGTATGTCATCTAAGGAAGGGCTCTGGGGAGATGTCTATAATGAAATAATTATTCACACATAGGTGAATCAACAGACTATAAAAAAATCATAACCCAAAGGGTCTGAAAATGCAATACTCAAAGATAAAGGATTAGGTCATAGAGAGTCATGCTCATCTAAAAACGCTACAAATTGTCTTCCCCAACAACTATGCCTTCACAATATTCTGTAAAGGATAGTTGGATCGTAGCCAAATTGAGCCCTTCCTTGGATAATATGTCTTCCCTCTCATTATATTCCCTATAGATGTGGTGATAATCAATAGATGTGAAGGTGGCTGACAGATTAATGATGTTTACACACCAAGCCTCCAGGTCTAGAGTGGTGAGTGATGAGCAACCTTTTGCCCAATTTATGACCACCATAGAGTCTCCAAAACATGTATCCTGGGAATCCCAACCTTTCTAGAAAAATATAGGAGTTCCCAGAGGGCCAATAGCTCTGCACGAATGTTGGTACTATTTCCACATCCCATGTTGATGTGGAAATGATGAGTTTGACTCATCAAGAGGTAAATACCAGCACCCCCATTTTTTTCAGTAGCTGCACCATCGAAGAAACCCGAAGGGTATGTGATGACAGGGGGGCTTCCAATGTTTATTTTTCTGTAGACTCTGTCAGATGGTACATGATAAGTTGAAACATTATGCATAATAATGTGAACAATACTGTCAGTCTCAGGTCTTTTATCCTCAAATAGATAGTAGTTCCTTGTCTTCCAAATATTCCATATGAAGAAGAAATGTAGATAGAGAAGGTTACCTTTTTTCTTGAGCCAATTTTCAATATTTTCTAAGATTGTTGTATCAAACCAAGTCAATGAACAATTATGAAGTCTGAGGATACTGTCAAGGGTCTGAAGTGTAAAGGAACAATCAACAAAGAGGTGCCTTACAGATTCAGCATTGCACTTGTAGAGACCACACCTGTTGGGTCCATTCCATCCCTTTTTAACAAGATTATCCCAAGTGTTTATTTTATTTTCAATAACGAGCCAAATGAAACACTTTATCTTCTATGGAGTATTTAGATGCCATAGCTGTGAGTGTAAGCTGTGATGGGCAAGTGGCACATTGTAAGATACAATGAGGTTATAATCTTCCTTGGCTGTAACCGTCCCTTTTTTTGTGTTGTGCATCCAGATCAATGTGTCCTCAGCATTGTTTATCCTTATGCCTCCATGTGAAAGAACTTTGATATATGTAGTCCATATCTCAGACCAAACACCCCCCCAGATTTAGATCAGATACTGAATACCAATAATTTCCATTGTGAGGCCCAAAATTGAGGTTCTGTACCTGAGCAAGTTGTGTCATCCCAAAGTCTGCAAGATAATATCTGAGATCAGCTGGGAGGATATATGGGACATTGAGACCCGCAATGGGATAAATTCCCAACCTTATATTTAGTCCATTTCCCACTTTCCATCCAAGTCTACAAGTAATCCAAGACAGAGATCGAATAAAACCATTCCAGATATATGATGTACCTGTAACAGAGTAAGACTGAGATCTAATCCAATCATCAACAAGTATTTCTTTTATATATTTGTGAGCCACAATCCGAATCCAAATACCCATTCCTTTTAAAAGCTTCCAAAATATTTTGACTATGAGAAAAATCCCGAACCAGTCAAGCCGCTTTATGTTCCAACCACCATAATCATAGGGAGCAGTAATGGATTTCCAATCTACCAAATGTAATCTCTGTTTTCCATCATAGTTCCCCCATAAGAAAGAGAAAATGCACCGTCTTAGAGAGTTTACAATCGACGAGGGTAAACAGACCAATGCAAACCAATATACAGCTAAACCCGTAAGAACATATCGGATAAGGACAACTCCACCACCGAGAGAAAGGAGCCTGTAGATCCAATGATTTATCCTTTTTTAAAACATAGCAAGTAGCCAATTCCAGTCATTTGTGCGATACCCCAAGGGATTAAGGTGATACCCTAGATATCTAAATCTAGTGGTGATCGACTCCATTTTGTATAGCAACAAAGCAGTAATGAGTTGTTGCTAGGAAAAATGCACCTCTTGTGGACAAGAGTTGTTACTCTAGTCTGAATGGTTCATATCTAGAACAAATGAGTAACACAGAATGTCAGACTCTCCCTAGATTTGTTTAAACACTTGAATGGACTGCCATGCTTCTTCTATTAACGGATGTCTTCACTATCCTTGCATATTTTTCCTCTGTTTACCTGCGAAGATAGAAGACAACAATAGAAATTGATAGCATACAAGATATCAAAACTGGATCTATGCTTCTGACCAAGGAGACAAGCAATACATACACATGATACAACATATATGGGAAAGAGAAAAAATTCTTTATCAACAGTAATTGGAAAGACTACAACCTTGGTGCCTTGGTGTTGAGAGTCCCATCCAAAATCCCTTTTGCCTTTAGCTTCACCTTGCCTCTAAAGACTCAAGAATGATTTTGACAGAGTTGGAGTATGCAACACAATTCTTCCTCCCTTCTCCCATGGGGGTTGAGCCAGTATTTAAAGGAATGGGAGGATAGGTATGGTTGAGGTGGGGATAAGATCCAAAAAGGGAGGATCTGGAGCTCCAACCGGTCCTAAACCATAGGTATGAGGCTCCATGAAGGAAATCTTCGAGAATCCTATCGAAGCTTCTCTTTTTTCCTTGAAAACTTGAGCACCACTCCTCTGATGAATAAAACAGGCGGTGTTAAGGGGGTAATGCTTCTTGCAGTAACGATAAAGGCAGTGTCACCACTCTTTTCTCATGTGTCAGGAGTGTTGCTGACTTGGGTAACACTTTTTGTCAATGGGAAAAAAGCGTTACCAACTCAAAACAAGGAAAAATTCCAAGGGGATAATTTATTCCTTCATTTCTCTAGGGAAAACTTTGAGGGATTGGAGCAGAAAAGGGAATACCTATCTCATAACATAATGGTGATGAAATTTTGGTGTAACATGAGTCTTATGTTATCCTCATCAATATCATTATATAAGAAGGAGGACTTTTCAACACTGATAGACATACCAGTGGCTAATCAAAACATTTCAAGGGCCTCTTTAAATGCTTGCCACTCATCAACAATACCTAGCCCAGATAATTCACATAATCATCAAAAAATAAATGTGTAATAGCATGACTAGGTGAGGTCTGAATCCCACTAATGTGACCTATTCGGTGTGCATCATAGATAATAAGACCGAGACTTTCAATGAACAAAATGAACATAAGAGGAGACAATTGACAACCTTGACGAATCCCTCTGGTAGTAGGAAAAAAATTTGATCTAGTTCCATTTAATAGAACAACAAAATTTGAAGAGCAGACACAACCCATGATCCAATTAACACCTTCCAGAGGAATACCAATCTATAAAAGGACAAGTCTCAAGAAAGTCCATTTCACCCGGTCGAAAGGTTTTACAAGATCAAGTTTCAAAATCAAAAATTTTAAGTTTTTTGTCTTAACAGTATGGAGGATTTCTTGTGTGATTCCTATGGGATCAATAATTTTTCTATCCTTGAGAAACCCAAACTGTTGAGCAGAAATGGCCTTATCTAAGAGTGGCTTTAGACGGAGAGCAACAATTTTTTATATTACCTCGTAAACAAGGTTTCAAAGCAAGATTGGCCTAAAGTTAGCAAAGGTGTGAGTATTTTCACATTTTGGGATCAATGTGAGAAAAGTAGAGTTTAAAGCCACTTAAATTTTACCCTCTTGTCTAGCATGTTATGCAGCACAACGAAGATCTTCCCCTAGGATATCGAAGAAAGTAAGAAAAAATTCGACAGGCCATGCATCAGGGCCTGGAGATTTTTATTTTTTAAAGCCCTTTAATACAGCTTCAACCTTTGAGAGTGTGATGGTATCAAGAAAACAATCCTTATCCTCCTCTTGGACATAAGAAGGAAAAAGGTTAATAACTTTAAGTTGATCATAGATATTAGTGCAGCCATCATCCTTAAATAGTTCAGAAAAGTGTTGTTGACCCAACAATTTTAGGGGAGAGTAATTTGTAATCAACTTCCCCTCATGATCCTCAAGAGACCAAATGGTTTTTTATTTCTCTTGGCAGAGGAAAAGGAGTGGAAGAATCTCGTATTGGAATCACGTTCACTAATCCACAAGGATATGCTTTTTAATTTCCGAGTGAGGACCTCCTGTACTAAAAAAAATTCTTTTTTGTTTTTTAGGGGTAACAGCATATTAGAATCGGCCCTACTGAGTATGCCACAGGAAGTATGGAGGATAGAGAAAATATTAGAGTCAATGGTTGATAGCTCTAGTTTCCTAGATATTTTTTTGTCCCTCTCCCATTTTTTGATAGAGTCTTTGAGCCTTCTAAGCTTAAGAGAGAGGGTTTCCTGGTGATCACAGGACCACAGGTGAGTAGTGGCAGTCTAGGAGGATTTTACAAGAGCTGCAAAATCATATTCCAAGAGCCATGCCCTGTTGAATTTGAACGGATAACAATGCGAGGAAAGTCTTGGGCCCCACTCCATACAAATAGGGTAGTGGTCAGATATTTCTGAAGGAGTATCCCAAGATCTATAAGATGAGAGAATGGTAAGGAGCTGATCAGATGCTAGAAAATGATCAAGTAATTTACTAATACCATCAATGCCAAAGTGGCCATTTCTCCAGGTCGGGCAGGGAGTACATTAACACAGGTCTACCATACTATTACAGGAGAAGAGCCTTGTAAAGTAGGAAGACAAAGGAGCTGGATGTGCATGAGAGCCCCAAACTTTATAGGATGAGAGAGTGATGTTAAGATCCCCAGCAAGTAAGATATTGGGTAGTGTAAAGAGTCCTCCAGCCAAGAAATTTTTCTAGAATCCAAGTTTGTGATGATAAGGACCATAGCAATTTAAGATAGAAAAGACCTGAACAAAGCCTTTGATGCTGGCTTTGAGAACAATACCAACAAAGGATGTAAAAGCCTTGCATCGAGTCAAGTGAGGGTTCCATCCCACAAGGAGACCCCTAGATAGGCTAGATGAGTCAAGAGCACAAAATTCCCATCCAAGTTTGAGTTGGGAGAAAAGTAAGAGAGCCTGTGAAAAATTACACATAGTTTCTTGGATAAGTATCATATCAGGGTTTAGATTTAAGAACAGAGAGCTGAGGGATTTTTTTTTGGTTCGCCCCTCGAAACCACATATATTCATGGAGAGTAACTTCAATGGAGAATAGAGTCCTCGGGTATGTCTGCTCTAAGTACTTGTGAAGGGTTGATATGAGAAGAATGTGGTGATCTAGCAGCAGCCTTCAGTCTGGTCGAGAGTGGGGTGTAGAGACAAGTGGCACCAGAATCAGAAGGAATACTCTTTTTTGAATTCCTTATAGTAACGTTTACAAAACGCATAGAATCCATAGGAATAGTTGAGGGAGAAACATGGGAATTTTCTGTAAAAATATCAAGTGATTTGAGGATGGAGGGATCCATGAAAGCCAAGGAATCCTTGGGGCTAAGAGGAGAATCAGTAGTGTGAGTGGGAATAGAGTTGCAAGAGGATAACAAAGGGGGTTGATGGAAGTTCGGGAGCGAGGGGAAGTGTTCCAGTGTGTTGGGAGGAGGACCAACAGAGGAGGGGAGATGGGTGGGGTGGGGATGTGGGGGAGAGGGTAAAGGAGGGAGTGAAGAGTCTAATATACTAGTAGAAGAGAATTTAACAGGAGAGGTTTCCACCCTAGCAGGTCGTGATAGACAAGAGCAGGTTTCGACATCCTCAATAAACACCAGTTCACCTTTTTCGGATGCCCTCATAGGGAGTGGGGGAGGAGGAGACATAAAGGTCCTCTACAGAAGGTGAGGAGTGTTCGATGGAAGGTAAAATACCATCTGGGGAGGGATAGGTAGGTGAGAAGTATTGTTCAAAACCCTGAGAGACAGGTTCACCTTGAAGAAGCAAAGAATAGTTTTTGCGAAGATGACCTATGTCATGACAATAATTGCATCTAAAGGGCATATGGAGGTAATCCAATCTATGGTTAATGATGTGTTCACCACAAAAAATGTCAATGTCAGCTAAAAGACCCTTGGATACATCAAGTTCAATGAGAACCCTTGTTACGCGCTTATAAAATATTAGATGAAAATCCTTTTCTAAGGACTCAAAGTGCCCAAGGGATTTTTACAGACCCATAAGAAACTCTTTGTTCCAGAGTGGAAAAGGCAGAGTGGGAAGGACCCAAAGATGTCATTTAATGACTCTCTCTTTTATTGGGTCAAGGCCATTGTGCCATCGGCTCAAGACCAAAGATCCCTTATGTATGGTCCATAGGGAATCCAAAATACGTAAGGCATCCTTTTCCTCAATGAAAACAAAAACCAGCCACTTATTTGCAAGTAGAATGATGGTAGGGACATAATGGATGATGGGTTTCTAGTGGAAATTAGCCCAGTCGATCCATTCCTCCTTAGTCATCAAGCAATACTCCAACTTCTCGATGAGGGCTCTGCAACAGAGTGCCTCAACTTTACTAAAGAAGACATCTTCGCCAAGTACATATCTGTGCTTGGTGTCTAGGGCTTTCAAGGATTTGGTTTTGCGCCGCGAGTGGTAAGAAGGATGGAGATGGGTTTGATGAGGAATCCCACCTGTCATGTCCCAAATTTCTCATTGGGTCACAATGGCCTAATCACATTTTCCATATTCATTAGAGTTTGTCAAATTGATGCTAAGGGTCAAATAATTGCCCAGGAGGAAAATTAATAGTTTCCTAGGTTGGGGGTGGAAGATTTGGATTTGGAATAAGGGGGACAATAAATGATGTTTGAACATTAGAATGGAATAAATATTTAATAAATGAGATAAATAAATAAATACAACGGAAAATCAAAGTGGCAATTGATCATGAAGACACATGGAGAATGTGGGACCCACACAAGCTAGGAATTTGGTGTCACATGGCATCCTCCTCTTGAAATTTCAAATCCATGGGAATCCTAAAGGTTATTGGATGATTTAGAATGCTAATACACTTTTCCATATGGATCATATTTCTAATTTTAGAATAAATGTAACTTACATGGGAGAGGAAGAGTCATTTTGGAGCTAGTGGGACACTTGGACAATATTCCCTAGCTCTATGACAATAATGATGAAGATGCTATGAAACCTATGACACAAATAATATCTGAAGTATGACATCTAACATATCTTACATTTCAATTCGAAATAGAGCATCCAATAGAGCTTTCATGTGAGTTGGGGAAGCTCAATGGGTTCCTACTCAAATTGGGGGAAGATGGAAGCCTAGGAAAGGGAGGACACATGGAAAATCATGAGCACACACCCAAATTCTATTTTGCTTGAGTTTGTGGATGGATTGGGAACCTTATAAGTCTAAGGATGTTTATAAAATACAGGAACAAACCAATATAATGGCTTTTGATCATTTGATAAATTTTCATTTGTGAATTGTGAGAGCTAGTGGATGACTAGTTTTCTTGCCTTAGCCAATTTCGAGGGTGAAAGATTCCCATCCAAGTTGGTGTTTTGAGAGGCCACTCAGGTATTTAAAGGATATTTAATGGATTATTATTTTAAGGTTTAAGCTACAGTAAATCATGTGTATTCTTCTATTGAATAACTCTCTATAAACCATTTCCAGTTTTCTTTGCATATTCATGCTCATGGAGGGATTTCGCCTTGGGTGAGCTCATGTAATATTTGGAAGATCTATTCCTGGTATATTTATGATTTTAATCAGTAAATATTCTCTTTTATTCACTCTCATAAAGTTTAAATTCGAAATACCCAATATTTGTATGTCAAAATGACTTTTAATGAGCATTAGTGACCATTTCCACTCTATTTTGATATATGCTATGGTAATGCTTATCATTTCGAATGGACGAATGTATCTCTGATAAATTTATGATGAATTGAATTTAATTAATGTTTATTTCAAGTCTCATTTTCATTACTTAAGCATTGGAATCCATTTTACTCATTTTTATTGCATTGGGAGAAGATTTGGTGCATTTTCCCCAAGGGTTGAAATTGTGATTTGGGAGCTGTTTTTGGAAAGAGTCATAACAGCATGTATAAAATGAATCATGTTGAATATGAGAATTTTAAAATGTCCCTTACACATCCCCTTCCTCGTTTCTTAAATTCTAGTGACTTTGGGACCATTTGAGAAGCCATTTCCGGCAATTACCCAGGGGGAATTGGAGCCCCAATTTTCTAGTAGAGACTCCTACTTCGAACATAAAATTAAACAAGTTTTCAGAAGTACTTGGGGGTAATAAAAAATCCATGAAAATAATATTTAAGTTATAATATCATTCATGTACCTTTTGAGAATATTTTGGATCATTTGGGCCAATTTGGAGGTCTACACATCAAAACTAGTTATGGCCAAAATTGGGGAAAAAAGTGAAAAAATGGTCATTTAATAAATTTTTTAAAAGGGGCATTATAGTGGTATCAGAGAATGATCTTGGCACCTGATGTGGTATTATATTTATGAGGAAAATAATTCAAGGACCACAATTATATATTGAAACCCAAAAGTGCTTTTGTTGAAGAGGAAAATATGACTAGGGATGAAACAGGAACCTCATATGATGGTGAGAAGCTTATAAAAATTATGGAACCTATATTTCAAGACATGACCAAGAATATTATGAAAGGATTTGAATTGTTGTCTATCCAAGGTTTGATAAAATATATTTATTTTAAGAAAACCAAGGGGAAAAATGTATCAGCTTGCTTAAAGGAGCAAAAGGAGGAGACCCATGAACCACCTTGTTCTAAAATAGGTGAAGTAGAAGAAGTATTACATGAGGAGGATTGAAATTCACTCCCAAGTGACTCTGAAAAATATGAATATACATCACATGAGTATTAAGAAATTTCTATTGAAAATACTGAATATCATTTCGAGACACATTCTACCTTAGAAATGAAACAAAGAGCATCTACCGATGGATGCTTGAACTATGAAGGAGTACCTACTTATGGGTGCTCACAACTCTATGTTAGTGATATAGAGATCAGATTTAAAAAATTTGATGCAAGACAAATTTATAGTAAACATGAAAATGAATACCTTGTAGCAGTTGAAGAAGAAACAAGATCAACTTCCCCATCACCACTTGAGCTTCATGAAGTTGGTCCAAGAAAGAAGGAAGAAGACGAGGAGGTTCATTTGCAAGAGCCTCATTTTCTTGAAGGGTCCTTAAATATGAATGAAAATAATATCAAAGAGTCCCTTAGAATACTCCATGAACTCAAGCATTAGTGTCAAATTCTTGATGGAGAGCTACTTCATTGGAGGAAACATCCTTCCTTGAAGACATGGAGAAGATTCAAAGAGCAATGTGCCACATCAAAGGTAATTTCATGTATTTGATTTTTGATAGAAACCATTTTTTGAGCTTAATGAATTGTTACATGATGCATACTTGAATAATAATGAGGATAATCATAAGCTCACAATTCAAAATGAGCAACTTCTTGAAAATTTGCAAGATACTTGTTTTTCCTCCTATGTTTCAGATTGTCAAATAGTAGATTGTTTGGAGGATTCTCATGACATGGTGGATCATGAAAAATGTATAAATATGAATGTGCTTGATGTGTTTGAAGATGAACTTTAAGATATCCAAACACTTGATGTGGTGGAAGAGGAACTTGAATTGTATCTTGATGAAGGTTATGCAATTTTTAAAGAAGAGCATGATTCCTCTACATTGGAACCAATCTATGACAAAGGTTTGACATTTTTGAAGGAGCTGCATGATACTACCCATATGGATCCTTCCCATGATGAAACTTCTTCACTTTTTGATCATTTGGGTGAGTTAGTTCATTCTCCTACATCCTACAATTCCATGTTTTGCAGCATTAGTCTCAATGAAGTATGGGTGAAAGGGTTATTTTTTATGGTGCCACATGAGGAGTATGGAACTCCTAGATTTAATTTTTATGATGACATGGTTGGAGCACATTATTATTCACATTTGCAGAAACATAATTTGTTACTTTATGATGATTCACATCTAAATGGATGCACCTATGATATGCATTTGAGTCACTTGAAGACTCATGGTTTCTCTTGCTCAACACTTGGTTCATTTGATGTTGGAGGAAATTCATCCAACACTAGGGTGAATAGATTTATTATTGGAGAATTTTTTTCTTCCAGCCACATACTTTGTTATATATTTATTATTCTCTCATTCATGGATGTATGGGTGAGACATACCTGAGTCATTTGAAGTCTCCATGTTTTTTTTGCTCATTATTTGGTTCAGATTTTGGTGGAGGTTCTTCATTCACTTGGATGAAAGAACACATGGCTGATTATATTGATGCACATTATACATATTTGGAGCAGCATTATGGGACATGGGATCCTCACCTGTGTCATTGGAGCATATTTTATTGGTCACTTGAAGCTTGTATGCACTTGGAAAATGGTGGTCTACTTACTTGGAGGTATAAGAACTTTCGGGATTTTTTGATGAGGCACCTTCTTGATGTACATATTTATTATGTTTTTATGTACTTTGATGATATATATTATGTACTCATGATGTTTGGAAGAATCCATACAAGAAAATGGGATCCTGTAATTCTTTTTCCTCATGGGATGGGTTGGAGAGAACTCTTAATTGTTGGAGTGCAATACAAGCAATGGGACCCTAGGATATTTTTTTAGTCCCATTGATTTCAATTTTTTTTGGGAAACAAGAAGTATGGGAGATGGATTCCCCACTTAATAAATTTATTTTAATCAGATTAGTGCAACGACAAGCATGGTGTTTCCTCTCTCAAATATTCATGGAATCTCAAAGACTCAAAGTCAGAAAACTCAATGGCAACTTCAAAGAATCATACAGAAAGCAGGGTCTTCAACACCCATGTTTGAAGTTGCTTGAGGAAAAGCAATATTTGGAAGGGAGGATTTTTCATGTCCCAAATTTTGCATTGGTTCACAATTTCCTAATCACATTTTCCATATTCATTAGAGTTTGTCAAATTGATGCTAAGGGTCAAATAATTGCCCAGGAGGAAAATTACTAGTTTCCTAAGTTGGGAGTGGAAGCTTTGGGATTTGGAATAAGGGGAACAATAAATGATGTTTGAAAATTAGAATGACATACATATTTAATAAAGTATATAAATAAATAAATACAAGGGAAAATCAAAGTGGCAATTGATCATGAAGACACATGGAGAATGTGGGACCCACACAAGCTAGGAATTTGGTGCCACATGGCATCCTCCTCTTGCAATTTCGAATCCATGGGAAGCCTAAAGGTTCTTGTTTGATTTAGAAGGATAATACACTTGGCCATATGTATCATAGGTCAAATTTTGGAATAAAAATAACTTACATGGGAGAGGAAGAGTCATTTTGGAGCTAGTGGGACACTTGGACTATATTCCCTAGCTCTATGACAACAATGATGAATATGCTATGAAACCTATGACACAAATCAGATATTAATTATGAAATATGAAATATATGACATGTAAGGTAGAAATATAGCATCCAAGAGAACTCTCATGTGAGTTGGGGAAGCTCAATGGGTTCCTACTCAAATTGGAGGAAGATGGAAGGCTAGGAAAGGGAGGACACATGGAAAATCATGCGCACACACCAAAATTCAAATTGGCTTGAGTTTGTGGATGGATTGGGAACCTTAGAAGGATAAGGATGTTTATAAAATAAATTAATCAACCAAGAGAATGGACTTTTATCATTTGAGAAATTGTCATTTGTGAATTGTGAGAGCTAGTGGATGACTAGTTTTCTTGCCTTAGCCAATTTCGAGGGTGAACGATTCCCATCCAAGTTGGTGTTTGGAGAGGCCTGCCAAAACCCCAAATTTATTTTGGGATAACAATAAATGCTAAAACCTGCGGTCTACTAACGGCTAACGGTTTGCAAATAAAAGAAACAGTCAAGTAATTAGTTTCACTAAATCTTAATTATAATAACTTAACAGTTCATTTCTGTAACAAGAATAAAGTTTTCTTGTGTGTTGTTTTACTTCAGTTTACTGATGAGTCTTTTCATGTCAAGTACGTGGAATTTAACTTTTGAATCTGGGGCTTACTTAGCAATCGTGCTAACGCAGATGAATACTGGTTCTTACAGGTTTACATGTATGATCGAACGAGTATGTATTAAAAGTTCTTTTAAAGTATCAGCAGTATTTTAATTGCAATTAAAAAGCTTAGTAATTAAGCTGCTAAACTCTAAAAAGCTTCTTGTAAGGTAAAACCATTTGGATTATTTTAGTTTTTATTGTAATAAAGTTTAGAAGTAAGTAGAGACAAAAGAATATGTTTGCGACTCTAAGAAATAGAATCTCAGATACAAGTACTTTTACTTTAGCCTAAGTAATTTGCAATGATATAATGATTGTTTTGTCATTATTTATATAATAATACATTTTATTATCTATATAACGAATGTCCCACATTTCGCTTCTGCGAGGTAACTTATAGCCTGTAATTGTTTGGACAGTATAAGTTTGATTGTGCAAACTGCAAACCATCATACCTTCCTACATGAGATCATGTTTTGCCTATATTTTATTTTCAAGTCAAACCCTATGGTTCTAGTAATTTTTGGATTCAATAGGATCATTCCTATTCTAGTTATCTTCTTTAGTTCTATAACTACTTTACTACCCATTTGAACTGGTGAATCTTTAGTAATCTTCAAGTTAAGTCATAACCCAAAATCCATCAAAGTATTGTTGCTTTGAGCTGTGTAACAGAATCTCATAATAGTGTTATTACAATAAGTTTTTGTCCACTTCAAAGTGTTGTTACCAATGAGTTATTAGTTCTTATGTGACTAATAAACATGCATACTCTATTTGTTAATAGACATTCAGTCTTTATCTAGATCAAGGTTATAAACATGTTGAGATTAGAGTTTATGATTCTTCAACTTATTACATTATGTCATTTATAAAATTATAACTTGTGAAGCCTTTTTATAAGAGATTTACCATTTATAAACTATAATCTTTGTACAAAAGAAACTATAGTTGATTGGTGATTAGCATGAGTTCTCCCATAAAATATTTGATCTCTTATCTATGGTAAAGACATAAAACATTGATCTCTATCTATAAATGAGACATAAAACATTTCATTTCTATCTATAAATAAGACAGTGTATAAAGAAAGGAAAAACAACTATCCAAATCGCATTTGTGATGTTATAATATATAAGTTGTATGGTTAATGGTGGAGTGATTTTTATTGCATAAACCAAATCGGGCTTTAACTAAGGTTTATGAGTGACATTTCTTGATAGGTAAACGTAACCATAACATTGATATTCTTTTCACTACATTAGCATATGATAAGGCGCATATGATTAACGATTTCATGGCAAAATTATTGGGTTGATATTATAGTTTAACCTCGTTCCCAATGATTTAATAATTGGTTTTTGATTTATGAAGGCACTATAGTCTATGACCCACTGCATGTTTGATTTTTTTGTGACCACGTGGTCGTCTCCTGACCAAGCGTGGGAGATATAAAACACTATTGTAAACCTAACCCTTATCATTCTTCCCCACAGTTTGTGCTGGCCCTTGAGGTTTCTCTGCTTGGCTTCTATGGCGGTCATCGGTCCTCCTTGCTCTAGTTTTATTGTGCCTTGCTTCAGTGCTGCATTTGTCACCGGTGTGTGGTTTTGAATGCCATTTTGAATGCCATTTTCAATGGCTGGGTTCTCACTCTACAACTAGAGGAGACTTTCGTTACCCTTGGCTTGGTGCCTGTGTAGTTTTCCTTCCGCTGTATTTGTGGCTTACTGTCTGCTTCAGTTACCTTTATCTGTTCTCGTGGCTCGCCATTGTGTGAGGGTTACACTTGCAGGCTGTTGAGTTTTAAAATGCAAAGCCTGTAGGTGACAGTGCTTCGTTGAGGTTGTTCGTCGTTCTCCATTGACATGTGAATTAATAAGCTTAGAGTTCTTTTACTTGCTACAAGTATATATACTGTTATCATGGTTTAATAAGTATTTTTTTTGCTAACAGTGATCTTTCACACTCCTTACAGGTGCTCTCTATTGTAAAATTTCATGGCGAAGACAATAGGCAATCAACCAACTATTGTTGTGGCACATGGTTTGTTTCGGGTAAGCCCCGTGGTTCATGTGTTGGGTTTTCACCCTACTTGCATCAGGGTGGTCAATGGAATCACCCAGAGTTAGGGGAAACCCTCCCTCGACTCACCATGAGTAATGTTTGTTGTTTTTATAGGTTATTTGTTGTAACACTCAGTATCAAACCCTTGCTAGTCGATGGGTAGACTCGGTTTAACTGAGCAATGTATTTAGTTGAAGTTTGGCTTTACAGCCTGGTTAAATTAATGGTTTATGTAATGATAGTGTTTTCCTTAAACTCGTTTGGTTTAACAAATGTTTTATATTAAGCTCTGTGTAAAAATTTAGGGTTTTTACCTTGCTTGACAGTTAGTCGAGCTTTTGTACTTTGTTTAAATACTCTGTAAGGGTTTATACTTCACGTTTTAAGATTGATACTTACGGCCGTGACTTAATTCTTGCTTGTTTTTATTTGGAGTTATGAATTAGGGTTTAACCTGTAAAAACCCTCGTTTGATATAAATTATTCTAATTATAATAATTACACAGTCTTTTTATTTGTCCTTAAAGGACTATGAGTAAATTATATTAACTTGGTTATTAATTGTTACATAATTAAATGAATTTCATTTATTAGTTTATTGTTTTACTAATTGTACTTGTAATAATTATAAGGGTTTTAACCCTGTCATTCGTTTTCACAGGTACACCCACGGTTAGTAAAATAATAAGACACAGTTTCTTTTAGAAGTATATATTTTGTTTATATTGTTCTGTATTGTATTTATTTCCTGTGAAATGAATTTAGTTGGTTCTTTAATATTTTTTCTAAAAGAACTTACTTATGGTTAGCTTAGGTTACTAAAGTATATAAGAATACAGATAGATTACGCTCAGAATATGAGCTAGGGTTTATCCTATTTAACTTTTACAGAGTATTAATTTTTGTATTGTTATTTTGTTAATTCAATTATTGTCACACAGTTTTCTTCATTTTGTTTAAAAGAATTATTACTTTATAAACATTACTGTTTATTGCTAATAATAATATTATTTGTATTAATAACATTATTATCTATGAATAATGTATTCTCTTAAGTTTATGTTGGTATTTATATATATTATTAAATAAGAATGAGAGCAGTCTATAATAATTGTGTTTATTTAATAAGATTATTTTTGTAAGCTTGGTGAAAGAAATGAGAACTTTCATCCTGTCAATACTCCTTACATCTAATTTGTTTGTAAGTGTGTAAAGACGGTTCTTTATTAGTAATACTTTATGCATAGGTTACTACTGTTTTCAGTTATTAATACTAAGAAAAGAATTATGTAAAATTATCCAGTTCTTATTTAGAGTTCAGATAGTTGCAGGTAAAATAGTTAGTACTATTGGAAAAGAAATAAACTAACATAATTATAATTACATCTTTACTTAACATAAATAATAAGCATTCAACTGACAATACTATTTGTTCTATTTCAGTATAGATGTATAGTTTATAGAAGTAGGTACTGTGTAGAAGAATAAATTACATACTCGAACATACTACTATTAGGAAAATAATATGATTCTGTTTCTTTTCTGATATTCTAAATACACAGTCTAGTTCTGACAACAACTCTACGAAACATATTAATATTCTTTCTGGAAAAACAACTATCTACTGAAGAAAACTATTCAATACTCTGAAAAACATAAGTACTCTATTCATTTCATATTCGTATCATACTTCATTCATTTAAACACACTACATGTGCTAGAGTATGATATGGATTACTTCAGATGGGGAAAAACACAGGTAGGATTTATTTTTCATCAAAGAACATATTCAGCATTAAAACAACTAAGAGATTTCAAACTTAATAGTTTACAACATAACATATAATCATTCATTGTTTGTTCACACACAGATATAAACTTTAACACATAAATTAAAAGATAATGGAACCTATTTTTAAAGTTGGATGACAATAGCATTGGGAGGCCGTTCCTCCCTACCAACTCCTGGAGAGCACTCAAGCAACGACTTCTCAGGACCCTCGAGCCTGTTCTGGTCTCCTTGGCTGGAACTAGGTGGAGCAAACAACAAAGTACTAGTCCAATGACTCAGTACCAACTCTGCACTCTGCAGCAATATCTTTCAGCATGGAACGCTGTACTACATCACTTTCCTGCAGTTTACCCCTCAAACATCTTCCTCAAAAATTCCCTTCCCAATGAATTCCTTGAAGTGCATCCACCTGAATGATTCTTCTCCTGGAATAATGAGCAACCTCAGCTCTCTTCAATGGGTACTTCTATTAATATTTTAGGTCCTTTTGGGTTAGTTGTCATTAATTGAGCCACCTGCTCTGATCCAACTTTCTTTGGGGATCATGACCCCAAATGTAGGCAGGTTTCCACCTGCAACATAGGAAGTGTTTGAGGATGCTGCCACTTGTCTATTTGCTCTCCACCTAGTCTCCTCCACCAACTTGACCAGTAACACTCTTTTTAACAGCTCTCCCAAGTTGTTGTCTCCACTTTTATTTATTTAAAATTAAAATATTCAGAATTACATTCCACATCCTTGACTCTGCTGAGTCATCAGTTACAAATTTAACATAAAATCTAACATAATGTCTTGGAATAAAATCAAATAAGATAATATTATTTTGCAAAATTGGGGTAGGTGACATACACACCCCCTTAAAATATAACATCGTCCTCGATGTTATTTATTCTTCATCCTCCGAAGTCCCCTGGAACAGAATTGGATATGCATCTCGCATTTTACTTTCCAATTCCCAGGTGGCTTCCTCTGGACTAAGGTGCTTCCATTGCACCTTCACCTGTCCAATGGTGCGGTTTCGAAGTGTAATGTCCCTCCTCCCGAGGATACAGTTCGGTTCCACCAGAAATTCTCCTTCTGGTTCCACCTGTACAACATTCGAGTTAACAACATGAGTAGCATCATGAACATATTTCTTTAAAACAGAAATGTGAAGAACATTATGTACTCTTAAGTTAGGTGGTAATGAAGCTACTTGTCCAATCCTAGACAAAATTTCAAATGGGCCACAATAACGAGGTGCCAATTTTGCACAACTCCCCAATCTTAGAGAGCTCTTTTTGGGCCTTAACTTGGTGAACACATGTTCACCTACCTAAAACTCCTTTGGAGTTATTTTTAAGTCTGCTTGACTTTTCTACTGATCCTGTGCCACTTTCAGATTTCCCTGCACTTGTTTCACAATATCTTCCATTTCTTTCAACAGTTCTAGACCTAATACCAATCTATCTACTGGATTACTCCAAGAGATAGGAGTATTACATTTTTTCCCATATAAAATTTCAAACAGACTAAATCTAGCTGATGTCTGATAATTATTATTATAAGAAAATTCTACTAGATGTAAACAGTTTTCCCATTTACCAGGAAGGTCTTTCACATACATTCTCAATAAATCTTCCAGTACATGGTTTACCCTTTCAGTTTGTCCATCTGTTTGAGGATGGAAAGAAGTACTGAAATTTAATGTAGTGTTTAACCCTTTAAATAAGGACTTCCAAAAGTTTCCTATAAACTTAGGATCTCTATCTGAGATTATGACTTTTGGTACTCCATGTAATTGGAAAATCTGTTTTAGAAAAATATCAGCTATGTTTGCAACTTTGTAAGTAGTTTTAACATGTATAAAATGAGTTGCTTTCCTTAACTTATCAACTACTACCATGATAGAATCATTCTGATTTTGATTTCTAGGCAGTCCTGTAATAAAATCTAGACTAATCACCTCCCATTTCCAGCTACGGATAGGTAAAGGCTGTAGCAAACCAGCTGGGTGTTGGTGTTTAGTTTTTACTTGTTGACATTCTAAACACCTTGCAATATATTCAGCTACTTCAGTTTTCATATTTGGCCAGAAATACTCTTTTCTTAACATGGTTATAGTCTTTTGATAACCTGGATGACCTAAATATGGGGTTTTATGAATTTCATCCAAAATTAACAGCTTGACTTTAGGTACGTTAGGTACATACAGTTTATCTTTATACAGTAAGAATTCTTTTTCATTTAAATTGTATCCTTTTATTAAGTTTTCTGTTGGATTTTGTTTAGCTTTAGCTTGTAAATTCTGGTAAATTTCATCTTGTTTTATTCCTTCTTTAAGTTGTTCATCTAAGTCTGAAACATAAATGCTGATTGTTGTTGCAAAATTCAGTCTTGCGTTCCTACTTAATGCATCAGCAACTTTATTTTCTTTACCTTTTATATGCTGGATTTCAAAATCATACTCGCTTAAGAAAGCTAACCACCTAGCTTGACTGGCATTTAAATTAGGCTGATCTAAAAGATACTTCAATCCTTTATTGTCAGTCATTAAAACAAATTTTCAGCCAATTAGGTGATGTCGCCACATCTTTAAGGCATCTATTACAGCTACTAATTCCAGATCATATGTTGCATAATTATTTTCAATAACTTTTAGCTTTCTAGACTCATAGGCAATAACATGCCCTTCTTGAGTTAGAACACCACCTAAGCCATCGTTACAGGCATCAGTGCACACTACAAATTCTTTATTAGGATCTACTATTCTTAAAATAGGTGTGCTGGTTAATAAAGTTTTTAATTTTTTAAAGCTTTCTTCACATTTTTTATTCCAGTTGAACTTATTTCCTTTCTTCTGCAAGGAAGTTATCGGATTTGCTATCCTTGAAAAGCCTTCAATGAACCTCCGGTAGTAACCGGTAATTCCCATGAAAGATCTAATATCCGTCACATCCTTAGGAACCGGCCAATATTCGATTGCTCGTATCTTTTCAGGATCTACGGAAATTCCTTCCTTGGTCACTACGTGACCTAAATACTGAATCTTATCCTTGAAGAAATCACACTTACTAAACTTTGCGAAGAGTTGATGTTCTCGCAACTCTTGCAAAACAATTTTTAGATGTTCTTTATGTTCTTCTTCAGTTTTTGAATAGATTATAATGTCGTCGATAAACACGACCACAAACTTATCTAAATACTTATGCATTATGTTGTTTATTAAACACATGAAGATAGCTGAGGCATTAGTAATACCGAATGGCATTATGACAAATTCGTAATGACCATATCTTGTTCTAAAGGATGTCTTGAAGATGTCTTCATCTTTAATCCTCACTTGATGATATCCAGACCTTAAATCTATTTTTGAAAACACCGTGACTCCACGTAGTTGATGAAACAGATCATCTATGTGGGGCAATGGATATCGATTTTTGATGGTCATCTTGTTTAACTGATGGTAATCTATGCAAAGTCGCATAGTTCCGTCCTTCTTCTTGACGAAGATGATAGGTGCCCCCCAGGGAGATACACTTGGTCGAATATACTTTTTATCAATTAACTCTTTTAATTGCGATTTTAATTCAATAAGTTCCAATATGTTCATTCGATAAGGGACCTTTGAGCTAGGTACTGCGCCCGGTACCAGCTCAATGGTGAAATCCAATTCCCTTTTCAGAGGTAATCCCGGAATTTCTTTTGGGAATACATCAAAATATTCTTTTAAGGCTGGGATGTCTTCCAATTTTAAATTATCTATTTTAATTTTACTTTCCTCATCAGTAATTGTTACTGCGTATGATTTACATCCCTTTCTAACAGCTCTTTTAAGTTTTAAAGCAGGAATCTGCCTTACAGTAGTTTTTCTAGGAATTCCTTTAACACTTACTGGTTTTTCATCAATGTTTAAGCATGTGAAAGTTTTATCATAACAGTTTAGAATTACTCTATGTTGTTCTAACCAGTCCATACCAATCAACAAATCATAAGAACCAAGTGGCAAAACATTAAGTTTAACAACAGTTTCAAATTTATCCATAACTAATGCACATTCTTTTACAAAACAAGTTACTTTTCTTTTAGCACCAGTGGCTAACTGAACTAACCATGAATTCTCAAACTTATCAACATATAAATTACATTTTTCTACTATCTGAGGTGCAATATAACTGAGACTAGCTCCTGGATCAATCAAAATAGTTACAGGGGTCTGATTATCATACCTTCTACTTCCACCATGGAAGTCTAATATTCATCTTGTCGGTTCTCCAAGGCTACGTTGATTCTAGGCATGCTCCTTGCTAGTTCCCCAACGGTCATATCCTCCTGTATAGTATGAATATTGCTAACAGTCTTCTTCTAGTTTGGACAGACTGAAGCATAGTGTGGGCCATTACACTCCCAGCACTTGACAGGCTCTTTATGCTCAAAGTTCTAGTAAAGTTTCCATGATTATTTGCAGTTTCCTTACCTTTAGAATTGTTCTGATTGTTGGGTGTACTGTTCTTATTTCCTTGGAAATTCTTGTTATTAGAATAGTTTTTGGCCTTATTGTTCTTAAAATTTCTGTTAGGCACAAAATCGTTCTTCTTTTGTTCAAACTGGTTATTATTTTTCTTAGCCTTCCAGTTGGCCAAGCTTTCTCTCTTTCGATTCTGCTCAAAACAAAAGTTATCCTTTCTCATAGCTTCCTCCAAGGTCTTTGGGTTATCATATTCAATTTTATCTTTAATATGATACGGTAGACAACTAAGGAATCGATGTACCTTTGGTTTCTCATCTACAAGGTAGGGTACATACCTAAGTAGACTTAAGAACTTGCTGTTCAGATCCTTCATTGTCATTGAACCTAACTTCAGTTCATAAAACTCTTTAGCTCTCTCCTCGTAATACTGCTCAGACAGGAATTTATTTTTGAAATACCTCTTAAAGGTACTCCAGTTAACTTCTTTCTCTTTTATACCCTCAACTCTCTTCAAGTCCTGCAACCAAATGTCAGCCTTTCCTGAGAAGTTATATATAGCCATTATAGCCTTTGACTGGTTAGAATAATTATATATTTGGAAGTAATTCTTCATCCCAGATAACCAGGATTCAGCTTCCTCCCCCTTCTCAGTCTCTCCATTAAAGGTTGGTGGTTTTATCTTTTTGAATTCCCCGGAAATTTCCTCATAAGGTTTGTATTTCCTCTTTTTAGTGTACATATTATCATCACTACTATCACTAGTAGTATGGAAATTTTGTTGTTCACCAAACACTTCAAAAGACGAACTACTTTCATTTTTTGTATGCTTCATCTTTTTAGATTTTCATTGATGACTGGCATCTTCAGATTCTGACCTTCTACCCCTACCCTCAGTTTGAAGCTTTTCAATTAGGATTTGATTTAGCTCTTCTTGAGCCCTTAGAATCCTTTCATTCCCTCGCTTTACAGACTCCATTTTAGTTTTTAAGTCTTTTACAGTTTGTAACAATGCTGCGGAATTGGTAGTTAAATCCTCTGGTATAGGATCTCTTGGTAAATTCCCTATTTCAGTAGCTGGAGACTCCTCCTGTGCATACTCTTCCAGCCTTTCCAAACCTGCCTGTTAAACTTCAGAAAAACAATTCTCCATTGAATAAAATTTAAAATAAAATACGTTAGCATAATAATTTAATTTACTGTTTTATGAAAGCTAGTTGGGCTTCATCAAGGCCTAGTGTTTGAACCTTGTGCTCTGATACCACATGTCAAAACCCCAAATTTTCACAAAAATTTAAAATTTTGGGATAACAATAAATGCTAAAACCTGCGGTCTACTAACGGCTAACGGTTTGCAAATAAAAGAAACAGTCAAGTAATTAGTTTCACTAAATCTTAATTATAATAACTTAACAGTTCATTTCTGTAACAAGAATAAAGTTTTCTTGTGTGCTGTTTTATTTCAGTTTACTGATGAGTCTTTTCATGTCAAGTAGGTGGAATTTAACTTTTGAATCCGGGGCTTACTTAGCAATCGTGCTAATGCAGATGAATACTAGTTCTTACAGGTTTACAGGTATGATCAAACAAGTACGTATTAAAATTTCTTTTAAAGTATCAGCAGTATTTTAATTGCAATTAGAAAGCTTAGTAATTAAGCTGCTAAACTCTAAACAACTTCTTGTAAGGTAAAACCATTTGGATTCTTTTAGTTTTTCTTGTAATAAAGTTCAGAAGTAATAGCGACAAAAGAATATGTTTGCGACTCTAGGAAATAGAATCTCAGACACAAGTACTTTTACTTTAGCCTAAATAATTTGCAATGATATAATAATTGTTTTGTCATTATTTATATAATACTACATTTTCTTATCTGTATAACGAATGTCCCACATTTCGCTTCTGCGAGGTAACTTACAGCCTATAATTTTTTGGACAGTATAAGTTCAATTGTGCAAACTGCAAACCATCATGCCTTCCTACATGAGATCATGTTTTGCCTATATTTTATTTTCAAGTCGAACCCTATGGTTCTAGTAATTTTTGGATTCAATAGGATCATTCCTATTCTAGTTATCTTCTTTAGTTCTATAACTACTTTACTACCCATTTGAACTGGTGAATCTTTAGTAATCTTCAAGTTAAGTCATAACCCAAAATCCATCAAAGTATTGTCGCTTTGAACTGTGTAACAGAATCTCATAATAGTGTTCTTACAATAATTTTTTGTCCACTTCAAAGTGTTGTTACCAATGAGTTATTAGTTCTTATGTGACTAATAAACATGCATACTCTATTTGTTAATAGACATTCAGTCTTATCTAGATCAAGGTTATAAACATGTTGAGATTAGAGTTTATGATTCTCCAACTTATTACATTATGTCATTTATAAAATTATAACTTGTGAAGCCTTTGTATAAGAGATTTACCATTTATAAACTATAATCTTTGCACAAAAGAAACTATAGTTGATTGGTGATTAGCACGAGTTCTCCCATAAAATATTTGATCTCTTATATTCTATGGTAAAGAAATAAAACATTGATCTCTATCTATAAATGAGACATAAAACATTTCATTTCTATCTATAAATAAGACAATGTATAAATAAAGTAAAAACAACTATCCAAATCGCATTTGTGATGTTATAATATATAAGTTGTATGGTTAATGGTGGAGTGAGTTTTATTGCATAAACCAAATTAGGCTTTAACTAAGGTTTATGAGTGACATTTCTTGATAGGTCAACGTAACCATAACGTTGATATTCTTGTCACTACATTAGCATATGATAAGGTGCATATGATTAATGATTTCATGGCAAAATTATTGGGTTGATATTATAGTTTAACCTCGTTCCCAATGATTTAATAATTGGTTTTTGATTTATGCAGGCACTATAGTCTACGACCCACTGCATGTTTGATTTTTTTGTGACCACGTGGTCATCTCCTGGCCAAGCGTGGGAGATATAAAACACTATTGTAAACCTAACCCTTATCATTCTTCCCTGCAGTTTGCCCTGGCCCTTGAGGCTGCTCTGCTTGGCTTCTATGGCGACCGTCGGTCCTCCTTGCTTTGGTTGTCTTGTGCCTTGCTTCAGTGCTGCATTTGTCACCGGTGTGTGGTTTTGAATGCCATTTTCAGTGGCGGGGTTCTCACTCTGCAACTAGAGGAGACTTTCGTTACCCTTGGCTCGCTGCCTGTGTAAATTGTTAGGATTATTAATCCTCCCTTGTCCAAATTTGGTCATATGTCTAAATCGGGAGTCATGTCTAAATCGGGAGTCCTTCCAATCTATTTATAGTCATTAGCACCATTGGTTAAAATTAACCTAATTGGGGCACATGTTTCAGTTACCAAAGTGTGGGGAACACTAATTGAGGCTCACTGCCACTTATTGCACTTGATTGCATAAGTTTAGGAGTCTCCTAGATCAATCCCTACAATTTAGGAAGCAACTGGGAGTGCCGAAACCAACCAAGGTCAGTTAACTTCAGCTGATGACTAGTCAATCCAAGTTAGGAGTCAGTTACATTCAGTTCTAGCTCTCTACATTCAGTTAAATAATGGTTTAATTAATTGCACACATGTGGGGCGTTTTTCTCACCTACCACAGTCAGTTAACCATTATTTAATACTAAATGTAACAGTTGGTTGTGTTTTAGAACTCCGGTTATGATTTAGACAAGGACAGTTAACTACTGGGTCCTTAACTTCAGTTGATGACTAATCAAGCCAAGTTAGGAGTCAGTTACATTCAGTTAAATAATGGTTTAATTAATTACACACATGTGGGGTGCTTTTCTCACCTACCATAGTCAGTTAACCATTATTTAATACTAAATGTAATAGTTGGTTGTGTTTTAGAACTCCAATTGTGATTTAGACAAGTCTTGGTTACCTACAGTCAAGTAGAGTCATCAATTCGAACTTCCTCATGTGGATTCGAATTGCTTGTGGCTATTAAAGCCATTTTACATCATTGTAATTATTATCTGGATTACTTTTTTGATTAATGAAAGAATTCACAGCTGCAAGCCTTTTGCACTGTTTCATTCTTCAATTGCTGAGTAAATTGTGAGATCTTTATTTGTGAGTTTTGTTTTTGTCTATAGATCTATATGCTCAAATTTACATGGTATCAGAGAGCCTCCGTGGACAAGACTCCTCTCCTTCTTAGATCTCCAGTCGGATCATTTTGTTTGTTTGATTGTGTGACAGGTTATCAGCTTTTCTACAGCATTCGCTACAAGCAGCCTCTACTTCTCATTACATTCGCTACAACAGCTCAGTCTTTCTTATTACATTCAAAATGGCTCATCCAATGGAGCGCCTCACTCCCTTCAACTATCACCAGTGGAAGGATGACATGAAAATATTGCTCCACACCAAGCATCTCTTCAGACTCATTGAAGAAACAGAAGGAGAGCCAGAATAAGATAAAGACAAAGCTAAGTACATGAATAGGCTTGATGAAGCCATTGGACTCATGCACTCCTCAGTCTCTGAAGATCTTCGATATCACATCCAAGACTTGGACACTCCCAAGGAGATTTGGGACAAGCTTGCTTCCTTGTTTGATAAGCATGATGAGATGAGGATCCATCAGCTAGAAAATGATCTGATTACTCTCAATCCATCAAATTTCGAATCTCTAAATGAATTCTTCTCAAAGTTCAAAAACCTGATATATCAGTTGAAGCAATGCAAAGTAAAGAAGGATGAAGATCAGCTCATTCTTGCTATTCTCACAAATCTCAATTCAAACTACTCAGTCTTTGTATCCACCTTCCAAACAGTAAGGCTCACTACTCCAAATTGGAAGATGCCCACTCTTGATGCTTTCATTCAATCTCTTATTTCTGAGAATGATAAATTGATCCAAATGGGGATCATTCGATCTCCCAAAAATCTAGCTCTTATTGCAAAAGGAGATAAGGTAGCGAATGACAGAGGGAAGCAAAGAGATGAGTCTGAACAGTCAAAAGAAACTTCAGGTTCGAAGAGAAGCAATAAGAATGACAAAGGCAAGGTTCTCTGCCCTTACTGTGGAAGGGGCTTCCATTCAGAAAGTTCCTGTATGAGAAGACAACTTGATGAAATGGCTCTTCTTTTGAAAAGGAACAACATTTCTGTACCTACTAGTGCAAGGGAGGAAGACTCTGAAGAAGAAGAAGAAGAAGAAGAATACCCAAGGAAAGGAAATGCACTGAAATCTTGCTGCACATCAACACCTGCCTTCCTCATTGATTCTGGAGCTTCCAACCATATGGCTGCATCCATAGAATCATTCTCTTCTTTTCAGTTCTTTGATGGTCCTAGTATTCAGATGGGAAATAACAGTAAAGTCCAAACCAAAGGGAAGGGCTCTATCCAACTTGAACATGGAAGGTTCAAAGATGTGTTGTTTGTTCCCTCACTAGCTTCAAACCTGTTATCTGTCTATCAGATGACCCATACTGGATCTCCAAAGCAAGTGATCTTTGGTCCTGACTCAGTAGAGATCATATATATCTCTACTGGGAGCATCATAGCAAAGGGTATTGTGAATCATGCTTCAAGAGCATATGAGTTCTCACATTTCATGCCTCCTTCAGAACCAGTGCACTCTCAGCAGCCACCTACAAGGGAAGGTAAAACCATTGCATCTACTTCTTTTACAGCTTCTACTAGTATTGCAGATTCATCTATATCAGTTTATGACATTAAGATTCAGGGTGACTCAGATCTAGATTCAGTCCCTATTTCCAAATTGGAAGCTAGGAAGATGACTGGAAACTCACCTAACACTCAGAAAGGAAAGACTCTTGCGCTATGTCATACTGTTTTGCCTCCTTCAGAGAGATGCAATATACTTCCTGTAAGATGCAATATGGCAAGGGCTCAGTCTTCCTACATTCAGAAGAATGGATATGATCATACACCTCTTCATTCAGCAAGAGACAAAGGTTACATTCCTCCTTCCTCCCATCATCCTTTTCGAAGAAGAAGGAGAAGTCTACATGCCAGGCCCCAGAATACCTGTGCACAGCACACCATGCATGCTGCTTCACTACCTCACAGAGATGAAGATTGCAGCAACATATTTTCAAGTTTTTCAAACTTGAGACCTGATTCTACCTGCTTAGATAGAAGGAGGGCCTTTTTACCATGTGGTTTTTGCCCTAGTTACTTATATTAAGCAGTTACTTTATTTTACTTGATGTAATGGGTGACCTATGGTCTTAGTTACCAGGGCCCAAAGTTTGTCCAAGTTAGCATTAAGGGGGGGTGTTAGGATTATTAATCCTCCCTTGTCCAAATTTGGTCATATGTCTAAATCGGGAGTCATGTCTAAATCGGGAGTCCTTCTAGTCTATTTATAGTCATTAGCACCATTGGTTAAACTTAACCTAATTGGGGCACATGTTTCAGTTACCAAAGTGTGAATTGAGGCTCACTGCCACTTATTGCACTTGATTGCATAAGTTTAGGAGTCTCCTAGATCAATCCCTACAATTTAGGAAGCAACTGGGAGTGCCGAAACCAACCAAGGTCAGTTAACTCAGGGGGGGTGTTAGGATTATTAATCCTCCCTTGTCCAAATTTGGTCATATGTCTAAATCAGGAGTCA
>LPNX011067089.1:38609-87220 GCA_001517045.1 Pseudotsuga menziesii | reverse complement strand
AAGCCTTTTGCACTGTTTCATTCTTCAATTGCTGAGTAAATTGTGAGATCTTTCTTTGTGAGTTTTGTTTTTGTCTACAGATCTATATGCTCAAATTTATATAATTTTCCTTCCACTGTCTTTGTGGCTTACTATCTGCTTCAGTTACCTTTATCTGTTCTCATGGCCCGCCATTGTGTGAGGGTTACACTTGCAGGCTCTTGAGTTTTAAAATGCAAAGCCTGTAGGTGACAGTGCTTCGTTGAGGCTGTTCATCGTTCTCCATTGACAGGTGAATTAATAAGCCTAGAGTTGTTTTACTTGCTGCAAGTATATATACTGTTATCATGGTTTAATAAGTATTTGTTTTGCTGACAGTGGTCTTTCACACTCCTTGCAGGTGCTCTCTACTGTAAACTTTCATGGCAGAGACAATAGGAAGTCAACCAACTATTGCCATGGCTCGTGGTTTGTTTCGGGTAAGCCCCGTGGTTCATGTGTTGGGTTTTCACCCTACTTGCATCAATGTGGTCAATGGAATCACCCAGAGTTTGGGGAAACCCTCCCTCGACTCGCCATGAGTTATGTTTGCTGTTTTTACAGGTTATTTGTTGTAACACTCAGTATCAAACCCTCACTAATCGATGGGTAGACTCGGTTTAACTGAGCAATGTATTTAGTTGAAGTTTGGCTTTACGGCCTGGTTAAATTAATGGTTTATGTAATGACAGTGTTGTCTTTAAACTCGTTTGGTTGAACAAATGTTTTATATTAAGCTCTGTGTAAAAATTTAGGGTTTTTAGCCTGCTTGACAGTCAGTCGAGCTTTTGTACTTTGTTTAAATACTCTGTAAGGGTTTATACTTAAATTTTTAAGACTGATACTTACTGCCGTGACTTAATTCTTGCTTGTTTTTATTTGGAGTTATGAATTAGGGTTTAACCTGTAAAAAACCTCGTTTGATATAAATTATTCTAATTATAATAATTACACAGTCTTTTTATTTGTCCTTAAAGGACCGTGAGTAAATTATATCGACTTGGTTATTAATTGTTACATAATTAAATGAATTTCATTTATTAGTTTATTGTTTTACTAATTGTACTTGTAATAATTATAAGGGTTTTAACCCTGTCATTCGTTTTCACAGGTACACCCTGTTAGTAAAATAATAAGACACAGTTTCTTTTAGAAGTATATATTTTGTTTATATTGTTTTGTATTGTATTTATTTCCTATGAAATGAATTTAGTTGGTTCTTTAATAGTTTTTCTAAAAGAACTTACTTATGGTTGGCTTAGGTTACTAAAGTATATAAGAATACAGATAGATTACGCTCAGAATATGAGCTATAGTTTATCCTATTTAACTTTTATAGAGTATTAATTTCTGTATTGTTATTTTGTTAATTCAATTACTGTCACACGGTTTTCTTCATTTTGTTTAAAAGAATTATTAATTTATAAGCATTACTGTTTATTGTTAATAATAATATTATTTGTATTAATAACATTATTATCTATGAAGAATGTATTCTCTTAAGTTTATGTTGGTATTTATATATATTATTAAATAAGACTAAGAGGAGTCTATAATAATTGTGTTTATTTAATAAGATTATTTTTGTAAGCTTGGTGAAAGAAATGAGAACTTTCATCCTGTCAATACTCCTTACATCTAATTTGTCTGTAAGTGTGTAAAGACGGTTCTTTATTAGTAATACTTTATGCATAGGTTACTACTGTCTTTAGTTATTAATACTAAGAAAAGAATTCTGTAAAATTATTCAGTTCTTATTTAGAGTTCAGATAATTGCAGGTAAAATAGTTAATACTATTGGAAAAGAAATAAACTAACAGAATTATAATTACATATTTACTTAACATAAATAATAAGCATTCAACTGACAATACTATTTCTTCTTTTTTAGTATAGATGTATAGTTTATAGAAGTAGGTACTGTGTAGAAGAATAAATTACATACTTGAACATACTACTCTTAGGAAAATATTATGATTCTGTTTCTTTTCTGATATTCTAAATACACAGTCTAGTTTTGACAACAACTCTACAAAACAGATTAAAATTCTTTCTCGAAAAACAACTATCTACTGAAGAAAATTTCAATACTCTGAAAAACATAAATACTCTATTCATTTCATATTCCTATCATACTTCATTCATTTAAACACACTACCTGTGCTAGAGTACGATCTGGATTACTTCAGATGGGGAAAAACACAGGTAGGATTTATTTTTCATCAAAGAACATATTCAGCATTAAAACAACTAAGATAGTTCAAACTTAACAGTTTACAACATAACATATAATCATTCATTATTTGTTCACACACAGATATAAAGTTTAACACAGAAATTAAAAGATAATGGAACCTGTTTTTAAAGCTGGATGACAACAGCGTTGGGAGGCCGTTCCTCCCTACCAACTCCTCAAGAGCGCTTAAACAGTGACTTCTTAGGACCCCCGAGCCTGTTCTGGTCTCCGTGGCTGGAACTAGGTGGAGCAAACAACAGAGTACTAGTCCAATGACTCAATACCAACTCTGCACTTTGCAGCAAGATCTTTCAGCATGGAAAGCTGTACTAGATCAATTTCCTGCAGTTTACCCTTCAAACACCTTCCTCAAAAATTCCCTTCCCAATGAATTCCTTGAAGTGCATTCACCTGAATGATTCTTCTCCTGGAATAATGAGCAGCCTCAGCTCTCTTCAATGGGTACTTTTATTAAGATTGCCTAAGTCTTTTTGGGTTAGTTGTCATTAATTGAGCCACCTGCTCTGATCCCACTTTCTTGGGGGATCATGACCCCAAATGTAGGGAGGTTGCGACCTGCAATATAGGAAGTGTTTTAGGATGCTGCCACTTGTCTATTTGCTCTCCACCTAGTCTCCTCCACCAACTTGACCAGTAACACTGTTTTTAACAGCTCTCCCAAGTTGTTGTATCCACTTTTATTTATTTAAAATTAAAATATTCAGAATTACATTCCACATCCTTGACTCTGTTGAGTCATCAGTTACAACTTTAACATAAAATTTAACATAATGTCTTGGAATAAAATAAAATAAGATAATATTATTTTGCAAAATTGGGGCATGTGACAAGGCCACTCAGGTCTTTCAAGGAGATTTAATGGAGTCTTATTTTTAGGTGTAAGATATAGGAAATCATGTGGATTCTTCTATTGAATCACTCTCTATCAACCATTTCCAGTTGTCTTTGCATATTCATGCTCATGGAGGGATTTCACCTTGGGTGAGCTCATGTAATCTTTGGGAGATCTATTCCTAGTATATTTATGATTGTAATCAATAAATATTCTCTGTTCTTCACTCTCAGAAATTTTCAAGTCGAAATACCCAATATTTGTATGTCAAAATGACTTTTAATGAGCATTAGTGATCATTTCCACTCTATTTTGAGATATGCTATGGTAATGCTTATCATTTGGAATGGAGGAATGTATCTCTGATAAATGTATGATGAATTGACTGTAATTAATGTGTATTTCAAGTCTCATTTTCAGTACTTAAGAATTGGAATCCATTTTACTCATTTTTATTGCATTGGGAGAAGATTTGGTGCATTTTCCCCAAGGGTCAAAATTGTGATTTGGGAGCTGTTTTGGAAATAGTCATAACAGAATGTATAAACTGAACCATGATGAATATGAGAATTTGAAAATGTCCCTTACACATCCCCTTCCTCTGTTCTTAAATTCGAGTGACTTTGGGACCATTTGAGAAGCCATTTCCAGCAATAACCCAAGGGGAATTGGAGCCCCAATTTACTAGTAGAGGCTCCTAATTTGAACATAACATTAGGCAAGTTTGAATAAGTAATTGGGGGGTCATAAAATATCCCTGAACATAATATTTAAGTTATAACATAATTCATGTACATTCTAAGAAAATTTGAGGAAAAAAGTGAAAAAATTGGTCATTTAATAAAATTTAAAAAATGGACATTACACCAAATTCATTCTAAGAAATAGGACCTCCAACCACGGAAATAGTAATAACCCTAGGATAGTGAAACCCTAGAGAAAAAAAGACCGAACAAACTAAAAGAGCCAGAAGAAACGGGCTAAGACAAACATATAGGACCTTGAAAATATAGAGCAAAAAAAGTATGAGGGCGAAGGAACCGGAGAAAAATCCAAAACCATAACACAATTCCCACTTATTTTAACATGGTTGGTACTAGCCCTCTGTTAGAGGGGTGGAATCCATGTGGGGTGAATCGCAACAAAAATAGTGTAAATCCCTCGAAAATCGGGGTTCTAACTCATCCCCAATGTGCAATTAGAAGAGAATAAACAAAAAACAAAACAAGGAAAGTACCTGAAACCGAGGAGATTAATGTCATGATATGCATCAAGAGCCCCAATAAAGTTGCTGAGAAAATGAATGCCATAGAGGAACCCCTTGCGATGTGCAAGGAATAAAATAAAATAGACGACCAAGCAGAAAAAGGTGGCAGACTAAAGTAACAGGGCACCCATAATCATGGAAAATTATAGCGATGTGCAAAAGGTGATGAACTATGCATGCCATTGTACAAGGGGTCAAAGGTGAGAGGATTTGGTTAATGAGGATAAAACCCCAATGGTATACACTAGATACTTGTCTGAGAGCACTTCACATGATTCATTGGAAACAATGGTAGGAGAGGCAGAGTTCCCATAACATGACAGGCAGTGTTGCCTCCTTTCACACACCTGGGGGGGAACATGGCATAAATCTTCAACCCACTCGGTGTATCCTTTGGGGCAAGTATCAAGTCAAGGATGTCACCTTGTTCTTGACTCCTCCATTTAGGAAAACTCCTAACGAAGCCAAGGGGGGTAGACCCTACGAGTTACTAAGGTTGGTTACTTAGATGATGATGGTATTAAATGAGTAAGTTTTTTTAGGAGTTTTGACAAATGAATTTGACACAAGATTTTTCCAAGATTTGTTATACCACAACAACATAGAAATCACAACTTGATAAGAAGTAATGTGGAAACAAATGATAATATCAAATAGATCGGTGCCAATAATGGAGTCCACAAATGATATTGTTGTTGAAATACAAATGGGTGTTGCAAGTGCTCTTGGTCAAATTTTAATTTAATGTATGATGAGTTGATTAAATTAGGCGGGGGGACTTCAGATATACCCAGGGGGTACTTGGAGTATATCCAAAAATAACAACCTCTACGACTACTCGCAAGGAATGTGTGGGATGAATGGAGTCTCTAAGACTGTGTTCATAATACACCCACTAGGGTGTAACAGAGATAGGCGCTTTGAGGTCACTGTCCAGTAGTTCCCACTTCCTTTGGGTATTTTTCCACCGTTTATGGTTTAATCGAGGCGTTGGATTTTCTCTTGAGGTGGTTAATTGGGAAAGTGAATCCTAATTATTCTAGTCACATGCATTGCTTTTGATGCAACTAACTGATCAGATGAATTACATCCAAGTGCAGAGCATACACATCGGAGTCTTGTCAAATTTTTAAGGATTTTAAGCTGTGTTCTTTGTTAAAAAGAACCTCCAAGAATCTCTTTCGGTCCAAGTGGACCTCAATCGAGAAAGCGAGGATGGGTTAATTTTAGATGATAACAAATAAAAATAAGACAAACATCAAACACAAATCACAGGTTATCTAATTAGTCCTACCACACATCTCTTTCCCCTTCTGAGTCAATCATGAAGTTGTGGGATAAGTAGTATGATTACTTTGAATTTGTGAAATATATTGAAATGCTTCTATTTCAAAGTATACAATGCTGCAATACAAGACAAAACTAGAAAAAAATGAAAAAGTGCAAAAAACACAAAACGCAGGATCCTCTCTAGGGGATGGGGAGCGGGCTCGAAAGAGCCTACTCAAAGTAATTATTTTTATTATTAAGGGTTACAAATATCAGCAAATTCATTGAAAAAATGTCTCTTTGTTCTTATACCAAACGAACCCATGGGATTACAAAGTACAACAATAATGATTACGGAAGATGGGGAGACCCCTGGGGGTTTCGAATGGCCTAAAAATTGCTTTCTGGACAGCACCTCCTCCTCTTTTAGGATGGACCTGATAAAAACCAGAAATATTTAATTAGTGTAAATTTCCCAAAAACACTTTAAAAGTGTCTTTGGACAACCCCCAAAAAACTACCAAAAAAGACTAAGTTAAAGTACTTTTTAAGAAAAGACAAAAATAACTCAAGAGGACAAGTCCTCTTGAGGATCTTGGCTAGATTTGGGGCAGCCAATGCAATGTGAAATTTAGATGCTAGATTTAACTTTTAATAAAGAAAGACTATTCACTTTAAATAAGCTTTTTATTTGGCTTAAAACTTCTTATAAAAAATGAAAGACTTTAACTGCTAGATCTAGTTTTTAAAGAGAAAAGACTTGAATCTTTTTCTCAAATGAAACTAAATCTATGCATGCAACTCCTATATGTTCAGATCTACAAAGATATCAGCTTTGAAACAACAGATCTAAAATATAAAATCCAAGTAACCAAGGAAGTGTTGATAAAAAAGGAGAAAGAGTGAAGAGGTGGCTTGGTGCCCGAATGATCAACCATGGATCTTTCTGGTGGAATGTCGAGGGACTATTCCTTTGAGAAAGTTTGGAGAAAGTGAGGAAGCAAACTATATCAGCACCCTCTCCAAGCTAGGAAACTGCAACTAATCCAAAGGCTTGCCAAGATGCTTGTGAGATCTGGTTAATACATAAACAAATATATTAGAATAGCACGCATATAATCTTATAAAGCATGTTAAATCTAGTTCTCTAGACATGCATAAAAGAAAAGGATATAGCCAATAAACTTATTAACAAATTCCTTTCCTATCAAGATCATAAAAAAATTCAATATCAATCTTTTAGCACTAGATCCACAATATCAAAATAAGCAAGTTATGAACACAGATACAGGTTACCTCAGTGAAACATGGCAATGCTCATCCACACATAATAACATGACACCATCTTGCCTCCAAAGATTCTCTTTATTTCAACAAAAAGGATGATCAATACAATATTACACAATAGAAAGCCTTTCTTCCTAGCTCTAACTAGCTTGGAAGAGGAAAAAGATGCTTTATTTATAACGAGATTGGCCAAGAGGGGTGCATGCCTAACTGAAAGAGAGACCAAAGCTGACAGAGAGTCAAGCCAAGCCTGATCTAATGATGAACCGACTCTGATATGATGATGAACTGAGTCTGATTTGATGATGAAATGAGTCTAACTGGACTAGAACTACATATCAGAGTGACACCTCACTCAGTGAGCTGAACCAATCAACAAACAACTCCCATCTTGATCCACACGTGTGGAGGAGAGAGAAAGGAGGGCGTAACCCTAGATCTGCATGAGCCAGGTAAGCTCCTCTTCAGCCCTGATCATGCCTTCAGTCAAGGAATGGGAACTCCTGGTTAATATAAAGCTGATGAGACTGACTTCATTCAAATCGGAACAAAATCCACTGATTTAGGAATTTGGATTTGCTCCATTATTTAATTAATTTTTAATTAATATTTGATGGATTTTCTCACTTGAGGGATTGACAAATCACTCAAAACTTAGGAAAAGCGGGTTTATGGGTTTACTGGGTGCTCTGAGTTAGAAAATGAGCACCCCCATGACCAAGTCTCACTTTTAACCCCACTTTTATTACAAGACCAATTTTTCCAATTAGACTATTAAAAAATAGCCTAAGTTTTGTGGAAAAATTAAAATTAAAAATTAAAAAAAAAACTTATGGGGACTTATCACATGTTCATACGACTCGACCATAATGCTTAGCATGTTTATACATCAACACACAGACTCTAATAACCTCAATAGGCCTAAATGCCAAGCCAACCACCCCAACTTTGGAGGTATTGAGTGAAAAACTCAGAAATTATCAGTCGTTTATTCTACAATCAATAATAACCAAGGGAAAAAACACTTTGGGATGATTGGATTGATAAATAAAGTCCAAGAGATCGAGTATTTTATAGACACTACCATGCTAGAACATTTTATTACAACTCCCCCAAGGGGGTATGAACATGTGGTAGATAAAAAAAACACTTCCCAGAAGCAAGTCTAAAGGTCTTCTGAAGTCCGAACAAATCATCTTTGTTCGGTTCACCAGGCTCACTTGTTAACACCAACTAAGTACAACTTAGGTAGTAACATTTGGCTCCAACTGCGAGACGTGTGCTCGATCTGATCGTAGGGCAAGGAGAGGGTATGAGGACACCAGAATCTCTGGTTTATACACCTGTTATACCAAAATCCTGTCATCATCATGTGATAAGACCTTTGACATACCTATCTTCCCTTAAATCCCAGCACTTGGAGAGAAAACCCATGTTGATTGTCAGTCTTTCATAAAAAGACTCAGCACCGCGCTTTCCCCTTTATCCATGAGCGGTACCTTACTCGCATCGCCTATACCTTGTTATCCATAAGCGGTGCCACCACTTATAGCCCTTAGTCCATAATCATCTCTTACCTGAACCGCTCTGTCATAGAAGGAGAAAAGCAGTACCCTAGATAAAATGGGAAAAATAGAATATTATCGAGGCTTCTAGATCATGAGACTCGTGTCCTCCCTTATCCCTATCATTGTGGGTCAGTTGAGCTCGAGATCCCTCATCCTAGGATCTTAGAGGCCACCTTATCCACAAATCTCTCAACCATTACTATCCATTGAGCCTTATAAATACAAGCTCATGTCCATGGTTGAGGGGAGAACCATTGAATTATTGTTATACTGTTGGATTGACCACTTGGCTCAAGCCATTGGAGAGCATAGAGAGCAAAGTTGGAGCTTATGGGGATGAAATTTTTGGTTTCATGGAGATGCATGTCAACACTAAGGCTTAATTGGTTGTAAACTTCTCCATTTTAATCTTAATACAAAGCTGATTTCCGTCCCACTTTACTGTTGTTGTTTGATTTCACATGTAAATGTTGTTGGAGTCCTTAGTCACTGACATGGATTAATAGATTATGTTCTAGTAGCTTTGATGTGTTTGCGTGTTTAATCTGATTACAGGTATACAGGTTTACTATCGAAGCAGGCATTCCAGGTATCTATGATATCCAGGGAGGGTCTTCATCCTTTGTTGTTCATTTGTTCTAGATTTGAACCATTCAAACCAGAGGAACAAATTTTGTCTGCAGAAGGTGAAATATTCCTGCTAACAAATATGGAAACTTTGATGGAGAATGAATGTATGTATCAGTCGATCTAATCTTCCTCAGTTCTTCAACTCTTGTCCGAATTCAGGCTCCTTTTCCAACTCTCTTCAGTCAGATTTGCTATCTGGCTTAGTGGATTTTAGTTTGAAACTTCTAGATCTGTTTAGATCTGAATTATTTTCGACCTTTTATGCTCTTTCTCACTTTCAATCTATCAATTTTTACCTTGATCTAGTCTTTTTCTAACTTGATCTGTTGTTCTCTATGTTTTTTGGAATTTTATAGGGAACCGCGCTTATGCAGTGGGTGAGAAGCGGTGCCACCTCCTGAGTTCTATTGGCAAGGAGTGGTGCTGGGATAGAACTGCACTGTCAATACCCGAGAAGCGTGGTACTAGGTAGGCATAATTCCAAGACCTCCTTTTTCTCATTTTTTGTAAAAAAATTGAGTTGACTTGCTTTCAGCCCTATACTGTCAGGCTTGTGTGTCAGAATCTGATGCTTATGGTTTAGAATTTTATGGTTAATGATTGGTTTGATTGGGAAATTCAAAAGCTAGGTTAAACTTTTGATTGTTCATTCACTTTGGTGCTTGTTGGTTGTAATTGCAAAATGATTTCTTGTTTTTTGAAAATCTTAGGGTGTTAGTAAGATCTCTTTTGATTTCTGTTATATAGACTAAAAGAAGAACAATTGATTGTCTTCTTAGTTTCATTTCTTGTTTGCATAGAAAACTTCCTTTTCTTCATTTACAAAAGAAATTTTTTGACTAAGATTAGGTTATCATCATTGAGCGTTGGACATTGGATCTCTAATTGGATTTACAAGCTTTTAGGCTCTTCATGTTCTTTCGTCTCTTATGCATTTATTAATATCTTGTAAAAATAAAAATAAAAATGGTAGTTTTAAGTTAGATTTGCCTATGTTTTAAGAAAATTGAAAATAGAGTGCATTTGCATGTAGTGTGCTTCTTGTTTTTCTTTTAGGAAAATAGATTCTTCCCCTTCTCATTGCTTTCAGAAAAGAGAAATCAGTTTGGAAAGTGCTGCTTGTCTTTGATTTTGTGTTCAAGACTATTGTTTGGAAATATTTTTGGTTTTGAAACAAAAGAAAATACTCTCTTTCCCTCCCGTAAGTAGGCATACTGAACAGTAAAGTGAAATATTTTGCATAAGCATACTGCATGGTTTTACTTTTCTATCAAAACACCATGCATTCACCTAACCGTCCACTTTAAAATTAACGGTAGTTATAGGTTAAAATTTACATAGTAATTCGAGTGATAGGTTAGAGACGTGTTCAGGCATCGTTAAGTGTAGGAGCTGTCATTATTTGTCCGCATTACATCTCGAGAATCGTGCGGTTCTTCCACATACCGTCGGTATATCGAACGACCTTTCATGTACCCTTGAGGTATATAGAAAGGTACTTCATGTACTCGATTGTATATCTAAAGGCCCCTTGTGTACGATTATCATTAGACAACACTACTACCGATTCGAGCTCCCACGTACCTTGAGTATATCGGGAGACCCCACTAGGATACCTCATCCATCTGAGAAAAGCCCTTTGGCCATCTTGCTTGGAGCCATACATCGAAAACAGAATTTGGGGAGATTACTAAACATGTACCCTCGAGATATATCGCAAGTGGCACCTTCTTGACAATCCTAGTGAGAGACTTGACTATTTGAACTCCTCCTATCATTTTAAGTGTGCTTGTTTTGACCTATAGCTTGTGTAGGGAAATTTGTTGGTGTGTTTTCTAGTTTTTCAAACCCTAGGTTAGATAGGAACTGTACAAACTGGTCAGTTAAGACAGTCCTAAAGAGTACGGGGCTTGCCACCCAATTTTATTCTTGGTTCAGGAGAAAATCCAATGGAAGCTATCGACCAAGGAGCTGCTACCACCTCCCAAGTGGGAGATAATGTGGTTGCAGAAAGTGGAGGACCATATTATTCACACTCGCCTCCCTTGGTCCAACAACCTTCTCGGGGACATACCTTGTTCCATTCTCCCACAGAAGGTCATTTTGATGATACTACCCATGCGGATTATGGTCCCAATGCTCCATTTTGGGATACCTCTATAGGACAGGCCATTTCCTCATTTGGAACCCGTTTAAACTCTTCTGAAGATGAAGAAGAACGTAGGCAATACCGTGCTGCCATTCTCTGTGCACAGGAGATTGACAAGAAAATAAATGAACTACTAGGCCCGACACCATCACGTTCCACATCTTTTCATGTGGGATATCGTTCACTTACCGATTCTATGAGACCCATTGAACGATTATAGATCGTGCAGTAACACCACACAACCCAGGTTAAATAACCAACCCCATCACTTCCCATGTTATGTCTGTTCCAAATCCTTTCAGGTCTTCTGCACCTGGGGCCCAACCTTCAATTCCTGTTTCGTTAGTACCTTCTAGTGACGGGGGGCAACACCCAGCACGTCCTACGTTATCCGGTACCAGAATTGTACCTAGTCAAGGGCAGACCTCTAATATAGAACCATCTATAGTTTATGTCCCTCCCACCCATACTAATGCGATTAATCCCCCATCCATTTCAGGCCAGCCCTTGGGGGCACAACCTGTAACTATTCAATCTTCTGGAGGTTATGGTTATCAAATACCTATAGGTAACATTAATCATCCACCTAATCCTACAGGAATGCCTTATGCTAGAATTCCATACCCTAGTAACACTTTTACGCCATGGGGGAAACCCAACTGGTCTTACATGCCAGCTATGGGGGGGATACCTATACATACTGTGGGAGGTGCCGGAGGACCGCCTTATGGAGGTCCTCCCCTTGGGGGGCCTAATGGTCCTAGAGGATCTAGAAACTTTCCTCCTTATGGTCCTTATGGTCCTAATGGTCTTGGGGGGCCTGGTGGCTTTCCTCCTAACGGCCCTGGAGGGTCTGGTGGCATCCTCCTAGTGGTTTTGGTGGCTCTAGAGGTTTACCTCCTGGTGGCCCTGGAGGGTCTGGTGGTCCGCCTCTTGGTTGTCCTGGTGGTCCTAGTGGTCCCAAAGGCCCTGGCGGTCCTCCTCCTGGAGGTCCTAGCGGTCCTAGTGGTATTGATCCTGGAAATCAACCCCCTATGGGTATATTTTCCGTTAGTTCTTCGTCACAACAACCTATCTTTCATTCCACTTATGGTCCTACTGGTAAATATATGCCATATCAATATTACCAGTATGTACAACCCAACCGCCAGTTACCTTTCCTAGCAACTTTGGACTTACGTGACTTGTCCAAGTTGATTAATGACCCCATTCAACACAATCCCTCGTGGCCTCCTATTCCGATAAAGTTACCATCGGACATCCCCAAATTCGATGGGAAGCAGGGAGACAACCCGAAGAACCATGTTATGACATTCCATTTTTGGTGTTCTTCAAACTCCCTCATGGATGATTCAGTTTGGTTACGAATTTTTCAGCAAACTTTGACCGGTACAGCCGCGAAGTGGTACATTGAACTCCCACAACATTTGTTTGTGGATTTTGGCTTGTTGGAAACCGTGTTTCTTACACACTTTCAGCTCCCTATTCATTATGAAACGGGTACTGATCTCTTAACTTCTCTACGACAGAACACCTCCACTCACATATTCGATCATATCCATGAGTGAAGAAGGCAGAGAAGGCTTATTAAGGCCCCTATTTCGGATCAGTTATTAGCTGATTGGTTTACCAAATCTTTGTTGCCTCCTATTTCCCGAGATGTGGCCATGGGTGGTGTCGTTAATAAGGAGCAGGATATTAGTCAGGCTCAATACCTAGACTTGGTTTATTCCTAGTCTGGAACTCTTTATGACATGATTCCTCAAGCTCCTCACCCCAGCACTGATCCTTCCAAGCCACGAGCAGAAGTACCTGTTGATAGGATTGTTGGTTCAATCCATTCCTCGTCAGCAGTAAAACCTGCCAAGCAACCCTAGACTACCACCTCTACTCCTTCGACTCCTAAGGTTTCTGCCGAGGTCAATTCTATTCAAAGTACTCAAACCTCAGGCAGTAATAAAAAGAAGGGTAAAAATAGAAACAAAAAACCCGGAAACCAATAGGAGAATACAAGACCAACCAACAGTGATAACGATAAAGGGAAAAGAAAGGCAAAATATCATTGTTTTCTATGTGGAGGTGACCATTTCTCAAAGGATTGTCCTCATCGGGACGAAATCTCCCAATTTCTGAAATCAAATCCCACACCCGCAGTACTCACAGATCCTTTTCCCTCTCAGCAACAACTGATAGGCCACATGTCTAATCAGGGTAACTCTAGTTCATCAGAAGAAATTCATATGATGTCCTCGGATACCATTAATCTGCAAACTCGAAGTCAGAATTATGACAAATCTGCAGATAAGAAAGAAGATCATTCTTCATCATGGAAAGCTTCCTCTACTAGTTCTCCTGAATCCTCGTCTACTATTCCCCTATCTATCGAGAAGCCTACTCTCGATATGATTTTGCGTCCACCCAAGAGTACTCTTCAGAAGGCTATGTTTAATCCCAATGCCTGAGCTGCTCAATTTTATAATGTAGTTGAATATCTCACTCAGGCACCTTGTGCAATGTCTACCTTAGAGGTACTCCAAAGTTTCCCTACATAGCGCAAAAACTTGGTGACAACATTAGGAGATTTAGACCCGGATAATACTAACTTGATTCATTTCAATGTTGAGAACTATAATTCTAGGTTACCTCATAAAATTTCTTTTCAGATCATTACGAAAGTAGTGGGAAAGAAAGTTTTTCGAATGGTACTAGATGAAGGAGCTTCGACCTGAGTTTTGTCCCTGTCTTGTTGGAATTCCCTCAGCTCTCTCGAGCTTGTAACATCACCTATGACCCTTAAGGCCTTTAAAGGACGGAGTTTCCAACCCCATGGTCTCATATCAGCCCTAGCGGTCGAGCTGGGGGGCAAAACCATTTCCATTCAAGTAGAAGTGGTAGATGCCCCCTTAGATTACAACCTCCTTCTAGGAAGAAATTGGTTCTATGCCATGACTGTTGTCGCCTCAACTGTATTTCGAACAGTCCAATTTCCGCATCTAGGGACAATTGTTGCCATTGACCAGCTTGATTTCTGTACACCATATGTTACTACCTCCATGGATAATAACATCCCCATGTTATACTAGTCCCCTCCTCCTTACCGGTCGATTGGGGCAGGCATGTTGAAGGATTCATCCCTTATGGGGATTTTTCCATCCACTCCTCCTAGCACGGATACCGCGACAGTCCATATGATTTCCTCGTTTGATTATGAGCCTAAGGGTAAACATGTTGTTGAGTCCACACAAAGTAATGTATGACGCCATTCAAACCTTTTTCAATGATCACACTGATGACCTTCATCTAGTGGCTTCGGATCCTTACCATTTACCGTACTGGTTAGAACCTTCTCTTCCCATTCTAGATTATCTCTCTGAGAATTTTCCTTCTGATGAGTCCATTATGGAGATCATGAATATGGATGAGTCCATTTGGGAGGATCACCATCATAGATCCATGTTCCTCCCCAACACCAGTTCGGTTAGCCATGATTATGCATCCTTGTTTCCTACTAATATTGTCAACGTACCCCAAAGTCCCATATTGTTGCAAGATACAAATTCTAAAGGAAACCTTTGCAACATTACTCAGATGAGTCCGATTGACATATCAGCCAAGCCTAATACTATCGAGCATGTTCATGTTGGGCAGAATTGCTAGGCAGATGAATCTGAAGCATACAAAGCACTTTTCAAAGAATTTAGTGATATTTTTGCCTAGTCCTATGAAGAGATGCCGGGGATTGACCCATCCATTATGGTCCATGAGATTAAAACCTATCCCACGGCTAAACCTATCAAGAAAAAATTAAGGCAATTCCATCCTCGAAAAGTCGTAGCTATTAAAGCTGAAATTGAGAAACTTCTCAAAGCTAGGTTTATTTATCCTGTACCCCTAACAGAATGGGTATCAAACATTGTCCCTATCAATGAAAAGAAGGGCACCATTAGAGTCTGTATCGACTTTAGGGATTTGAATAAATCTTGTCCCAAGGACAACTTTCCTACTCCGCATATCGATCAGATTATCGAAAACTGTGTTGGAAGTGTCATCTTTTCATTTATGGATGGATTCTCTGGCTATAATGAGATTGATATATTACCCTCCGATCAGCATAATACGACATTCATTTTCCCATGGGGAACCTTTGCATATAATAAGTTACCTTTTGGCTTGAAAAATGCTGGAGCCACATTCCAGCACGCAATCTCCTATGCGTTTCACGATACTAAACATATTGTTGAACCGTACCTTGACAACCTCCCTGCTCATTCACAGTGATGGGAGGACCACCCTTGTCATCTTAGAGAGATATTCCTAAGATGTCATCATTATAATATATGGCTCAATCCACATAAATGTATTTTTGCGTTGAGACATTATGTCTGCTAGGTTTCGTGGTATCCAAAGATGGCATCTAGATTGATCCTTTCAAAATTGCCGCCATTTTAGCTCTACCAGCTCCAACTAATCTCCTTGAACTCCAAATTTTGCAAGGGAAGGAAAACTTTCTCCACCGTTTCGTGTGCAATTTCGCAGAGAAAACGCAGGCCCAACGTGCTTTTGATAATCTTAAGAACGCTCTGACTCATTCACCCGTGATACACCCCCCGGATTATTCAAAGGACTTTCTTCTGTATATTGCTGCCTCTGCTACTACCATTGCTATGGTTTTAGTGCAGGAAAATATCCACGGTCAGGAGCACATGAATCATTATACCAGTAAGAATATTATGGATTCTGAAACTCGCTATTCATGTGTGGAAAAGTTAGCATTTGCCACGGTCATTGCTGTACAAAATTTTCGTCACTACATTCTGCTCCGCACTACCACTGTATTGGCAAACCAGAACCCTATGTATTACATCCTGACTCGTCAGATGCTCGGGGGCAAGTAATCCCGATGGATAGTCATACTACAGGAGTTTGATCTGGAATTTGCCAAAGCCACATCAAAGAAATCCTTGGTATTTGCCGAGCTCATGTGTGATCTTCCCTGTGCTTTAATGGAATTTGAGCCCAGTGATTCATTTCCAGATGAATTCCTGTTCCTGATTAGCACTACCGACCCTTGGTATGGATATTTTCCTGTTTATCTCCAAACACAACGATTTCAGCTGCATTTATCTCACGACGATCAACGCCATATCTATCACCACGTGAAATACTACCTCATCTTGAATGATACCTTGTGTATACGTGGGATTGATTCTATTCTCCGGCGATGCGTCACCCATGAGGAGGCTGAACATGTGTTGAATGATTGCCACTCTGGAGCATGTGGCGGTCATTTATCTGGGATGGCTACAGCCTAGAAAATCCTTCGCGCTGGCTATTTCTTTCCTTCTGTCTTCAAAGGCTGTCATGAGGCTGTTAAGAAATGCCCACCTTGTCAACACTTTTATCCTAAAAAGCACACCCATCCTGCTTCGCTACACCCCGTCATTGTCGTTTTCCCATTCGCCAAATGGGGGATTGACTTCATGCATTGTAACCCTACCTCAGCCGGGGGGCATGGTTGCATCATCGCAGGTGTTAACTATTTCACAAAATGGGCTGAGGCCATGCCTACATATGCGAAAGATGGTAAGACTACAACTCTATTCATGTTCAATCATATCATAGCTAGATTTGGAGTCCCACAGTCCATCGTTACTAATCACGGATCCCATTTCCATAATCAAATGATGGAGGAACTTAGTGCCAAGCTAGGTTTTCTCCATGAAAACTCTATGCCATATTATCCACAAGCTAATGGTCAAGAAGAGGCCATTAACAAAGTTTTAAAATCTATGCTTTGTCGGATGGTTGGAGATCATAAATCCAACTGGAACAATGTTCTTTTCTCCGCTCTTTGGGCTTATCGGACTTCGGTGAAAACAACCACTGGTTTCACGCCATTCTAGCTTGTCTATGGACTCGAAGCTATCTTACCGATTCAATGTCAGATTCCATCTTTACAACTTGTCGTCGAACTTCTCCCAGACACTTCCGCAGAGGAAGAAATATTTTTGTACTTGAATAACCTTGACGAGACTCAGAGAGATGCTGCCTTGACTAATGAGGCACATAAGAAACGCGTCAAGGTGTAGTATGATAAATCCATCCAACCTCGTGTCTTTAATGAGGGTGACCTAGTTTTGACTTATGATCAGAGATATGACAAACTAGGGAAGGGTAAGTTCGAGTCCATGTGGTATGGACCTTTCGCCATTTCTAAGGTTTTAGAGAAAGGAGCCTACGAGCTCGTTGATTATGATGGAATCCCTTTGGGGAAACCTCGCAATGGGTTGTACCTGAAAAGGTACTATGCCTAGGTCTTTCTTGGGTAGCATCTTGTATATATGTATATTGCTTGGATTTCAGCATGCTTTTAGTATTTTCAAGATGGTTTTGAGTTTAGTGTCTGCATCTATTTATACCATGTTTTGGTCATGCAGATGGCTTTCTACAGCTTCGCTGATGGTGCTTGCTGCCACACCTTGAATCTCGCCTCAGCTGCTTGGGTCCTCTATTCCCCGGCTGAAGATTTGGTCAGTTCAGGAGCAGTTTGTATAGGTCTCACTACTAATAACATCGCTGAGTATGAAGCAGTCATCGTTCTCCTGACTAAAGTTGCCTCCCAAGATGTTTGCAATATGGTAGTATTGATGGACTCGCAACTCATGGTTTTCCATTTAAACCATATTTACACCATTAGAAACCCTGTGTTTCTCTGCCTCTTCCGAAGAGTACGTTTGCTCGAAAGATCATTTGAAACCATCACTTATAGGCATATCCCTAGGGAACATAATGTAGTTGCTGACTCATTAGCTAATTACATCCTAGATTGGCATATTTCCCATTCATGACATTAAAATCAAACATGGTCCATTGTAAATAAACATATAAAGACACATAAAACTCATATAAAATGCATTTACCATTTGAGACATATAGACACCAGGTAAAGTCTGTATATATATATACGAAAAATTTTACAAAAAATAGGTCCCAAGACCTCATCTGAAGCACGTAGGCTTTCAGGTGAAATCACTATACAAAATCCTGAAGCTGTCAGCTTTCAGTATGTATCTCATACACTAGTAATGCTCGTGGTAGCACATCACTGCCCGAGCTAATCTACGCAGCAGCCTACTGAATCAACTCAGTACTCCCACTGTAGGTCTCTGATACCTCATCGGGAGGTCATCAATGGAAGCATCTGGGATATCCAAGGTCAACCTCTCTAGGTTTTCCTCTAACTCCCCGGTGATATCATCACCCTGTGGTACAAAGCAGACTCCACCTCGCCTATCCAGTGGAGAATCTCCTCCTGGTCATGTTGCTCCAACATCTGCATGAGAATATACATGTCTCGTCACTTAACATAAAAAATATAAAAAATTAAAAAACATAAAAAAATTTCATCCATTTTAGGGTTTCTTGCTTCTTACCGATGTCTCCCCATTATCTGCTAGGTGGGAGTGGTAGGTCAGGATCTCCAGTGAAGTCTGTACCTGCGTAATCATAATCCTCAACCATGAGGATCTGATCTTGGAGACATCTGAAGAACGGGTCACCGAACTTCACCTTCCCTCTACCTGCTCCTGTAAGAGCCATGATTTGGACCCACCTCAGCATACGGGGGTCCCGCGCTCTCATACTTCTGAAGACCACCTGAGGTCTCATCTATGGAACCCACTTGAAGAAGAAGCAAGATAAAATGGAACCAAATCCAAAATGCTTTAGCTCTCCCTGCCAACACTTAGTCAGCTGATCTTTGAATATCGGAAGCATGGCTTCCGCCCAGTTGAACACCGTGGGTGCCATGGCCTCTATGGCATATAACATGTGTTCCCTAGAATCCTAGTGCACACCCTGACTCCTGACCACCCTCTACATAGTAAATATGACGGTCCGTAGGGGCCCATCCATCACTGCTCTGATTGGGATTTTGTTCCCCAATGTTGTCATCCCTAGAGCACAATGACGATATATCAGCTCTCAAGTGGTAATATCCCCTCCACAGGAACCTGTCAGTGAGATGTTGGCACCCCGCCTCGAGTGACCATTCAGGAAGTAGATATCCTCTACCTCCACTACCAGAATATGGCCCCCCACCTCGAAGTACTGTTGTTCCGGATTCCACATCTGCAGTATGTGCTCTAATAACCACTTGTGTGACACCATGCTTGGGGTTTGGAATAATTTCAGGAGCCCACAATCCCGTAATGTGTTAATACAACCCGTATTTCTTTCAGCAAAAGCATCATCATTGTCATGTTGCCTTTCTTTCCATATCACCATGTTTGAGCAACAAAAACCTGCCAAAAACAATCATAGCACTCATTAGAATAATCTCTAATCATTTAAAATAAAAAATAATGACTTATTATTGCTTGTGCTATTAGTTTGATATGTCCATGGCCAGCACTTCCTGTGCACCGTTGGAGACAAGCGGTGGCACCGCCTATCATCTATCTTTTAGGCGCTGTTCTTGGGAGGTACCGCGTATCCCGTAAGGGGTATGCGCGGTGCCCATTTTCAAGTTTTTAGTGCTTTCCATACAAGCCCAAACCGCATCAAAACTCAAAATAAATTCTATGAAAAGAAAGAGTAAGGTTTTAGTTGTTACCTGCAACTGACGGTGCTCAAGTCTGACGGTGGGAACTCCCGGTATCAGTTGCTGAAGATTTGGCTAAGAAAATGCTCCAAATGCTCTCCACTATGAGTAAATAGTAAAATGATTTGATTTTTTACTATTTACATGACTTATATAGGCATTTTTGGGTCTTATATACTATAGTTTTGATGAAAATTATTTTTTACTCTAAATTTATCAGTCGTAATCCCTTAATGCTAGTTATGAATGCATTTAACACTTGTTTCTGAATCAATTACAGGATAAGAGAACTATAGTAAGAAGCTTTGGGAGTTTTTTTATGACTTTTTCGCACTTCCATAGAACGTAAAAGGTCCATGAGCATTTGTTACGACACTTTGGTCACGCTCCTTAAACCCAGTATCAAAGGTTTGATTTCATTTCAGATTCTTTCCAGGCTTGTAAAAAAATGGCATTGTGTAAAGGAACGTCATGGAGTCTTCTTTTCACCTCTTTTTTAGGCTCCTTAAACACGAAAAGATCATCGAGTTCGTTTCCGATTCTTTCTAGGCTCGTAAAAAGTGACATTGTGGAAAGAAACCTCATTGAGTCCTCTTTAAACTCTTTTTAGGATCCCTAAATATGAAAATATTATCGAGCGATCTTGTCTTCTTCACGCTCGTTAAAGCATTTGAAGAGTCATCTGTCCGACAGTAGGTTATCTCTTTTTCGGTTCGGATAGGACTATTTACGAAAAAGGAACACTCTTCCCGATCATGATTGGAAGAGTTCTCTAAGGTATGATTTTACACTTTTTCAAGCCTTAGAGACTAAATCATACCAAAAAGGACCCCTTTGGAGTCTTCTTCTGTAATCGTTCAGACTCTCTAAACATGAACGATACCGGGTTTTCTTTCATTGGACTCATTAAATTAAACATTGAGAGACCCATTTTGGGAATGAACCCCTCCTATCTCAGGTTCATAAAACATATGAGTCTGGACTTGTCTTCCGACAAGCTATATCGAGTGTTTGTTACCCTCTTTGAACTCGTAAAACCGAAAAGAGGAACTCATTGATCATGATGGGGGAAATGGGAAGGGAATTATTTTTGCAAATAAATGGTAGTAGTTTGTCGTTACCTTTGAACATGGCACTTATATGCACATCATGTCAGTCAATTGGGTATTCAACTGATCTCTGTGATGATTCACTTTCATGAGTCATGCCACTCTTTTGAGTCTTTCAGAAGAATGCATTGTCCACTGTCTCATTGTGTGTTTGTCCCATTCAGTCATGCTGCCCGATGTTCAAAGGGGATTTGAAGAAGTTTACCTCTGTAGTCAACACAGTCTTTGTGTCAGTACTTTTGAGTCATTCCTATGGTTACTACATTCACATCATTCCAGAACTATGTTCTGAGTTTCGTGTCATCGATGTGGGACTCATCATGGCCCTCCTTCAACGAGACTATTCCTGTTGACATCAACTCATCATCCGGGAAATAGTCTTAGAAACAAATACTTAGTACCTTGAGATCTATATGCATTAATGACAGATTCTCTCGCTCTCGACATAGGTTCACATCATTGATATTTAATCGATAGAATCGACTGGGTGTTCGACATCAGGACATCTATTCACACTCAATAGATTGTACTAGGGTACCTTGGGAATCATTGACATTCATGGTGATCTCCCTCTCACTTGTTAATGGTTCACTTCATTGGCCGGAAATCATGTGGTTTCTACCATGTTTGACTTCAGATCATTGTAATCGCATGGACAGAATCGTACCTTGTGGAAGACGAGATGAAGACCCTAGGTATTTGTTTAAAAGCGCTCATTGCTTTTCCCCCAGGTTGCGATGGAGTTTTGTATGTCTAGCATGGATCCACATTTGTATGGTCGTGGCTATGCTCAAATTTGTGTCTATATGACATAGATATACATTATATGTTTGGTAGCTATGTCCAAGTTTGAGTCCTCTATCACATGGATCTACGCTATATTATATTAGCCATGCTTGTTTATTCCTTCCATGGATCTGCCTTGTATTGGTCTACAGCCATGAGTTGGTTACTTGTGTCTATGAGTCAAAAATATTGATGTACTACAGATTCCTACTTGACTACATGCTTCGATTGAGCTGACATTTTCACCTTGTAGCAACGACTTGTTCTCTCAAAGCTCTCGTTTATCGTATCCCTCTAAGACTCATGCTTTGGGGGGCATCCTGTTATACCAAAATCATGTCATCATCATGTGATAAGACCTTTGACATATCTATTTTCCCTTAAATCCCAACACTTGGAGAGAAAACCCATGTCTATTATCAGTCTTTCATAAAAAGACTCAGCACCGCGCTTTCCCCTTTATCCATGAGAGGTACCTTGCTTGCACCACTTATACCTCGTTATCCATAAGTGGTGCCACCACTTATAGTCCTTGTTCTATAAGCGTTTCTTACCTGAACCTCTCTGTCATAGAAGGAGAAAAGAAGTACCCTGGGTAAAATAGGAAAAATAGAAGATTCTCAAGGCTTCTAGATCATGAGCCTCGTGTCCTCCCTTATCCCTATTATTGTGGGTTAGTTGAGCTCGAGATCCCTCATCCTAGGATCTTAGAGGCCATCTCATCCACAAATCTCTCAACCATTCCTATCCATTGAGCCTGATAAATACAAGCTCATGTCCATGGTTGAGGGGAGAACCATTGAAGTATTGTTATGCTATTGGATTGACCACTTTGTCCAAGCCATTGGAGAGCATAGAGAGCAAAGTTGGAGCTTATGGGGATGAAATTTTTGCTTTCATGGAGATGCATGTCAACACTAAGGCTTAATTGGTTGTAAACTTCTCCATTTTAATCTTAATGCAAAGCTGATTTATGTCCCACTTTACTGTTGTTGTTTGATTTCACATGTAAATGTTGTTGGATTCCTTAGTCACTGACATGGATCAGTAGATTATGTTCTAGTAGCTTTGATGTGTTTGTGTGTTTAATCTGATTACAGGTACACAAGTTTACTATCGAAGCAGGAATTCTAGGTATCTACAATATCTAGGGAGGGTCTTCATCCTTCCTCGTTCATTTGTTCTAGATCTAAACCATTCAAACCAGAGGAACAACTTCTGTCCGCAGAAGGTGAAATATTATTGCTAACAACACCCTGTAAAAACATCTCAACTTGACAAGAAAAGCTTAGTAGCACAAGATTTATATAAAATCCAAATGAACCATTAAGCTGATTTATTTAAACAAAATAAATGTAACTAACTAATGAAAAAAAAAAGTTTTATTATAGCTAAGTACAAAATAGAAATGTGGAAATTAAATGCTCTCTTTTAAGGATCTTATTTTCCTACTCTAAGCATGATATAAAAAATGGTTAAGTGTAATAAAAAATCCAATGTGGTTACCTTAGCATTGTATTAACGTAATTTTTTTTCCTTGTCTTTGGTTACCATCCAAAGTAAGGATACTTTTTTTAGAGGATGAAAACCTGCGTGATGATCCGGAATGGGTGGGTTGGATGGGAAATCATAGGCATGAATAAAGTCATTACAGTTCTTCCCAAACTGGTATGTGCTTACGCAGGATGCTTCTATCCATGACTAGATAGGACTGATATACCAATCAACAAGATGAGGTAGACTGACTACATCATCATACTGATCATCAGGGCTTATCAAATGATAACTCATTGCATAAGCCCCAAGTAGCTCCAAATCATAAGGAACCTCTATATGTGAAGAAGATGGCTGAGACTAATATTCCACTGACTGCATCACATCTGACTTTTCACAACATTGCTTCTCAATTCCTTCATTATTGATACCTTTGTGCGGCTCTACATGATATGACTCTAAATGATCATGCAAAAATTATGAATGCTCCTCTTCCATACTAATATTTACCCAGGTATCTACGCTCCCCTCTATGGACGTATCGTAGATTGGACTTCCACAAATTTTTGAATAGACACTCCCCTTGCTGGACATATCATGGATGGGATTCTCAATAATATTTTCACAAGTTGGATTATCTATGAAATTTCAATAGTCATCACTCCCATCTATGTTGGTTATGAGAGATTCTTCCTTGCTGGTATCACATCCTAAGATATAATCATCCTTCAAAGTTTTGGTTTTAAAGATATTATGAGAAGTTAAACTTTCCAAAACTTCATCCCTAAGTGATGAACATAGAGGAGTGTCATCATACACATCATAAATTTCTTAATAAGTGTCGATCTCTGTCATGGTTTCCTCATGATGGTTTTTTGGAAAACTATTAGCATTGCAACAAACTTGAGAATACCTCAAATCTTCAATGTTTCAGTTATGGTGACATGAGGAGAGTCTTCAACAATGTGTTCAATCATGGGTTCCTCGTGAAGCTCTTCAATAGGATCATCCCAAGTGTGCTCATCTATAATGAAAGTCATGGTCTCCTTTATCTCATTTAGATAGGTGAGGGCCCTTTCTACAATAGTTACCATATCTCCCTCACCATTATGCTACCTCCCAAAAAACATAGCACATAAGTCTTTAGGGGAGGTAATGCATTTATAAGGAAGACCGCAAAACCATATCCATGCCTTCTTTTTCAAAGAATGAGCAAAAATTCGCATCATCTTATCCCTATGAGGTATGTTGAGTTTATTCACAAATAAAAGAAATGATATGATGTGAATGACAGTTGAATCACCATTTCCACAAAAAATTGGAGCCTGAGAATATCTTTTGTCCTAGAGATATGGTTCATAGTTAGGAAAACCCGAGATTCCTAAGAAATTCATGGGAGGATATGCATTGGAAATTAGAGCACCATAATCTTCATCATCCATAATGGATTATCAGTAGCATATATCAAACATGTATTATGTATTGAACCGGAGCTATCAAATAATGAGCATTTAAAGTTTTACTATGTCCTATGAGCTCATCTACACACAACAAGTCTCAACAAAATTATGAGAAAGAAGGGTTTTATCCCTTCAATGGAGTCACCATGTGAAAAAGAAAAATAAGCATTTATAAATATTTCACAAAAATTATTTTTTTCTTTTCTTTGTAAAAATAAAAACTAAAAAAGGTTAGTGGAGTCGCCAGATGAAAATTAAAGATCTAATCTAAGAATTCATCAAACAAACCAAAAACAAAAAGGAAGAAAACAAAATTCGTACTATGGGAATAAAAAGATTTATCCCAGGAACTGGCGCCAAAAAGATGTTGCCGCCTTTCACACACCTAGGGGGGGACGTGGCAGAAATATTCAAGCCACTCGGTGTGTCCTTGGGGGCAAGTCTTGAGTCAAGGCTGTCACCTTGTTCTTGACTCCTTTGTTTAGGAAAACTCCTAACAAAGCTAAGGGGGGTAGACCCTACGAGTTACTAAGGATGGTTACTTAGATGATGATGGTATTAAATGAGTAAGTTTTTTAGGAGTTTTGACAAATGAATTCGACACAAGATATTTGCAAGATTTGTTATACCACAAAAGCATAGAAATCACAACTTGATAAGCAGTAATGCAGAAACATATGAGAATATCAAATAGATTAGTGCCAATAATGGAGTCCACAAATGAGATTGTTGTTGAAATACAAATGGGTGTTGCAAGTGCTCTTGGTCAAATTTTAAGTTAATGTATGATGAGTTGATTAAATTAGGCGGGGGGACTCCAGATATACCTAGGGCGTACTTGGAGTATGTCCAAAAATAACAACCACTATGGCTACCCGCAAGGAATGTGTGGGATGAATGGAGTCTCTAAGACTGTGTTCATAATACACCCGCTAGGGTGTAACAGAGATCGGTGCCTCGAGGTCACTGTCCAATAGTTCCCACTTCCTTTGGGTATTTTTCCATTGTTTACGATTTAATTGAGGCGTTGGATTTTCTCCTGGGGTGGTTAATTGGGGAAAGCGAATCCTAATTATTCTAGTCACTCGCATTTCTTTTGATGCAGCTTGATTGATTGGAGGAACTACAACCAAGTGCAGAGCATACACATCGGAGTCTTGTCAAATTTTTAAGGATTTTAAGCTGTGTTCTTTGTTAAAAAAGAACCTCCAAGAATCTCTTTTAGTCCAAGTGGACCTCAATTGGGAAAGCGGGGAGAGGTTAATTTTAGATAATAACAAATAAAAATAAAACAAACATCAAACATAACTCACAGGTTATCTAATTAGTCCTACCACGCATCTCTTTCCCCTTTCGATTCAATCGGGAAGTCATGGGGTAAGTAGTATGATTAATTTTAATTTGTGAAAGATATTGAAATGCTTATAATTCAAAGTATACAATGCTACAATACAAGAAAAAACTAGGAAAAAGAGAAAAAAGTGCAAAAAACACAAAACGCAGGATCCCCTCTAGGGGATGGGGAGAGGGCTCGAAAGAGCCTACTCAAAGTAATTCTTTTTATTATTAAGGGTTACAAATATCAGCAAATTAATTGAAAAAATTTCGCTTGGTTCTTATACCGAACGAACCCAAGGGCTTACAAAGTACAACAATAATGATTACGAAAGATGGGGAGACCCCTGGGGGGTTTCGAATGGCCCAAAAATCGCTTTTCGGACAGTAGCTCATCCTCTTTTCGGATGGACCTGATAAAAAAAACAAGCTTTAATTAGTGTAAAGTGCCCCAAAACACTTTAAAAGTGTCTTTGGACAACCCCCAAAAAACTACCGAAAAATACTAAGTTAAAGTACTTTTTAAGAAAAGACAAAAATAACTCAAGAGGACCAGTCCTCTTGAGGATCTTGGCTATATTTTGGGCAGCCAATGCAATGTGCACTTTACTATGTTGGATTTAAATTTTAATAAAGAAATATTATTCACTTGAAATAAGCTTTTGATTTGGCTTAAAACTACTTATAAAAAATGAAAGACTTTAACTACTAGATCTAGTTTTTAAAGAGAAAGGACTTGAATATTTTTCTTAAATGAAACTAAATCTATGCATGCAGCTCCTATATGTTCAGATATAGAAATATGTCAGCTTTGAAACAACAGATCTAAAATATAAAATCCAAGTAACCAAGGAAGTGTTGATAAAAAAAGGAGAAAGAGTGAAGAGGTGCCTTGGTGCCCGAATGATCAACCGTGGAGCTTTCAGCCGGTGGAATGTCGAGGGACTATGCCTTTGAGAAAATTTGGAGAAAGTGAGGAAGCAAACTATATCAACACCCTCTCTAAGCTAGGAACCTACGACTAATCCAAAGGCTTGCCAAGATGCTTGTGAGATCCGGTTAATACATAAACAGAGATATTAGAATATCATGCATATAATCTTATAAAGCATGTTAAATATAGATATCTAGATATGCATAAAAGAAAAAGAGATAGCCAATAAAATTATTAACAAATTCCTTTCCTATCAATATCATAATAAACTTATTATCAATCTTTTATCATTGGATCCACAATATCAAAATAAGCAAGAGATGAACATAGATACATGTTACCTCAGTGAAACATGGTAATGCTCATCCACACATAATAACATGACGCCATCTTGCCTCCAAAGATTCTCCTTATTTCAACAAAAAGGATGATCAATACAATATTAAACAATAGTAAGCCTTTCTTCCCATCTCTAACTAGCTTGGAAGAGGGAAAAGGTGCTTTATTTATAGTCAGATTGGCCAAGAGGGGTGCATCCCTGACTGAAAGAGAGACTGAAGCTGATAGAGAGTCAAGCCGAGCCTGATCTGATGATGAACTGAGTCTAATTGGACTAGAAATACAAATCAGAGTGACACCTCAATCAGTGAACTGAACGAACCAACAAACAACTCCCAGCTTGATCCACATGTGTGGAGGAGAGAGAAATGAGGGCGCAAACCTAGATCTTCATGAGCCAGTTAAGCTCCTCTTCAGCCCTGATCATGCCTTTAGTCAAGGAATGGGAACTCCTGGTCAATCTAAAGACGATGAGACTGACTTCAGTCAAATAGGAGCAAAATCCACTGATTTAGGAATTTGGATTTGCTCCATTATTTAATTAATTTTTAATTAAATTAATTAATATTTGTTTTTTTTTTGGATTTTCTCACTTGAGTGATGGACAAATCACTCAAAACTTACGAAAAGTGGGTTTATGGGTTTACCGGGTGCTCTGATTTAGAAAATGAGAACCCCCATGACTGAATCTGACTTATAACCCCAATTTTATTACAAGACCAATTTTTCCAATTAGACTATTAAACATAGCCTAAGTTTTGTGGAAAAATTAAAATTAAAAATAAAAAAAAATAGGGGGACTTAGCACATGTTCATATGATTCGACCATAATGCTTAGCATGTTTATACATTGACACACAGACTCTAATAACCTCAATAGGCCTAAATGCCAAGCTGACCACCCTAACTTTGGAGGTATTAAGTGAACAAAATAGAAATTATCAGTCATTTATTCAACAACCAATAATAACCAAGGGAAAAACACTCTAGGCTGATCGGATTGATAAATAAAGTCCAAGAGATCGAGTCGTTTATAGACACTGCCATGCTAGAACATTTTATTACAACTCCCCCAAGGGGTTATGAACATGTGGTAGATAAAAAAACATTTCCTAGAAGCAAGTTTGAAGGTCTTCTGAAGTTCGAACAAATCATCTTTGTCTGGTTCACCAGGATCACTTGATAACACCGACTAAGTACAACTTAGGTGGTAATAGGAAGCAGGCCGTTTTTGCAAAAACCCCAACCCCAAGCTGCTCTCCTGCTCAACATATTCCAGGAGCCACTCTCTTGCTCAACATCTGCTAGGGAGAAACAACATGATCAGAATTTTAATACTACATCCATGAAGTGTTTGGAGGTTACGACAAGGTATTTACACATTAGAATTATGGAAATCAAAGTGGATGCAATTTTCAGATTTTAATAAAAAAGAGGAATACCAGAACTTTAAATAAATAAATGAAAAAGTAAAATAACCTTGATGTTACATTGAATGTCGCTAAGAGCATGTGTTTCATCCTAGGAGGTCACAGGTTCAAATCCAAAAGGAGATAGGGTATGTACACCTCTGTAGACTTTAGCAGTTAAATTAATGCTAACCTTGAAAATTTATTATTATTATTATTATTATTATTATTATTATTGTAACAATTATATACATCAAAGTTTATAAATACAAAGGATAAAGCGCAATATAATTTCATTATATATATTTCTTATGTTCATGGATTAAAAAGACACATTAAATTTGGGAGAACTCGCTCAAGACAAAATATTAATAGTTCTTAAATCTTTCTAAAATTACTCCTTGTTTATTTAGTTGACATGTGCCTCAAACAAGTCATCAAAGTGTAAATGGACAACTCATCTAAGTCTGGAAACTTTTAACATTTTGTGTTTATTTAGTTTACAGGTTCCTGGCACAAGTCATGTGATACTGAAGAGGGGCAAGCTAAGCTACAAATAAAAGTATCCAAATTGAGATACATTCTTAAAGTTGAAGAAACATACAAATGTAGATAGACTAAAATATTATCCTCAATAAACTAGATAAAGATGGGTGACATGAATAATAATGCCTTATTCAATACCTTGACTTGATTAACCAATTCAAAGATTAAAATATCTAAAAATCGAGAAGGGAAGAATCACAATCCAACTAGATATTAAATAAATTGTGTTAGTCATTACAATCCAAGTAGAATCAAGGGATGATATATGAAATAAAGGTGATCATGAATACTCGTATTGTACCCAAAAATATTTCAGTTGAATAATGGAAAGTGTGTGTCTTTGGGATGAATTTGGATGAACTGTGACTTAAATCAATGAAATAATTGATGATAGTTGTCTAGCCTTAATGGCTAGACATATCATATTTACAAATCTACTTGAGAGTTTAATGCCCGATATTTTCTCCTCGTTCACAAATAATGTGAAATAATTTGTCTAGAGGTAGACCTTAGGTTAAAGCATCAATAGGGGATGATTACATTCATATCAAAGTCTAGAGACTTATATATCTTTACTAGATACCAACCAATTATTATTATCAATGTGTTTAAAAAAAAACTTCTCCGAGTTCAGGATTGAAACACGTCCTTTGTGAGATCACCACATTTGACTAAAATATATTCATGAGAGCTATATTATCCTAACTGACATAATTATAGTTTTAAAAGGCATGAAGTCAGTAAGGTCTAAAGGCTTAGTTTCTCTTGCACTAACATTGTTTTTGAAAAATCCTATGACAGGGTATAATGGTCTTTCTTGCATCTAGGGGATCACAATCATTGATTACCATTGATACACATTAAGAGAACATACAAGAATATGTAGAAAAAGTGTATATAATTCTAATAATCTGTTATATTACCAATAGTTACAACCATAAAATGATATCGTTTTATACATATGAACTGGCATATAATTATACATGACTATTCATCATGTTAGTTGACCTATTGGGAAAATAGAATGAAAGGACTAGTTTATTAATAAACCAATCCCTTCCAACACATAGCCCACTTCTAATCTCTTCTTCATCCCAAAGAAGGAATATGGTAGAACCAAGAAACTTTGAGAAAAAGGAAAAATAATTATATTTTACAAAATCATATAGTACAACTCCTTTGAGGCTTGTCATTATCTATACTCTCAGTTGGATCTGGTTTTGGTTCTGAGTTAAAATATACACTTAGTTGGACAAAGTGCTCGACCATTCGTGATACTTCCAGTTAAGGCGGTGGTTCTAGATGAATAACCTAGGGATTGGTGATTTTCCTATGAATGTGTGGTATTGGAACTTGAAGTTTGTTTTACAACATTTTTCCATTCTTCATTGACTTCTTCAATAGATAGATTTGTAGTTTTGAGTTTGGTTAATGCACTAATTGTTTCTTCTAGAGGACCCTAGACCCGTATTTCGACAGTTGGTTGTTATTCCCTTCCATCTAAGTAATGCATATACCAGAGCATTCTGTTGACTTCGTTGTGCATCATTTTTCCTTCCTGTAGCCATTATGCTTCCTCTTATCGTTTCCTTTATGTTTGTAAGATTTGTTCTATTGCATCTATTTTTGTACTTTCTGGTGTCCTATGTTGTCTACTGGTTATGTCCATGACTACAATTTGTTTTGTCCTGATTTTATGAAGACATGGGAAAAATACAATGACCAATTTTTGAACACTATGTTGCTTGTTTCTGCTTGTTCTTCTATCTCAACAAGTTTCTCTCTTAGGTGATTTATTTTGTCATACTCCATGCATACACTACTAGGGCTCTTGGTTGTTCATCTATTGTCCTCTAGTGGTCCATGTGGGCCTGATGTCAAGATCTATTATTTTGGCTACTAGATGTTTCATCCAATCAATGGGGTCTTTCAGTTTCTACTGTAGTTCGATCACCATGGAATCCTTTTCTCTTTTTTTAAATTCCTCCCAGGCCTTAGATGATTTTTGACACTTATGATCTTTGCGTGTAGTGAGGTACCTCCATCTTATGTCCTTTTCACTCATAATTGATTAGGTAATTTATTGTAGTTCTATGTCTAAGATAGTTTTTGGTGTGAATATAATTTCCATGTGCCCATCTTTGTGTTCTTCAATCCAAAATGGTCCATAAGTTGGTGATGCTTATTTTGTTTGTTTTTGTTTCTATATTGGTTTATTAGCATGTGGTATTTTTGTTTATACATGTGGGTGGTCGATGGGCTATTTAAGGTGATGGGGGACTCTACTGGGTTTTTTTTTTTGCAGAGTGTATTGATTTGGAGCTGACTACGTGGGTATTGATTGGTATTAAATTGAGCACATAGATATGTGGACAAACACACAACTCACATGATAGATAACACAATTTACTCAGTTATTGAAGAATGAAACAGTGCAAAAATGGCTTGCAGCTGTGAATGCTTTTCATTAATCAAAGAGTAATTAGATAGATAATTACAATGAAGTACAATGGATTTAATAGCCACAAGCAATTTGAATCCACGTGAGGAAGTTCGAATTGATTAGACTCTACTTGACTGTAGGTAACCAAGACCTTGTCTAAATCACTATCGGAGGACTCAGTGGTTAACTGACCTTGTCTAAACCATAACCGGAGTTCATCGGAGCTCTGAAACACAACTAAAGTGTTACATTCAGTGTTGACTAAGGTTAACTGACAGTGGTAGGTGAGAAATGTGCCCCACATGTGTTCAGTCAAGTAAACCTAGCGCTAAATGAATGTAGAGGAGTAGAACTGAATGTAACTGACTCCTAACTTATCTTGACTAGTCATTAACTGAAGTGAACTGACCTTGGTTGGTTTCGACACTCCTAGTGGCTTCCTAAATTGTAGGGATTGATCTATGAGGCTCCTAAACTTATGCAATCAAGTGCAGTAAGTGGCAGTGAGCCTCAATTAGTGCTCCCCACACTTTAGTAATTGAAACATGTGCCCCAATTAGGTCAAGTGGACCCAATGGTGTTAATGACTATAAATATACTGGATGGACTCCCGATTTAGACATGACTCCCAATTTAGACATATGACCAAATTTGGACAAGGGAGGATTAATAATCCTAACACCCCCCCTGAATGCTAACTTGGGAAAAATGTGGGCCCTGGTAACTAAGGCCATAGGTCACCCATTACATCAAGTAAAGTAAAGTAACTGCTCAAAAACAAGGTGCTGGGGAAAAAACCACATGGGAAAAAATCCCCCCCTCTAATTAAGCAGGTAGAATCAGGATCAATCTGGTTCTTCTGTGCATAGGTATCCTGGGGCCTGGCATGTGAAACTCTCCATCATTATGTCTGGAGGAATATTCCTCTTTGGAATAAGAATTATATGCTCAACTAAATCAGAAATATAGACAGCTGCCGGATGAAGACTGGACCCATGTAGAGCAACTGAAGTCAACTGAAAAGTGAGAAAAGGTTCTTGAGAATTCAAAGAATGTGAGGAACACTCAAGAAACTGATATGTTGCATCCAATGAACAGCAAACCATGATTGGTAAGAACATCCCCAAGTGTTAGGAGCAGGTGTCCAGGCGGATGCAGAAAATCTTCCTCTTTACTAGTTCTGTGAGGAGATGAGCATGTGATCAATGGTAAAGAAGCACTGGGAATGTTGAGAGCGAATGCTTGAGCTCCATAGTCTGATATATCTTCTGAAATATATAATTAATCACATAATAAAATATCAGCAACCTCATATGAGGAAACTAACACCAAATCCCCATCAGCAGTTTTGAAGAGAAAGTGCGGTACTTGATTTTTCACACCGGAATTGGTGAGAGCAGCTACAAGCATGACTGAAGGATTTTGGATTTTAAAATATGAAACAAATAATATCAGATCAGAAATTAAATCAGATCTAAATAGGTTCAAAACAGATCCAAAACTGTGAAATGGAATCAAATCCCCAGCAGCAGTTTTGTAGGAGACTTGTGGTACTTGTTTCTTCACACCGTTGATGAGAACAGCTACAAGTGGTACTGAAAGATTATGAATTTGATATATTAAACCAAGAAATATCATATCATATCAAATAAGGTTAATATCATATTCAAATAAATGGTTAACCGAGACGGTGGATGCACAACTTTCTTCTTCTTCAAAATTCTGAATTTTGGTGCATGCAATCCTGCAGGAATTTGCTGGAAAATATAGATCATGGGGAGCGAATGGATCACTCTGGTAATCTGATATTTCTTCCAAAATATCCAAGGTATCACATATTTTCACACCAGCAGCAACATTATAGGGATAAAAATCAAATTTCTCTTCACTTTCGGAAGCAATTACTAGTAAATTTTGCACAAAATTTAAAGGAAAATCACCGGTGAATGTTTGCATGGAAGTGCAGCAAAATTTTTCTTCAATATTAGAGATTCAAATGTCTTCTTCTATTTCAGAAATACGAGAATATGAGATATGAGATATCTCATGAACTTCCAGAGCATCAGGAGAAGGTGTCACTGCATGGAGACTGTCTTCAATTCGAATTGACTGTGTAGAAGTTTCTGCTTCTTCTTCATCTTGAACAACTTCATCAGAGAGAGTGGAGGTTGATATTTTTGGATCAGGGATGCTTATGGTGTTGGATGTTCTCTCCAAAGTTCTATTATGATCCTCATCAATCATTCCAAGGGTTCTGTCCAATATTGTCCAGAGTTCCTGTGGATATTTAATAGATCTACTGAGGTAGCGCAAACTAGGAGAAAGAGCCAGTTTCATTATTTCAAAAGCTGCATCCTTTGCATTTAGCCAGTCATTCTCACTCTCAAAAGACTCTCTGCCAAATCCATCAAACACCCAATAGAGATCTTGTCTATTCATAAATACAAACATCTTCACCTTCCATTCAAAATAGTCTGAGGATCGGGTGAGAAGAGGAACTGATGAATCCATTCGAAGTTGTACTTGCAAAACAAAAAGGGCACCGTAAGGTCAGACAGCCTGCACTTTTGGAATTTTCTTCACACCCAGCTTAGTTAATCAAGCAAGCTTGATCAACAATTCCTTTGCTTGGTGTATTAAGTGGTAAATTCTCCGCTACTGGTGCAGTGCCGGAAGGAGCAATTTTGCTCAAAAAATGATCCAGTAGGAGATCTAAGGAGGAGAAGTGCCTTGTCCACCGAGGCTCTGATACCATATTAAATTGAGCACATGGATCTATGGACAAACACACAACTCACATGATAGATCACACAATTTACTCAGTTATTGAAGAATGAAATAGTGCAAAAATGGCTTGCAGCTGTGAATTCTTTTCATTAATCAAAGAGTAATTAGATAGATAATTACAATGAAGTACAATGGCTTTAATAGCCACAAGAAATTCGAATCCACGTGAGGAAGTTCGAATTGATTAGACTCTACTTGACTGTAGGTAACCAAGACCTTGTCTAAACCACTATCGGAGGACTCAGTGGTTAACTGACCTTGTCTAAACCATAACTGGAGTTCATCGGAGCTCTGAAACACAACTAAAGTGTTACATTCAGTGTTGACTAAGGTTAACTGACAGTAGTAGGTGAGAAATGTTCCCCACATGTGTTCAGCCAAGTAAAACTAGCGCTAACTGAATGTAGAGGAGTAGAACTGAATGTAACTGACTCCTAACTTAGCTTGACTAGTCATTAACTGAAGTGAACTGACCTTGGTTGGTTTTGGCACTCCCAGTGGCTTCCTAAATTGTAGGGATTGATCTAGGAGGCTCCTAAACTTATGCAATCAAGTGCAATAAGTGGCAGTGAGCCTCAATTAGTGTTCCCCACACTTTAGTAACTGAAACATGTGCCCCAATTAGGTCAAGTGGACCCAATGGTGTTAATGACTATAAATAGACTGGATGGACTCCCGATTTAGACATGACTCCCAATTTAGACATATGACCAAATTTGGACAAGGGAGGATTAATAATCCTAACAATTGGATGGGTAGCGAGTGTAGTAAATTCGACATAGAGTATATGTAGGAGATTATTGTGTATGAATTGATTCCAATGGGGTTGAGTGAGGTGGAACTAATGATGGGGGGTTAGTCTATGTGAGAACCAACTATGGTTCCTGGTAAATTGGTGTTGGAAACAATGGGATGACTCTCTATTTAGGTAGACCTTGTTGCATGGAAGACAATTTATCAACCATCAACTTAGCTTGTGCTTGGGGTCGCATAGTTACCTTTAGAGGTTTTCTTGTATTTGTTTATTGACACTATTCTTGTGTACCCCTCATTTGCATATCTGTCTAAAATGGTTGTTCAATACTTATTTTATTTTTCATTGCGTTCATTATTATTTCTTTTTCTCAAGCCATTTCCCATGAATAGTCGAGACCAATACTTGACTCAAGTATCATTTTTTTTTGTTTTTTTCTCCTATTGATTGGTTCCTTTGCACCTTCTTCTACCAACATAAAGTTGGCATCTATATGTTCCTTGTATTTCTTTATTGTCGATTTCTCTCAGTTGATAAGTCTCGATGTAGGGAGAACCATGTGTAGTATTCCCTCGATCTCTTCACTAGATTCCTCAATGTAACACCCCTAGTTTGAAACCCTTAGTCTGATGATGGCCATATGTAATTAGTACTTATGAATGCATGAAAGGTTGAACATATTGTATTTTGAAATTATTAATATTAAAATCCACAATTATCTATGTGCATGTGGTACGATGTAAAGATATGGGACCCATATATTCACTAGAGATAGTAAGGGGGTTAGAGTGTCCTAGGAAAGAAACCATGTATGACCCTTTTAAACCTTTAAGTCCCTAAATTTTATTCTAAGTCATAAAATCATTAAAATGACTTTAGTTTATATATTTTTAAAACCATAATTACTATTTAATTATGATTTAGTGGTGATTAAGAAATTTCTTAGTCTTTAATAAAAAGTGAAATGTGGGTCTCATGGAGAGACCACATGGATTGAATTGTTCATGCATTAAACTAATGTATGTAAAACAAAATGGCTATTCATTCCAATAAATCAAGAAGGAAACTTGAAGAAGAACTTCCCATGCCTGGGTGTGTTGGAGAGAACCCGAGAGGTAATCATTATGTGAGAATGAGATCTACTATGAAGCACTGAACTTGTGTTCCAAACTACTAATAATTTATTCTGAACATTCTATCAATTTTGTCTCTATTCATTCCAGTGATGTGGAAAATGGTGTAAGCAACTGACTTGGTGGAATTCTGAGCATAGGTGACAGTGAAATATTTCACTATTGTGTAGTCAGAAGGAAATAAAGGAGGTTAGGTGCACTGTTTGGCATGAAATGAGATTCAACCCAAGCTTCTAGATTTCCAAGTGTTGATGCTCAAAAGTTTTGGGACTGGTGAGATGTATGTCTCGTGAATGCATGAGTCTTGGATTGGGGGTCGTGTTTTACTGAGGGATTAATGAGAACAATTTCTTACGACTGGGTGGAGATGACTCACACATAGCTTGTTTCCCAATTTAATTATTTTTCTAGATAAGTTTTTAATTCCTGGAAATGGTGTTTTAATTTCTGAGATGTTATTTAATTGATGTCTAGTAAAAATTTATAAGTTTAATATTGTGTAATGATTGTTAAAAATGATAATTGTGAGAAGTAAATTATTTGAATGGAAAAATAAGTTTGGATTCTATTCCTTTTTATTATTTTTCCATAACTAGGATGATTAATTGAAAGTATTTAATCATTGCAATTTCTGGTAGTAACTGATAATTTACCGGGTTGTAAACAAAATGTTTAATCTATGTTGAAGAGTTTAACTCTTATTTTCCATATAACTAGAAGAAAATAATTCTTAAAGAGTTAAAGGATTTGTTCGACATAATTATTCGAAGAAGTTTAAAATGTTTATGTCGAAGGTATTTAATTGGGGAAAAATGTTCTTAAAAAATTTAAATGCTCTATTTTCCATAATTAATAAGAGAATTTCAAATAACCATGTTGAAGGTAATATTTACTCAATGAAGTTTATATGCTTGTGTTGAAGGTATATAATTGACGAAAAATAGTTCCTAAAATAATTAAATAAAATGCTTCAAATATTTACTCAATGAAGTTTATATACTTGTGTCGAAGGTAATATTTACTCAATGAAGTTTATATGCTTGTGTCGAAGGTATATAATTGGGGGAAAATAATTCCTAAAATAATTAAATAAAATGCTTGAAAAATTTACTCAGTGAAGTTTATATACTTATGTTGAAGGTAATATTTACTAAATGAAGTTTATATACTAGTGTTGAATGTAATATTTACTCAATGAAGTTTATATACTAGCGTCGAAGGTAATATTTACTCAAATTATGAAGTTTATTGCTCTCATCCCAAAAATGGATAACCCTTGCACTATGGAAGAATTCAGACCAGTCTCACTTTGCAAGATCACATACAAAGTGGTGGAAAAGATGATAGCAACGAGTTTAAGGAAGGTTCTTTCAAAAATGATTTCACATGAACAATTTGGATTCCTAGTAGGCAGGAAAATTCATGAGGAAAATGGGGTTATTGAAGAGGGTATTCACAAAATAAAAACTAGTAAGGTATACTTGATACCTCCAAGTTTGATGCCATCTTCAAACTTGAAGACCCTCTTCTTATTAGCATTCCCATTTGATGTTTATAAATAGATGACGTTCCTCCCTCATTTGGAAACACCTTGGGAGAGGAAGCTTCTAGTATTGTTCTTGGGGTCTTACATTGTACTTGGTTGAAGTCTATATCAAGGAATTTTTGCTGGATTTTATTCCCCATGAGGTTTTCCCGGGATAAATCTTTTTGTTCTTTTGTATGGTTGTGCTTGTCTTTATTTGAGTGATCTTTTTGCATATGGTTATGATCTTATGATGATAAATATTTTAAGACCTTGTATAACCATTAAATTCTTAACATTATTCTTACCTCCTTCGGATTCACCGGAGGCTTCAAGTCAAGTATAACTTTGATCTTTGCAAAATTAACTTTGATTCCTTCTTTGTAGACAATGTGACCCAGGAGGATTCCAATTGGCATTGCAAATATGTACTTCTTTATATTTAGGGAAAGTTCTATTTGTCGGCACCGTTCTAACATGATTCGAAGGCACTGAATGGGATTGTTGAGTAATTAGTATATTTTCCAATCGTCGAAATAAATGAAGATCATTATGTGTGTGTGTGTGTGTGTATACATATACATATACATATGTATATATATATATATTTATGTATATATGTACATATGTATATGCATATGTACATATGTATATGTATATGTAAACACACACACACACACACACACACACACACACATATTCTTGAAATGCTTTGACGACTATTGTTGAAAATATTGCTAGTGCATTATTTAAACTGAATGTCATCACTTTATAGGTTAAAAACACAAATTTATGGACAAATGTTGTTTAATGTTGATCCTCCTTGGTAATAGGGACTTGATTATATATAGAAAATTTGTCTGTGACAAAGTAGCATTCATGTCTAATGACTTCATTAATGATTTCGTCAGCAAAAGGTGTAGGAAGGGGTCAGTCAAATTAAATTTATTCAGTCCTATGAATTGTGTAAGAATTGATTCATAGTAGGATCTAGGAGCCAAGTATATTCTCAAGACAAAATATTAATAGTTCTTAAATCTTTCTAAAATTACTCCTTGTTTATTTAGTTGACATGTGCCTAAAACAAGTCATCGAAGTGAAAATGGACAAGTCAACCCAGTCTCGAAACGTTTAACATTTTGGGTTTATTTAGTTTCCAGGTGCGTGGCACAAGTCATGTGATACTGAAGAGGGGAAAGCTAAGCCATAAATAAAAGTATCCAAATTGAGATACATTCTTAAAGTTGAAGAAACATGCAAATGTAGTTAGACTCAAATAGTATCCTCAATAAACTGGATAAAGATGGGTGACATGAATAAGAATGCCTTATTAAGTACCTTGGCTTGAATAACCAATTCAAAGAATAAAATCTCTAAAAATGGCGAAGGGAAGAATCACAATCCAAGTAGATATTAAATAAATTGTGTTAGTCATTACAAACTAGTCTTATCGAATCAAGGGATGATATATGAAATAAAGGTGAGTATTTGGTGATCATGAATACTCGTATTGATAAATAAATATTTCAATTGAATAATGGAAGGTGTGTGTCTTAGGATGAATTTGGATGAGCTGTGACTTAAATCAAGGGAATAATTGATGATATTTGTTTAGCTTTAATGGCTAGACATATCAAATTTACAAATCCACTTGAGAGTTTAATGGCCCATATTTTCTCCTAGTTCACAAATAATTTGTCTAGAGGTAGTCCTTAGGTTAAAGCATCAATAGGGCTGATTACATTCATATCCGAGTCTAGAGACTTAGATATCTTCACTAGATATCAACCAATTATTCTTATTAAAATGTTTTTTTTTTTAATTCTGAGTTCAGGAATGAAACACGTCCTTTGTGAGATCACCACATTTGACTAAAATATATTCATGAGACCTATATTATCCTAACTAACATAATTCTGAGTTTTAAAAGGCATGAAGTTAGTAAGGTCTAAAGGCTTAGTTGCCACTGCATTAACATTGTTTTTGAAAAATCCTATGATAGGGTATAATGGTATTTCTTGCATCTAGGGGATCACAATCATTGATTACCATTGATATACATTAAGAGAACATACATGAAAATGCAGAAAAAGTGTATATAATTCTAATAATTTGTTATATTACCAATAGAAGGACACATTAAAACCATAAACTGATATCCTTTTCTACATCTGAACCAACATATAATTATACATGACTATTCATCATGTCAGTTGACCTATTGGGCAAATCGTTTGGAAGGACTAGTTTATTAATCAACCAAGCCCTTCCAACATGTCTCCCACTCTTAATCTATTCTTCATTCCAAAGAAGGTATATGTTGGAACCAATAATCTTTGAGAAAAAATAAAAAGAATTATATTTTGCAAAATTATATGGTACAACTCCTTTGAGGCTTGTCATTCTCTATACTCTCAGTTGGATCTGGTTTTGGTTCTAAGTTAAAATATGCACTTAGTTGGATGAAGCTCTCGACCAGCCGTGATACTATTAGTTTAGGTTGCGGTTCTAGATGAATAGACTAGGGATTGGTGATTGTCCTATGAATGTGTGGTATTGGAACCTGAAGTTTGTTTTGCAACATTTTTTCGTTCTTCATTGAATTCTTCAATAAATAGATTTGTAGTTTTAAGTTTTGTTAAAGCACTAATTGTTTCTTCCAGAGGATCCTAGACCTGTATTTCGACAGTTGGTTGTTATGCCCTTCTATCCAGGAAATGCATATACCCGAGCATTCTGTTGACTTCGTTGTGCATCATTTTTCTTTCTTGTAGGCATTTTGCTTCCTCTTATTGTTTCCTTTATGTTTGTAAGAATTGTTCTAGTGCATGTATTTATCTAATTTCTAGTGTCTTATGTTGTCTATTGGTTAGGTCCATGACTACAATTTGTTTTGTCCTGATTTTATGAAGACATGGGAAAAATGCAATGGCCATTTTTTGAACAATATGTTGCTTGTTTATGCTTGTTCTTCTATCTCGACAAGTCTATCTCTTAGGTTATTTATTTTGTCATACTCCATGCATGTACCACCAGGGATCTTGGTTGTTCATATACTTTCCTCCAGTGGTCCATGTGGGCCTGATGTCAAGATCTATTTTTTTGGCTACTAGACGTTTCATCCAATCAATGGGGTCTTTCGATTTCTACTGTAGTTCGAGCACCATGGAATCCTTTTCTCTTGTTTTAAATTCCTCCCAGGCCTTAGGTGATTTTTGATACATATGATCTTTCTGTCTAGTGAGGTCCCTCCATCTTATGTACTTTTCACTCATAATTGATTTGGTAATTTATTGTAGTTCGACTATGTCTATGACAGTCTCAGGTGTGAATACAATTTCCATGTGCCCATCTTTGTGTTCTTCCATCTAAAATGGTCCATAAGTTGGTGATGCTTCTTTTGGTTCTTTTTGTTTCTCTATTGGTTTATTAGGGTGTGGTATTTTCGGTTTATGTGTGTGGGTAATCGATGGGGTATTTGGGGTGATGGGGGACTCTACTTGGGGTTGTTTTTGGCGGAGTGTATTGATTTGGGGCTGACTATGTGGGTATCGATTGGATGGGTAAAGAATGTAGTAAATTTGACATAAAGTATATGGAGGGGTTTATTGTGTATGAATTTATTGCAATGCAGTTGAATGAGGTGGAACTAATGGTGGGGGGTTAGTCTATGTGAGAACCAACTATGGTTCCTGGGTAATTGGTGTTGGAAACAATGGGACGACTCTCGATTTAGGTAGACATGTTGTGTGGAAGACGATTTCTTGACCATCAACTTAGCTTGTGTTTGGAGTCGTGTAGTTACCTTTAGAGGTTTTCTTGTATTTTTTTATTGATGCTCTTCTTGTGTACCCCTCATTTGCATATTTGTCTAAAACTGTTGTTCAATACTTATTTTACTTTTCATTGCGTTCATTATTATTTCTTTTTCTCAAGCCATTTCCTGTGAATAGTTGAGACCAATACTTGACTCAAGTATCATTTTTTTGTTTTTTTCTCCCATTGATTGGTTCCTTTGCACCTTATTCTACCAACATAAATTTGGCATCTATATGTTCCTTGTATTTCTTTATTGTCGGTTTCTCTGAGTTGACAAGTCTTTGCATAGGGAGAGCCATGTGTAGTATGCACTCGATGTCTTCACTATACTCCTCAATGTAACACCCTTGGTTTGAAACCCTTAGTCTGATGATGGCCATATGTAATTAGTACTTATGAATGCATGAAAGGTTGACCATATTGTATTTTGAAATTATTAATATTAAAATCCACAACTGGCTATGTGCATGTGGTACATTGGAAAGATATGGGACTCATATATTCACCAGAGATAGTAAGGGGTTTAGAGTGTCCTAGGAAGGAAACCATGTATAACCCTTTTAAACCTTTAAGTCCCTGAATTTAATTCTAAGTCATAAAATCATTAAAATGACTTTAGTTTATATATTTTTAAAACCATAATTACTATTTAATTATGATTAAGTGGTGACTAAGAAATTTCTTAGTCTTTAATAAAAAGTGAAATGTGGGTCTCATGGAGAGACCAAGTGGATTGAATTGTTCATGCATTAAACTAATGTATGCAAAACAAAATGTGTATTCATTCCATCAAAGCAAGAAGTAAACTTGAAGAAGAACTTCCCATGCCTGGGTGTGTCAAAGAGAACCTGGGAGGTAATCATTATGTGAGAATGAGTTCTACTATGAAGCACTGAACTTGTGTGCCAAACTGCTAATAATTTCTTTTGAAGATTCCATCAATTTTTTCTCCATTCATTCCAATGAAGTGGAAAATGGTGTAAGCAATTGACTTGGTGGAATTCTAAGCATAGGTGACAATGAAATATTTCACTATTGTGTAGTCAGAAGGAGATAAAGGAGGTTAAGTGCACTGTTTGGCATGTAATGAGATTCAACCCAAGTTTCTAGATTTCCAAGTGTTGATGCTTAGAACTTTTGGGACTGGTGATCTGTATGTCTGGTGAATGCATGAGTCTTGTCTTGGGGGTGGTTTTTTACTAAGAGATTAATGATAACAATTGCTTACGACTGGGTGGAGATGCCTCACAAATAGCTAGTTTCCCAATTCAAGTATTTTTCCAGATAAGTTTTTAATTCCTGGAAATGGTGTTTTAATTTCTGAGATGTTATTTAATTGATGTCTAGTAAAAATTTATAATTTTAATACTGTGTAATGATTGTTAAAAATTATAATTGTGAGAAGTAAATTATTTGAATGGAAAAATAAGTTTGGATTCTATTCCTCTTTATTATTTTTTCCATAAGTAGGATGATTAATTGCAAGTATTTAATCATTTCAATTTCTGGTAGTAACTGATAATTTACTGGGTTGTAGACAAAATGTTTAATCTATGTTGAAGAGTTTAACTCTTATTTTCCATATAATTGGAAGAAAATAATTCTTAAAGAGTTAAAGGATTTGTTCGACATAATTATTCGAAGAAGTTTAAAAATGTTATGTCGAAGGTATTTAATTGGGGAAAAATGGTTATTAAAAAAGTTAACTGATATGTTTTCCATAATTAATAAGAGAATTTCAAATAACCATGTCAAAGGTAATATTTACTCAATGAAGTTTATATGCTTGTGTTGAAGGTATATAATTGACGAAGAATAGTACCTAAAATAATTAAATAAAATGCTTCAAATATTTACTCAATGAAGTTTATATACTTGTGTAGAAGGTAATATTTACTCAATGAAGTTTATATGCTTGTGTCGAAGGTATATAATTGGGGAAAATAATTCCTAAAATAATTAAATAAAATGCTTCAAATTATTACTCAATCAAGTTTATATACTTGTGTCAAAGGTAATATTTACTCAATGAAGTTTATATGCTTGTGTCGAAGGCATATAATTGGGGAAAAATAATTCTTAAAATAATTAAATAAAATGCTTGAAATATTTACTCAATGAAGTTTATATACTTATGTTGAAGGTAATATTTACTAAATGAATTTTATATACTAGTGTCGAAGGTAATATTTACTCAATGAAGTTTATATACTAGTGTCAAAGGTAATATTTACTCAAATTATGAAGTTTATTTCTCTCATCGCAAAAATAGATAACCCTTGCACGATGGAAGAATTCAGACCAATCTCACTCTGCAAGGTCACATACAAAGTGGTGGAAAAGATCATAGCAAGGAAGTTAAGGAAGGTTCTTTCAAAAATGATTTCACATGAACAATTTGGCTTCCTAGAAGGCAGGCAAATTCATGAGTAAAATGGGTTTATTGAAGAGGGTATTCACAACATAAAAACTAGGAATCTATACTTGATACCTCCAAGTTTGATGTCGTCTTCAAGCTTGAAGACCCTCTTCTTATTAGACTTCCCATTTGATGTGNGAGAGAGAGAGAGAGAGAGAGAGAGAGAGAGAGAGAGAGAGCAGTAGTATTCTGGGGAGATGAAGCTTCTAGTGTTATTCTTGGGGTCTTACATTGTACTTGGTTGAAGTCTATATTGAGGAAATTTTGCTGGATTTTATTCCCCGTGAGGGTTTCCAGGGATAAATATCTGTGTTCTTTTGTATGGTTATGTCTGTCTTTCTTTGAGTGATCTTTTAGCATATGGTTATGATGTTATGATGCTAAATGTTTTAAGACCATGTATAACCATTAATTAATTAACATTATTCTTACATGCTTCAGATTCATCGGAGGCATCAAGTCGAGTATAAATTTGATATTTGCAAAATCAAATTTGATTCCTTCTTTGCAGATAATGTGACCCAGGAGGATTCCAATTGGCGTTGCAAATATGTATTTATTTATATTCAGGGAAAGTTGTATTTGTAGGCACCGTTCTAACATGATTCGAAGGAATTGAATGCAATTGTGGAGTAATGAGTATGTTTTCCAATTGTCGAAATAAATGAACATCATCATATGTGTGTGTGTGTATGTATATATGTATGCATATATACATATGTATACACACACACACACACACACACACACACACATAGATATATATATTCTTTAAATCCTTTGACGACTATTTTTGAAAATACTGCTAGTGCATTATTTAGACTGAATGTCATCACTTTATAGGTTAACAACCCAAAATTATGGGCAAATGTTGTTTAATGTTGATCCTCCTTGGAAATAGGGACTCGATTATTTACAAAAAAATTCTTTGTGACAAAGTAGCATTCATGTCCAATGACTTCATTAATGATTCTGTTAGCAAAAGGTGTAGGAAGGGGTTAGTCAAAGTAAATTTATTCAGTACTATGAAGTGTGTGAGAATTGATTCACAATAGGATCTAGGAGCCAAGTAGATTCTCACAATTCGATATTGCTCACAAAATATGCACAAAATCCCTGAAAGAGTGAAAATAGCATACACACATGAGGTCAATAACATATATTATTATGATTGTCCAACAAGTATCTATGTATGGATCAGATATATATTACAATAGGGACAAATTGTGAGGCCTTGGAGGCCATATGGATGCATACAAGTGTCAGCTCAAGATTTGACCCTCAACCCGCCCTAGGTGGAACAATCAGCCTCCTAATCATCCTAAACGGTCACGAATTCAAGTGTGAACTAGGGGGATGCATGTTGGAACATAAATGAAGGCATGCTAGGCATGGGTGAGTACATGGGTGTGTGGGAGTGGCCCAAGAAGGAAAATAAATTCCCAAGGAAGGACAAAAACCACCAAATACATGCACTAGCGCCTCAAATCAAACACAATCCATGAATATGGGGATGGGGGAGTGCACCAAGGTTAACTGCCATCAATGAGTGCACCTGAGTTGTCATAATGATCACCCTGGAGCACCTCAACTATCAGAATGATCAACCAAGGGATCCTCAACTATCCCTAAATTATCAATATCCCTAATTCTAGACCATAGAACATTGCATGGAATAAAATGAAATGTTCCTAAGGTATATGACTATGGTACTAAGGTGGATTATGGTATAACACCCCCCTTAAGCCTAGATTAGTATAACTGTAATGTCCCTAAAAAATGAAAATAAAAAACAATTTATAGGCCAATGAAAACTAGCCGAAGGGGATCATTATTACTCATGTGGAATTACATGCACTACTTATACTTTCAATCTCTTCAGAAACTGCCCATACTGTCTTGTTAATCTCTTATCCATTCAATGATTATTAGTTCGTTTACTTCTTATGTATTAATTCTATTATTTAAACTATTTATACATCTTAGTTATTATTGTTGGTGAATTAATGAATTGTATAGATCATGGTTTTACTCCTGCACATGTGTAATTTAATAAAAACTAACTTAACTTTGTTGATGGGAACAAAGTGGTGGAGTGGCGAGACTTGTTCTCCCATGACGATCTGAGAGGTAAGGTATTACTTAGTTATGTAGGCTTACTTAGTTCAATTGAACTAAGACAACTCTTTTATTTACTTATGCAGTTCATTACTTTGCGACGGATCTGGTGTAAAGTGTGTTGACTGTCTTGATCCTAGAGGACCTGCTACTAGTTGTTATGCTGCTTATCGACTTGGTTTTATAACTTGGTAAGTGTCGTTATTGTCAATGTAGCTACTACGGATAAATTTCCTGTACACTGATTGTTATTTGTTATGTTTTAAATTTGTTAGTCTATATGTCATTAATACATTTTACGTTCTATGTATATTATTATTATACCTATTAACAACTCTTATGTTCTTTTATTTGGTAGGATATTATATTGGTTTAAGAGCAGACCTTTGGAATTTTATAGTCAAAGATGTTATCATGGAATACTCTGTATGCCATGGTTCTTAAGCATAAATACCTTGTTACTAAGGTATTAAAACCCTAAGCTCCAAACCTATGGTCTAAACATTATCTAAATACTTAAGCATGGGTTCTTTGACTTTGGACTAGCGCATCTTAGGACTATGTATTATTGTAATTCTATCATAATGCAAACTTTGTAATATGTTAACGTGTGATAGAGTTTGGGTAGTGGCATAACATATGGTATAAACCATACCATAGCAAGGTTTAAGCTTTAGCATGGTAAATGAAACCCACGATAATGCAACGAAGTTGAACTATGGAAGAGTGGGTTTGGAATTTCAATAGTGGTTATTAGCTGGTGCATTTAACGCTCTTGGAAATCGTGGCAGCCCTAAGCTTAGGGCTTGGCTCACGATTCAGTTTGGTCATTTCATTAGGGTCAGTGGAGAAAATGGGGTCTCAGCTCTGTGCTGCGAAGGATACTACGCCCTGAAGATGAAGGTAATCTTTCTATGGTTTCATGTCTGCATTTTATGCTTGGTTTCGTGGCTCCTTCGTAGTTATACTTCTCAACCTTGTCATGTATGGTTGTGGTTACAGGTGGCAGGGTAACGATGGTGGGGTGGCTCCATACTTTGATGTAGCTCCAATGTGTTGCAATTGAGGCCACAGTAAGCCTACTATTCAAGCTTATGCTTGTCACCTTTTTTCCCTGTGGGTAGAGCTAAGTTTCGATTGGTTGTTGGTTAGGGTTTTATGCTGTAGCGATTTCGATTTCGCCTTCGGGCTTATGATTACAGACTTGGGTTTCAAATATTGAGGCTCTTATGCCATGAATCGATTCTTAGGCCATTCGGATATGCATAATTTCATTTTAGCTATGTAAATCGTTATTTTTGGTTTTGGGATTTATAGCCATGGGTTGCACCATTGCTTGCAATGGTGACATAGCCCATTGACATTCTTGTGTAAACCTCGTTCTCAACCTTTAATGGTGACTATGTACCAGACTTGGGATCTCTGTGTAAATAGATATATGTTTTGTTTTTATTTAATGGTAATGGTTAACTTGATAAATTATGTATATGATTTCCTTCTGCATTTTTATTGAGCACTATATTTAAAAGGAGTTGGCGTTTTAAAGGTAGAGGCATTCACCTCATCGGATGCTCTGTGTGTAATGCCATTGACTAGCTTGTATATTGTAATATTTTGACAGCAGGGGTAAAGGACATGCCGTAAATGGCATGAGCCTTTCCCATAGTGCTGCGACAGCTTGTATATTACTGTTTATGGTATTCAGTTCTTATGTAAATTGGACTATGGAAATCCATGGATTGGAACACCACGGTGGCCAACGCTTACAGTAGGTTTATAATTTAATGGACTGTGTATTAAAAATGTTATTGGCAGAGGTCGTGCTGTAGCTAGGGTCTTACGACCTCACTGCTAGCATATGCATTGTTATTTATATGGCATTTGATGTGTTTGTAAAATACAGCCCGCATGCTTAGTGTGTGTCGTGGCCTGTGTAGAGATATAAACAATGGATTTATATAAAAGATTGATTCCTGTTCAATTCGTTATGATACGGCTTTTATTTGTTTTGAGAACCAGCCGTAAGGATATACGATTTGGATTTATATTTACTATATTATACTATGGTTGTTATTAGTGTTTTTGCCTTGGGTTTTGAACATCCATGGGATTTGATGTCGCGACCTCTGTTGGCATAAAAAATGGGTTTTAATTATTAGTTGTTTAATTTTATATGATTAAGATAGTTTTTAAAAAACAATGTGGATTTCTTTTAGAAGTACACAGATTTTTTATTGGACCACATGGATGGTCATGATATCTTCTCTGTTTGGATATTTATGATGATAATTATTTTAAATGGAATTGTTTAAATATTAGTTT